>OY796661.1:16688743-17288743 GCA_963680705.1 Rhagium mordax
AGAATTGGGAATACAGCACCGTTTCACGCCTCCGTATACGCCGCAAGCCAATCCCGTGGAACGAACCAATCGGACAATCAAAACCATGATCGCCCAATATTGCGAACAAGACCATCGTAAATGGGATCAAAACATCACCGATTTCCAATTGGCGATAAACAGCTCAAAACACGAGTCAACCGGATTTTCGCCTGCGTTCCTCAATTTTGGGAGAGAATTGGACTTACCCAAGTCTCTGTATCGCACAGAAACCCGACAGCAAGGGGAAGAAATAACCACCGACTCTCTCAAACCCGCTGACCTGAGTAACCGGTTAGAAAAACTGCGTGAAGTTTTTCAGCTGGTTCGAATAAACTTAGCCCGCGCGTTTTCTACACAAAGTCACTATTACAACTTGCGTAGGCGGGAATGGCGCTGCCACCGTGGCGACCGCGTTATGAAGCGAGAAAACCCGTTGTCCTCTGCCGTTCGCGGATTTGCCGCTAAACTAGCTCCGAAATTTTCCGGACCGTACACTGTCACCCGAGTCATTTCACCCGTCGTTTACGATTTGAAAAGTGATACCGGCAAGCAAGTGCGACATATCCACATAAAGGATTTAAAACCAGCCTCGCACGCGGCCCCGCCGCCCATTAATGTGTAATTTGACTTTATGTTACAGTACTTCTTCCGCATGGACAGTCCCATACTGGAACTCCTCGGCGACCCAGCCTCAGACTTCGAGTGGGAGCTGATGGAGGCCTGTACTGAATCCCCCGAGGACAACAGGAAGGAGGAGGAAGTAGCCCGTCCGAGCCGTCCGGAACTACTGGAAGTAAGAAGCCATACACCGCCCCCTTTGGTCCGTAGCCCGACGCCGACACCACCTGCCAACGACTCCGAACCCCTGCGGATGACTCGCCACGAGAGCCCATCGAAGACGCCCCAGTCTGGGTTATGGAGACGTGAGCCGTATCCACCGCAGACCTACCTACCTGTCGAGCAGGATCTCTGTTGGAGATGTGGTTATCCGGACCACAGCAGAGACCGTTGTACGCGGAGGAGGATTATATTCTGCTCCAGATGTGGGCTCGTGGGCATGCTATCCCGCGATTGCCGGTGTAGTACCGCGGTTATACCTCCTAACCCCACCCCGAGGGCAACCCGTCGACCGAACCTTCCCCGCAAGACCCGGACACAAGGGATCCAAACCGACCCGCTGTATTTGCGAAATAAGCGAGCTTGTCCCGTGTGTGACTGCCACTGCCACTACAAGGCCTGAGCTCGACGTCCAAAAATTCCGCCGACGTTCTACATTTACCGCCGTCAATTAGCTTCACCATAGCTAACTGCTTTTTGTATTTTCAGAAGGACCAGCCCCTGACCATGGTCGGCCCAGTTGAAGGACCCCCCAGGGAATACTGACCACCCTGGAACACGTTAAGGCCAACTGGTAAGACGCACCGAATGAAGACCCCCAGAGGTAATGACACCGGTCCCGGGAGGCTGTTTAAAGTTAATTTTGTTTTTTTGCTAATTTAGAATTTTGTTCTGTAAATACTAGATTAGGGAGCTTTCCGTTTTCAATTAATTTTGCCTTTGTTTACCTGGAGCCTCCCAGGGAGAAGAAAAAAAAAAATGTATAATGAATTATTATTTTTTTTTTACCGAAGTAAGAGGGGGGTGTAACGAAGTGATTTTTTCCGATCAAGGAATGTTCAATTTTGCTTTAAATATTACCGTCACTTGGGTACACCCTGCCGCTGTTTTAGTAAGTAAGTCCTGTTTTAATTAAGTTATTAATGAGTTGTTAAAAAGTCCGCTGGTAAACAAGCAATCAAGTAATTAATTGATTAATTTTCGACAATACCTCGTATAAGTAAAATCCGAGAAATTTTATAAATAATGGCCGAGTCGGAAATAAAAATCATTCGTTACTAAAAATGTTAATCCTTGCCCGTTTTAATCCGTTTCTTTTTGTAACATAGGATAGAAATTACAAGTAATTCATTCCCGATTATGTATGTTTCGAGGCGATACGCTAAAGTGCATAATACGCTGGACCTTTGTACGTTATGCCGGGTTGTACATCCAAGTCTGTCGTTTAAAGTCGGTGACCATCTCTCTTTTAACACGACAGATACGTCAAAAAGGTAATAAAAAGGCAAAATGGCACTCGAGTCGGGATCAGATCCGTTCGACCGCCAGCAATTGACGATCAAACCGAACCCGTAAATCTTTTGTATCACCGCTCCGAGTTAATAGTAATTTCCTTTGAGTGTAATATTGGTAAGAATTTAACGCAACCTGCTACATTCTGCAGGTACTGCCGTCAGTCAAGTATAGATATTTCGAGATTTTATTGTCAGTAAATATCACCGTATTTTGCTACCAAAGTAAACTAGAGCTTATTAGTAATACCTCCGTTGGTTTGTTTATTTTGTTAATGTAGGTAAAGACTGCTGAGGTCTGTTCACTAGTGCCACCTCAAATGTTCCCTTGCCTACTAGGTTACCGGAAAACCTACGTGAAAAATAGTCACTATATGCATTAACAGTTTGTATTTGTTCACTAGGGCCATACGGACTGGGTTTTGCATAAAACTGACTCGCAAAGCTGTCATTATTTAAAATAATCCTGTAACAAATAGCTCGACGTTTGCGGCAGTAGCTTACCGTTTGTTTAAATCTTGTATCTAGCCTCAAATATCTATAGCTGACGGACTGCCCGCCGTCTATAATCCTCGTGGAAACATTTGCTTGTCGTACATCAGAATTCATTAATCTCACGTATCCGAAAATTCAGACGTAAAATCACGTAAACATTCTTGATTGCCAGCACGACTTATTTTTATCATTTTTGAAATAATTTTATACACACTCGACTGTGTGTACAGTCGTGGAGGTTTAGAGTAAATTAATTTGTTCATTATTATCCTTGAATAAATCCGTTATTTTAAAAAGGTAAAATTCACGAGTTATTATTTCTGTCATTGTAATTTCTGATTAATCCGTTTGAGTAGGGGTTGAAGTCCTTTAGACAGACCCCCAACTTGCGACCTCTGGCTATCTGTATCTCCATCTGTTAGCTACCCCGGATTGTTTTCCCAAATAGGAAAGCCAAAAAGTGCTGTCCTTTGCACTCAAAAGTTAAAGGGCTGGCGCCCGAGATTTCCGTATAAAAGATTACGTAAGTATCTGGAAAAGAGCGGAAGCCATTACACAACAAATGATAAAGTCAATAGGACATTCTGCAGTGTTTATTTCATTAAGCCTTTTCAGCTGGATTAAGAACATCACAAGCACCTGGTACAACACTTACGAGAAAATGATGAAAACTTCTCACCACTTACTGCACTATAGATTCAGCTTCATATGCAGCATAAGTATCATTTGATCTCAGTTGGAAAAAATAATGGTTAAATATACCCACACCTCCAAATATATCCATATTTGTTTATTATATACAAATTTTGTTATTATATCTTTATCACTACGATTCATATATTATGTAATAATGACAGATGGTCTTAAAAAATTCTTTTATTTTTTTATTATAAGAAAGTCGACGTATAAGAATGTCTTTATTATTGCAGGAATATACAAATTTCACCAACACATCATGGGCATTTTAAATAAAAATATATAATGTTTCTCTCTACAAAGGTATAAAGTTAATTCAACTATTTACTAATTGTAAACTTACTTAATACTTAAAAGAATACTCAGAGTGTAGACGTTCACACGTCCTTAAAATAGCTAATAATAAACCATCGGGCCTTTGTGATCTTTACTATCTGACATAAGCTATAACGGAGCAAGCAATGGGTTTTCCAGAGTTTCCTGAAATCAAACTGTCTGCAGTACCCCCACGACCAAGGTCATCTACATCAGAAGTGATAACTAGAGCCCGACCTACGATGCCTCGAGGTCCTCCAGAGAGAGTAATGAGCGGATCAACTAAGAAGACTTCTGTATTGCCATCTTCCCCTGTCTCAATATTACCTAGATCTCCTGCGTGTCGCACTGGGTCAGTTGGTCCGCCGTGCTGTAACTGAAAAATATCATTCATAGATGGATAAGCTAGCCATACTATTCTGACCATTAATTTTGCGAAGTACAAGTCCCTTGGACGGACGTACATTGCATTTTTTATCAGATGTTATTTAGATAGGAAATTGTAAATTCTAAATAAGTACATTGACTTACTTGATAAGGATTAAAATGTCCACCCAATTTTTCACATCCTTGCCGCAGATCTCCAGACTGATGTATATGAAAACCATGCTGGCCTGCTGGCAACCCAGTGATATTTCCTCGTATAACAGTTTGCCCAACTGGTGGATGCTTCTGTATAAATAATAGTTCACCCTTAACTCCATTTTCATCATCCCCTTGGATTACTGCCACAGCCAGCTGAGCCCTTAAGTCCTAGAATTTTGGAATTAATTTCCTTAAGAGCAGTATTAAATAATTTAATTAAACATAATCGGAGATAACGGTCACTCCAATTTCTGAATATACTGGAATAATGTGGCGCAATTATAGTCTGCTATGAGCAGTATGAGCAAACAAATGCAGTGCATATTAATTTTTTTTATTTTTTAACGAGAAGATAAATATATTCAATGTCTTAAATATTTTTTTTACAATGAATTTGAGAAGATTAGCCCCAAGCTAAATCGTTAAATGTATATTGTGAAAAGAAATAAAAACGCATGTACTTAATTAATTATTTTGAGGATTTGTGGGACGCCACATAAGTAGGTATCTTCCAGATTTTGATATATTCTTATTTAATTTATATATATATGAATTACGCTGACTAATTGTTTTGCCATTTAAAGTTAATTTAATAATTATTGAATAAACTAATCGATGAATCAACAACTTCATCACGATTAATATATTTATGACTAAAAAAAAACACGAAAAATAACATTTATAGAAACATTGATTTGTAATATTTTTTATGAAAAGAATCATGATATGGTCCTAGGAGGGCTTTCATTTACTCATATTTCACACTAAAATTTGATTTTTATAGTTTAAAATTAAGTTCATCTGATCTAGTTTAGCAAAGATATTTTGAGTGATTTTATTTATCCTTAATTCTAAAATACATAGTTCATCTGCATTGCGTCATGTCATTGTTTTTGATTTATTTAAATTATTTTTTATTTGTTCTTATCAGTTAAATTTTCTAGAGAATTTTTTGCCTGATTCCGTAATTAGTGAGAAATTTACAAAGTGTTCTCCAGTTGTACTGGTTTTATTATTAATACTGGTAATTTTTTCACTAGTATTGTAGTACATACCGAGTGAATTATAAATTAGCTAATTTTGTATTATCTTCCCTCTTGTAAATTAATTATTGTTGTCCTACGTAATCTAATTAATTTATTATATATTTTTTATTTACGTAATTAAATATTGATATCTTACTAAACGTCAGCGTCTATCTACCTACTTTGAAAACATTTTTCTTGTTTGATTAACATCATTTCATCAACAAAAGTGACAATCTTTGATGAAGATTTTTTGTTTTTTTAAGTTCTTATTCTGTTGTTTTGGGTGGTGACACAATTTACCTTAACATTCGGTTTTCATTACAATTGGTAAATATTTACAAATTAAATTTTGTTTATTATTTATTAAGTACTCAATAATAGCTTTTATTGAGTGTTTTGTTTTTTAAATTTCTATAACTGATATATTTTGAAATAAACGTACAGATAACTTTCTTAAATCAAATACAGACAGTATTTTTATTATACGAAATAAAACAGATTTATTACAAAAAAATAATATCAACGATATTTTTCTAATAAATATTTTACTTAGGTATGAATTTTATACTAGAAATACTTCATAGCAACGACCTGTTATTGGCTGGCAAAACAAGTACTCTAGAGTTTTGACAACTTGGATAAACCAATCCAATCATATTCAAAATTACAATCTGCAATGTTTTCAGCAACATAATTTCGACATTTATTAACAATTACTATTGCTATGGAATTCAATGAACAATCAATATAATTATTAAGGTCTGATAATGGTTGTCGGAAACAATTTTTTGTTCTAATAAAATAAAATTCTAAATTCTAATTCCAATCAAGCAAATTGACTCACATTCAGAAGAGAGAATTATTTGAAGAAATAGAAAATATTGTTTCTAACAATACTCCAGTCAATACCATCAAAATATCGATTTGAAAAGTCTTCCCAGTTTTATAAATATTGTCTAAAAGTCATTTGTGGCATTAATCAATTTTATTTCTTTTCTCAGTTTTGCTGTGACCGATGTTATAAAGAGGATTCTACAAGCCCGGAACAATCTAAAATTTTGGATGATTATGCTTTCAATATGAGGGAAAAATGTTGAAGACTACAAGGGATCAAGTCTATGAGGAATATAACAGCCCAAATGGTATAGGAGAAATATTTAAAGAAATTTGGAATAAAAATTTATCGGTATTTGCTTTAAAATTGATCGGTTGGCTAAAGATAAAAAACGAAAACTGCTTAAAAGGAAAAAAAGATGTGGTCAAAAGCATTTGGTTCCAAAGAACTACTTGCGATGGCTAATAACCAATAACTATGGTGAAGACCCACATGGTTTGCAAAAAAACGCGATTTCACTTAAGTTCTTTTGAAATTGCTTAAATGGGGCAATGATGGAGATTTTTTTTTGTTTTTCTAAGTTGTCATTATTCTGTTGTTCTGGCTGCTGACACAATTTATCTTAAATTTATTTTCCATTATAATTATTATCAGTAAATATTTGCAAATTTAATTCTGTTTATTTTTTGCTAATCAGTAGCCAGGTATTGAGTGTTTTGTTTCCTAAATTTGTATGACCGATAAATTTTTAAATAAGTTTAGGAATTTCACGTTCATATTCTGTTTGCTCAGTAAACACGGTGAGTATTTTTCCTGGTTAGTGTTGTTTAAGCTTACTTCTCTTTGTACAGGGTTAGTTTTATTAATGTAAACCCCCCATTATTATTTTTATTTTTGACCGATTCGAAAAATAAAAAACTGGCCTTACATGGTTTTTTACGTAGATTCCATTTCTGCTAACGGATTGGCAATAGCGTTTTAAATATACAGGGTCCGCAAAAAAGTTAGGTTTTTTAAATGGAACACCCTGTATATTTTAACAAATTTGAATTCCTACAATCATTCTGATTACAAATATATACACATATTGTATAATCGCTTTACTGGTTTTTGAGTTATTCTCACTTTATTATGGATACGTCGAAACAAAAGCGTTATTTTATAAACTCATATAATAAATCAATAAATGGAATAAATCAAAAACAAAACAAAATATATGAATTATTAAAACAAATTACGTAAAATTTTTAACAAACTTCGATACGTTTCAAACAACGTTTAATAAAATTCGAACGGAGTCCAGACCTTAATCCAGTAGATTATTTTCTTTGGGGATCGCTCAAAGAAAAAATTTACAGTGAACCAGTGGAAAATTTTAAACAGTAAAAAATTCAAATTGTAAAAAATATAACTTTGCTAAATTTGGATGCAGCACTTTTTCTTCCAAAAATTCTTTCGAATTTTATTAAGCTTGGTTTGAAATGTATCGAAGTTAATGGTGGTTGGTTATGTTGAAAATGTTATATAATTTGTTTTAATAATTCATATATTTTGTTTTGTTTTTGATTTATTCCATTTATTAATTTATTATATGATTTATAAAATAACGCTTTTGTTTCAACGTATCCATAATAATTTGAAAATAACTCAAAAACCAGTACAGCGATTATACAATATGTGTATATATTTGTAAACAGAATGATTGGAGGAATTCAAATTTGTCAAAATATACAGGGTGTTCCATTTAAAAAACTAAACTTTTTTGCGTATCCTGTATATTTAAAACGCTACTATCAATCCGTTAGCAGGAGTGGAATCTACATAAAAAACTGTGTAAGGTCGGTTTTTTAATTTTTGGAATCCATCAAAGATAAAAATAAAAATGGGGGGTTTACATTAATAAAACTAACCCTGTACAAGTTAAATATCTGAAAGTTTGTATTAAATTAAATATCTAAAGCTTTCTAGTCTTTTTTTATTTTTAACTTCGTTTAACTTTTACTTAATTTATGAACTTCATTTACTCTTTGCAAAATTTATTTCATTCAATTTTACTGCTCACTGTGTTGTAATTTACTAATTTCCTCACGGCCTCAAAATGTTTCTATTCATTTATGTAAAGCTCCTCTGTATTTGTAGAAGGGTTTTTGGGTTCCCTTTCGCGTTGAATATTTTAAAAATCTTGACTTTTCGACCATGTTGTATAGGCACGACAAGATGCTCGAAACGTCAAAAATTCTATATATTCGGAATGCGGAAGGGAAACAGAAAACTCTTCTGCAAATCATCAGCTCCGCGAAGGCCTTAGATCCAAAATTTTAAATATACATTTTGATAATTTTCGATATACTTGTTAAATTTAATTTTGTTGTACTTGATTGGTTCCATCTTCTTTATGTTTGTCCAAAATTATTTTTCGTTTTAAGATTATTTTGTAGCAGTTTTTTGGTATTCCTTGACGAGGAACGAGATACGGGTCTTTTAAAATTGTCGTAAGCAATTTTTAAACTTAACAAAAAAAAAGTACTGACTTCCACTTACTAGACTGAGCTTCCTAAGCTACATATAAGGGAAATAAATTCTTCAGCCTATTAGGGGCAAGTGTCGTTGTAGGGCGTTTTATTTTAGGACTCCATGATTAGTTAGTAAAATTAGTTTGCGGTAGTAAATACTAAAGCAATAATTATTTATGTCTCATATTAAGCCTTTATTTGCAATATATGAATATTATATTGCATTTTAGATTCTCACAAATAAAATATTAAATTCTGTTTCAGTAAGAATGTGCGGTCTCCCAGGGAAATACAATACCATCTATTTTAGAAATCAATAAGTTGTCTGATCTATAGATATCTGACTTTTAGAAGATTAAGATGAGGTATGTACGATTGTAATATGTGTATTTATTTAGGTTGTTTAGTTTGAACTACAGTGCCGTAATGAGTTATTCTTGCGCCCTTTTTTGATAAATTTTAATAATTTTTTCTTTAGATTTAAATGAGGTTGAGGGCAATAATCAATCTTCAAACTATTTTTTTAATAGTCATCTCAGGGACGTTTCGAAATAATTTACTTTTTCAAAACAATTTAAAACAGTTTGTTGTTGTCAACATATTAAATATAAATCAATACTATGGAATATCAATTAGTAACTGAAGTTTGTTGTTACAAAATGCTACAATTGAGAGTTTATTGCAAAAGGCGTTCTCCGCAATATTATATTGGATAAACAAGAGTGCAAAAATTGATGGGCATTCCTGCTCAATGGTGGATTTTACTGTTTTAACTTGTTTTAAATTTAAACTGACTAAACCTTCTTTTGTAAAAAGCGAATATGCTGCCTGCAATTTACGTATTTTAAATTTTTGTATTAATATCATTTTTTATTCTAAACTAGATGGTGCTTAAAATAACTTTTAAATAATGAAACGGTAAAAGATGCTGAACGGTAAAATTAAAATAAACACACTTTTACTAAAATATAATATTTGCAAAATAATTCATTCATAAAAATATATTATTTTTAAATTCTTCCTAATCGTTAGTACCCAATTTTCAGTATAATACATATAAAAATATTTGAAATCGGATGAATAAAATTTTTGATGAAGAACATTTTAATTAAAAAATCGATGTCGGTACCGCGTCTTGACACAACTCCTAACTCCTTTGTATTCAATTTATATATGATACTAGACTGATAAACTAAATTTAAAAAAACACAATCAATAGTTGTATAAATCCAGCTTGTTTGTTCTTTTATAATCTTATCATTGACTTAATTGTTTACATTGGTATTTCGTTTATTCTATAAAACATTACTTACATACATATATGGCTCGGCATAAACTTCATACAAATCACTTTGAATATTCTCAATCGCAGGATAAGCTTTTATAATCAAAGGACGATTGCCCAATCCTGGAATCTCGTACAACGAATTCTTCACACCCATGCTCTCCAGAGTAGCATTTTGAACGTCTTTAATCGTCCCCAAGAACGCACTTAATATGAAAACGAAAAATAATAACAAACGCATAATCACGAAATTAACAAGTTAATTGGCAGGTGTATTTGAAATGTCTTCACATTGAATGAGGAAAATATTTAGTAACGGAAATATAAATAGTGGTCGGGATGCCTTGCATGACACATATGTTTTGTTTGTAGCTGGAAATTATAAACACAAAGAAGCTTTATAGATGTACAGCTACGATTTTTGTTAAATAAAAACTATTATTGTAATCTATGATCAAGCTACGTAAATTTATTGTGTTATCCTTCAGACTGGATAATCCTAGTTATTTTACAAATGTGAAAAGTATTGTTGGTGTTAGTCACGCATTACTTCATTTACATTTACAATAAGTACAGCTATAAGGTGGGGAGAAATAATAAACACAATTACTCAGTCGATAAAAAAATACTAAAGGCATAGCAATAATGATGGGTCCATTTGAGTGTAAGTTGGAAACACTGACTCAATTTGTTTTACTGTATTTTGCAGCTATCCTTTAGCCTACTTCTCTAGTTTTCTTGATAATTACTTTACATAAAAGAAAATGGTTATTTAGGAACTTTTCGGGTTCTATCTGAATCGTGAAACAATTTATTTGATAAGAGAAAAATGATTCTACTTTCGAAAAACCAGATCTGACAGAGAAATACGAAAAAAGCACTAAACTGTTTTTATGCCTTATCAATGCTCTAATTTTTTAAATCTGTATTAAAAAAATACGTATAAGTATTAGGTATTAATAATAGAATTAATAATATTAATATTAAGAACAAAAATAACTTTTGTTTTTCAAACCAATCATTTATGGAAATTTTGCAAGAAAAACAAACTGTATTTAGCAGCAGATTCTAGTAAATATAAATATATGTATACCTTCAACGTGATAACTGCGTTGTTATATATGTTTTTGAAACAATATTTGCGAAATTTACGCATCTCCTCTTCATTATGCAATAATTATAAATATATTTCTTTAAAATAAATAACATCAAAACAATTTCAAATAAATCCTTGAAACGTGAGGTTGTAGGTACCTATGTCATAAGTTATTAATTTCAATAATAGTACCTCATTATGTTTAGATCATTATTAATTATTTTCATAATGAGCAATTGTGCTGGTAATGTATAATTACAATCATACTTGGTTTGAAATTTATACCTGCTTTAGAGAATTGTAAAATTAATTTATTAATCAGAAAATAAGAAACAAAAAATCGTAACAGAAATACATGCCAGCGAATATAAAATATAATACTTACAAATTTAAACATAAGAAACTCTAAATAAACTAAAAATTTAAAAACATTTTCACGGCGTTCTTATAGAACTACCATTTCAGTAGGAATAGTTGAAATTATAATTTTTAATAATTTGTTATGTCTTATACGTTCTGTTTTGAATTTAGAATTTGTAAGAAATTATATGCAAAAAAAATTAATACAGAATATTCGTGATACTAAGACGAACTTATTAAGTACATCACGATGATCTATTGTCAACATTGAAAAAATATTTCAACAACTATCTCGTTATCAGTAGTCCTCAGATCAACAAAGAAACATTCTTGATCTGAGGTTTTTTCCATGATGTGCTATTTTTTTTATGGTATTCTATGACCTTAAAATTATGAGAATAAAATAAAATAGTTCTTAATTCTCACACGTGTAATTCTTACCTAACAAATTAAAATTCAGAACCCTTTTAAACGTTTAGGTTTAGTGAAATTTAAAATATTTCATCCAAAATTTTGTATATTGAATATATGTATAGGTTAAAACTAGCAGCTATTAGGGATGTCTAAAAAACGATTGCTATAGTTACCAAAATTATATTTGTCCTCGTGAAACCATACTGTCAAAATTCTCAATTGGAATATCAAAATTGGAAGTATATTTAAGACAATATTGTGGACATATTAGTTTGTAAAATAAATTTCAGATGATTAAGGTACTGGCCAGTTCTTTATACTATATAACGGTTAACTACCGTCAAATTTCCTCCAGCCAATTAGTAACATTCATACATACTTAGTTAAGGAATAGTAGGAGAGTATTTTTTTATAATTGACATTTTCAGACCTACGTATCAAAGTTAAAAAATGGAACCACCAAGAATGAAGTGAGGATGCTAGAGAACTCTGCAAGTGGTATTTTATGTGCCATACACAACACTGTAAGTAAAAACCCACGTTCTCCACGTAAAGTAGTACAAATATGTCCGGGCCCGACTCGTGGCTGTCAACAGAGTCCCAATCTTACAAGGTAATCAATCAGCAAATCAAACGAATAGAGCTTATCAAAAACGCGTGTAACTTTTTTTTAAGTCCGCGAAGCAGAATCAAACGTCGTGGTAGAAGTCCAAAAGAACCTAACAGCATAGAACCGAAGTCTGCATCCTGCTGTAAGAATTATTGGGCTACGTACACTAGAGAACCATCTACTTGTCGCTGTCAAAGTACAGGTACGTAGGTTTGTTTATTCTTTTCGTCAAAATCGGTTACAAAGTAATCAGTTCTGAAAAATAATTACATACGTTATCGCAAAATTTAGCAACAAAACGTCTTGCCATTCTAAACAGTGACGCAGGCAAGCAACTTGTCCCTGAGATCAATTATACGATAGCAGTTTACCTTGGAATGGTATATAAAAGTTTGACTAGGTACTAGGTATCAGGCAAATAATAAATCCCATCCAGAAGGCTGCTTTTCAAAGGCAGACAAAATCATTGAATGCAGTAGTAGTGAAGGATCTATTTTTAAATATAAGGAAATACCAGGGTAGAGTACAAAAATTATTATCCATGATGGGGTAATAGAGTAGGTAGATGCACATCCACACTAAACTTTTATATTTATATATTTTATTCATTAAAAGAAAGGATACGAACACAACATGGATTATGTGTTTCCGATATTCTCGTGGATACTCATCGGGAGTCGATGTTTCTTTTAAATAAATCAAAATTCGAAACTAAAATTATATTTTATGTCACCTGCCTTAATAATTATATATGATGCATAATACAGTTTTTAAGTACTATTGGAATTAAATTATAAAATATGTTCCAGTAGACCAAACCGCAAACCCTGACTGTCTGTCTCGGATTTGCCCATCCTCAACCTGTCCTTACCAAACGTTTGCTACCGTAATCTGCCCATCACCAAATTGTCCATCTCGAAAATACTCGTCTCGTACCGTTGACCCAGGTCCTCCCAATCCTAGTTTTGTAAATGTTGAAAAAGCTAATAGTTGTCCGGAGAGAACTTGTTCCTGTAGTTCAAGGTTGTCCACCAGTTCCGCTTCAAAAGCATCGAACCGTTGTTTCGTTAAATCTCACAGTACATTACAAGTTGGTAATGTTTTGCCAATACATGCCCAGGTAGGTAGATTCGATTTTACCAAATCTATTAAATAGAACATTATGTAAATTTTCGAAACAATCCTCTTTTCCAAATTTGACCCCCTTAAGTTTAATACGTATTAGTATTTTTTGTACAAAATCAAACATTTTTTAATTGATACAAGTTTTTGATTATCTAAAAGATAACGCAATAAATATAGTCATTATTATGTATATCAAATTGTATTCCAATGAGCTGATGAGCGGATTAGGTATAAATCTACGATTATATTCTTTAAAAGTACCTACAAAGCCGATATAATTTAAATAAACTAGGTACAATCTGTCACGTGTGTTCTAAATACAGATTTATCTTTTTAGATTGCCCAGCGCATTATCTGTACTGATGGAGTTGTAACACAATTGAAAGGAGAAATAGAAAAAGTGAAAAGTCAACTGCATCAATTCAATGTATGTAAAAGGGATAAATTGAAGTTTAATACTTCTGATAAAAATGATCCACTACAGTTCATTGCTGAGTTGAAAACAGAAAATAAACAACTTAAGAGAGAATTAATACAAAAGAGGAAATTGCAACAAGCCTCGGTGAAGAATGTTGAGAAAGCTAAAGATATTATGAACGATTACGAGAAAAAAGTTGGACTCTTACACGAGCAAGCAATCAAGTCTTCAAAAGTAATGAAACAAAGCAAAGAACGATTTTGCAATTGCCTTCGCGAAAAGGAATACATGATAAAAGATTTGCAAAGACATAATGAAGGTCTGCAAGGAGGCCTTAGAGAAGAAGCAATGAAAAACCAAGAATTAACCAGACTGTATGAACACTTACAAGCATTATGTGATGAAAATAATGGAAAATGTCTTGTTCTTTCAGGAACTAATCAAAAATACGTTCAATGTATTGAAGGGCTTGAAAAACAGTTACAATGTATGGAGTGCGAATCTCGACGATACAAAGAAGATATAACAAGACTCCAACAAGTACTTTAATTTATTTTCATCGAAGTAGATATTAAAAAATGTTTGTTTTATAGGAAATATCTGATATAAAGTGCAACACATGTCAAAAACTGGAGACAAAATTAAACAGACAAAAGGAAAGATATGAGGATCTGATGAGAGAAAGCGAAGCCAATGAAAACATATATAAACAACAAATTTCTGAGTTATACGCTAAGGTAAAGGAACTGGAAGTTGAAAATCTGAGTATTGAGAAATTACAGTGTAAATGTAATGAGTTACAGCACAAACTTGTTGGGAACGAGAAATGTGTTGCAAAGTGAGTACCATTTATACCTTTTTCGGTTTATTCGTACACGTATCTTTGGTGATTTGGTGTAAAAATCCATATGACCTTTGAACAATGAACGTGTCATTGTATCCGAAAACGCACGATATTCGAGAGTATCTGCATGTAATCTCCATTTTAAATATTACTACATCAAATTATATCAAATAAGAAGACAATTCGTGTAAATGGCTTCAAGTCTGAATTCCTTGTTTTTCTGAAGTTTCTCAAGGGCTCGTTCTTGGGCACATTTAATAACGATGTCAAAAATTTATTACAGTTATACTATCATCACAAAATCTATATCATGGTACCTATTATAGAATTGTCTCCAAGTAATGATTTATTGTCCGCCATTCATTAAAACTGAATTCCCATCTCCGTTTACTTCTTAGTATTAGGTATTTAAAAAATTAATAAATAAATTATGATTTAATATCCAGCTGATATACGGAATGATTTTATTAATAACTGATTTAGATGTAAACAGCTGGAAGAAAAATGTCGGCGACAACATGAAACCACTTCGCAAAAGGAAAAACGAAACGAAAAGGAACGTGACGAGATGAGGCAACTCGTGGACGAATTAACTACCGTTGTGAAACAAAATAAAGTGACATTGTTACAGCTTTCTCATATAAACAAGCAACAAGAAGCCATGTTGGAATCTCAATGTTCGTTATTATCACAAAAGGTATGAAAAGTAAAACGACTTAAAATTATTTTTGAATTTTTTTAAATTTTGATCTAGGAAGAAAAGATTAGACTCGCAGAGAGCACGATTGTAATGATGGAGTCGAAGAGTACGGATCTGGAAAAGGAAGTTGAGGAATTAAGAAAAACTTTGGCGGGGCCGTGCACTAAAGAAACTTGTTGCGTCTTGTCGAAAGAACTAGAGGAAATTAAGTGAGTAAAAAAATATTTGCAGATACTAATGACATTTATTGCGTTAAATTTATTTGTAAAATATAACATTTTTATTAAACAAATTGACACCAGGTAATACAATACCTTTATCAACGAGGAGACCTTATGCAGGAGATGGATATATAGTTTGAAATAACTCTGGCACACATATAATATACTGGCACCAGTAAAATAAGTGTTTGAAAGTTCCGAAGATTCCAGAAGAAAAAAATTGTTCCATCTGAGACTCAGTAAATAATATGTAGTGTTTTGTGTGTCCTGAAAAAATTCAAAATACTGATTTCATTATCATTTTATTAATTCTTAAATTATTTCGATGATTTTTAGTTACACCCTGTAATGGTCTCCTGTAGATTATTTGTTTTTCTTTACCCTCTCCCTCGTTTGTTTAGTTATTTACATTAAGACGTCGTTGTTAATGTAAATTATTTTGTGAATAATATTTAAGAAATTAATTAATGCTAAATGCTTACATAATTACCTGGGAAAAAAATACGAATTTATTGTATATGACCTCAGCGCAATTTTTTTGCTTGCAGCAAAAAAATGCGTATTTGAGATCACAATAGCGTGGTAATTAATGCTAACATTAAAATTGCGGAATTTCTTTCAGAGCAGCTTTGAACCAAGAGAGAGACAACCAATTAATGAAACAAAAGATTATAGAAGACCAGTCGCAAACAATCTGTGCTCTGCAGTATCAGATCAAGGAAAAAATGTCGGAGCTAGGAAAGGCGCGAGAAGAAACTAGTATGGCCGAAGACGAAATGATGAGAATTAATGATGACCTAATCAGGAAGCACAAGGATTTGGAAAGGGAACTGGACGAAAAGGAAAATCTTTTGGATAAAATGAGGGTAAACATAAAAACAAATTAATATTGTATTATAATGACCTAACTTTTTTTAACGTTAAAACAGTGTAAATGAAAATAGAATCATATCATAAAACTATCGCCTCTGGATTTCATATAAAATCTGGAGCGTTCGCAT
Source organism: Rhagium mordax (assembly GCA_963680705.1). NCBI lineage: Eukaryota > Metazoa > Arthropoda > Insecta > Coleoptera > Cerambycidae > Rhagium > Rhagium mordax. The sequence goes on from OY796661.1 coordinate 16,705,435, forward strand.
CCCCTTGTTTTTGTTTCTTTTACGGCTTACCTTACCTTACGACCTTTGCTCGTCACGCAATGCGTATCTGCAATATTACTCACCACTTTTACCAGCCTGTATGGTCACTTTTAACATTTTTAGGAAAAATGTGAATCGTAAACGCGATCGAAACATTAATAAAGAAAAAGAGCTGGCGAACAGGTCAGTTACTTCCAGTAAATATATTCACGGAGGCTCCACTCTGCAGGCTTGATATTAATTTTTTTAGACCCTCAGCTAGCTAATATACATATTTCATATTTTAAGGAAAGCGACTAAAGGTTGCGTGTTTAGAATAAGGTCAAAGGACAAATAAGCTTCTATTTCATTTGTAAACGCAATTTGAGTGTAAATTATTGTGAGGTATCTTGAAAGAAATCTGAATTATATCACACGATACAAATTACGTCATTTTTTATATAGTAGTAGAATCAGTTCAGCTCTCTGGCGATCAATATTTATAGAAGCGAGCCAACCCCATGAGGGTTAAAAAAATTACTGTAAAAAAATCGTTAGGAACGTATAATTCTTTGAAACAGCGCTATAAAAATTGATATTCTTAATTTTAAGAGCAAGCTTCTGAATTATTCATATTTTTTACAGAACAGGTAGTCTTTATATATAGGCTTCTTCTTATCAATTTTTGTGTGTTTAATTTTTATATAGCTCCGCTATTTATATAAAGAGCTAACTTGAAAGTAAAACACTACGAGGGTCCAAAGTATAAAATTTTCATAAGGGGGTACTTTCAGGAGCAACTTTTGGTAAATCTTATATGAAAATCTGTGAACCCTTCGCTGACTTGTTACTTTTTCAAATAAATACATACACCATACTCTACCAGACACTTGGACAAGTTGGCATTTATTAAATTGTCAGCACGTGACCCTTTGACCCATGCTACGTTTTCATATTTTGATGCAATAATTTACCTAAAAGTTCACACCATAAACGGTAGGTAACTGTAGATTGTTTGTTTACATCTAAAGAAATTGGAGTTCCAAAAGACGCAACTATCTTACGAAATGTCAGAACTGGAGAGGCTTCTCCAACGCTACTGCGAGGCGCAGCAACACGACGAGAAACAGCACAATGCCCTTTTACATCTGCAAAAGCAAGTGGAGCTGCAGCGGCGTGAGTGGGAATCCCAAAAAGAGAATCTGGCTATTGAAAAGGAAAAGGCCGTGTGTGCCGCGAAATTTGCCACACAAAAGCTGCTTGACACTGTGTCTGATTTCCAAAAACAGGTTGACACGCAGAAGAAGGTTCAAACCATGCTCACAAAGATGTTGCAGAATAAAGAGGAGGAATTGAAAACGATCAAGTCAAAGGTAAGCGGTAACTTCTACATACCATTTTTTCCCAATGAATCTGCCAAAAATAGTAGGTAATCATGCCAGACGACAAAACTTTAACTAGTAGGTACTGCATCAAATTGCTATGGTGTGTTTTTTATCATTTTTCTTTTAATGCGACGTTTCATTTATTTTAAAGATAGGCTGGAAAACTTTGAAAAAACTGTTTAATAAAGCAAGGACAAATAGCAACCAATTCATTGAGTTAGAAATAGAAATAAGCAAAGTTATTTCTCAGCGTGTACATTTTATAGACAAAATAGTTTTAGTTAACTATACATAAATATTATCTTTTTAGATGTCCTCCATAAATACACTGGCAACTGGTTTAAAACCTGATGTATCCATGAAAGAACTTTACAAAAGAAGTAGAGGATTTGACCTGTCAAATCCAACGACCACCACGTCCTTTTACTCGTCCTGTTCCAATTGTTCAAAGTCCGCAATGAAATCGATTGAAAATCCCGAGCAGACTGATATACAGAAACTGTTTTATTTACTGACTAGTACTGACGACGAACCTATTACAGGATCAAGTTAAATGAATTTGGTTATAAGTTAATTGTTCATCATTTTGTGTTTCTTTATGTATTTGTTAATAAAAATTTGTACTTTTGGAAAAGTTTGTTTAAAAAGAAAAGAACAACCATCACAATATAGGTAGAATTCAATTTGTAAAAGTCAATTAAATTTGGAGATTTAAATTAATTCCATGATTCATGAAAACTACAAGGATGGTGACGATTTTTACGATGTGCTCAATGGCGCTGGTGCATTGGGCTCTTCCTCGAAATTTTGCAAATTATACCAGACTATAGAACTTTTTAAAATAGGTCCGACTTATTTTTTCTTTTTACTAAGTCTAAGTAGTACCTTTCATTTAAACCCAAAATAGTACTTCTACAACAAGTTTTAAAATGGCCCATATTCCACACGAGCGAGTTTGTAGTCCGAGCCGCAGGCGAGGATTACGGTTTAGACTAGGCATAAAATCTCGTAAGAGGCCTAGAAATCACTTCTAACGGCAAATCGTGTAACAATTGATTAACAGGTGAATCCTCAGGTTTTTGGGGTCGCTGAATACGCCTAGGAGTGTTAACAGTCCAAATTTTTAGTCCTTATGGCTCAAAGTCAAGATGGCGGCCAAACTTTTGACCCTTAATTACAAAATAAATATTTCTTGGGCGATGTTGACAAGATCGATGTCGATATATATGTTTTTGGGTATGTCCACATCCAAAATGGCTGCCAGGTCTCAATATGCAAATGTCTCAAGTAGAACTCGGTAATAAAGTAAAAAGTTCTATTTATCATGTACGAATAAAGATGATTTAAGTAATTAAGTTATAAAAATTCCCGACATGACGTTAATATAAATGAAAATAGTACTCGCGGATAAACTTTTTCTCGCTTTATTACTTCTCCCTTCCTTTCTTTTTGGCGGTATTGCGCATTACAAAGTTTTCTTTGCGCGCGATCTGTATATCTTCTTCCTTCCTTATTCTTAAGTTGATTAAATATAGCTTGTGTTGAGTTGTAAACTTTCAGTAGGTACCGATTTTGTTTTCAGAAACTCAGTTTTGGTAATTATGTCGTGTTTTATGTTGGTATTAATGTCGGTATTAGTTGTGATAAACTTGTAAATATTGTGGTTGTGGTTGTTCAAAGTTTGTGATAATTAGGGTTTTGGATTTGGTTAATATAAAATCATTTGATCATGCTTAAATCTGAGGTGTGACATTAAGCATGCTTAAAAGGGAATAGTTTAATTCTGTATTTAGTCAAAGCATTGAATATAGGAATTATACCTATATTCAATGGTCAAAGTCTATTATGTTAATACAAAATACTTTGTCATGCTTACTAAGATTGGTGTGCAAATTAAAAAATGTAGGAAATTTATTGGAAATAAGCATGATTTTCAATAAATTTCCTACATTATACGTAAAAAATAGGTACTTAAAGTTTACAACTCAACACAAGCTCTATATTTAAGTAACTTAAGAATAAGGAAGGAAAAAGATACAGAGCGCGCTCAAAGAAAACTTTGTAATACGCAATACCGCCAAAAAGAAAGGAAGAGAGAAGTAATAAAGCGAGAAAAAGTTTATTCGCGAGTACTATTTTCATTTATATTAACGTCATGTCGGGAATTTTTATAACTTAATTACTTAAATCATCTTTATTCGTACATGATAAATAGAACTTTTTACTTTATTACCGAGTTCTACTTAGACGTTTGCATGTAGAGACCTGGCAGCCATTTTGGATGCGGACAGAGGGCTTAAGAATTTAAAGTTTTAGTCCTCATATGATTGACTTGCTTACCCAAATAAACATATAAAACCATACCAATCTATGATAAATAGGATTTATAGGAAACAACTACTGGACGGGCAAAGGCTCCTACTCCCATTGAATTATACCTATAAATCCAAATTGGTAGCCAAATCGGTCACAGAGACATCTTCGATGTCTCGACTGGTAGTAGCAACTGACCACCAGAGGGATGCACTTATCTCTCACTACTTACTTGTGCTGGGTCTGCCATAGACTAGTTTGGTTTGCCTTTGTTATTTGTCTTTTCAGCTACCTGTGGCACACTGATGAGAACATAAAGAGTTCGAAACCGGTCTGTGTCTGGTGGAGAAAAGACAAATAACAAATTTGGCTACCAATTTGGATTTATAGGTATAATTCAATGGGAGTAGGGGCCTTTGCCCGTCCAGTAGTTGTTTCCTATAAATCCTATTTATCATGCACGTTTTAGTCCATCAGGGCTAGAGGTCGCCGCTCTTGGTGCTTGCTTGGCAAGCCGCTATCGGTCACAGAGACATCTTCGATGTCTCGACTGGTAGTAGCAACTGACCACCAGAGGGATGCACTTATCTCTCACTACTTTCATACCAATCTAGTTAAAATCAACAGGGTATACTAATTTTTAAATTAGTTCGCCATCTTGGATTTGAATATTAATACCCAAAAATTTTGATTGTTAACAACCACACGCGTATTTAGTTTACTCGGATACATATTAAAGCAAATATCTTTTAAAGCATTTGATATGTATGCGCTTGTGTTTAGTTATTTTAAAATTATAACGAGCCGCCATCTTGGATTTAACACACAAGTATTGGGAATTTGAGGTTATAACATGCATAGGCGTCTTTATTAGCATACCCAAAAACATATATATCGACACCGATCTTGTCAAAATCGTCCAAGAAATATTTATTTTATAATTAAAGGCCAATTTTTCCGCTATCTTGAATTTGAGGCATAACGACTAAAAATTTGGACTGTTCACACCCCACCCCTAGGCGTGTTCAGCGACCCCAAAAACCTAAGAATTCACCTGTTACTCAATGGACCGCATTAGTGTGATGTCACATAATTATGCAACCGTACGTATTACTATCATGACAGACGGGTTGCGTTAAATCTCACTGGAAATTGACCCTTAATGCATATGTGCATAAGGCGACATTTTTTGGTATAGAAACATGGCCTGGAGTTTTATTTTATTTCTCCTGTGGAAGAAATATATAAGAACTTTCAGTTATCATTTATCGTGCACAAGACATCGGAAAATATACAGAAGTATAAAGTATTACGAAAACTTTATTATTAATATAATAAATCAATATTAAAATAAAAGTTTACACTGCTGCTGTCGTTAGTGTCAGTGTCGCTCACGCAAACTTTATAACCTCTTATCTTGGTGTCAATAATACAATAAAAATCAATTAAACCTATTTAAAAAAATATAGGATATTAAAGAAAGCACAGGTAGGTATTTAAGCATTATTTTGTCTTTACAATTATTTACATATCCCCATATTTAAGAAACGATAATCAAACTAACATACACATTCCTTTTATTTTAATTTGGAATCCTTTGGGAAACTAACATTTTACATTCAGTTTTATTTATATGATCACACTCAGGTGCAAAGCACAAACCCACATTTGAAATTAAGCACAAAAACGAGTTTATTAGAAAAAATAGTAGAATAGATTTGAAATTGAGAGAAAACTTAAGTTAAACGTCAAGTTCATTGTCAAAATGAACGAACATGAATTAATTTTGAAGTTAGCGCTGCAAACTCATAATTTGAATTTTTGCATTCTTTATTCCTATTGGAGGAAGCTTCCGCCGCTTTACATATTAATTTATAAAACTAAAATGAAGTTTTTATAAATCATACGTGGATACATCTATTTTAACATATTTCTTAAATGTGAAATAGGTATTGGAAGTCCTTAAATAGTCTTTCAACATACAGAAATACTATAAAATTCCCGACCATGTTTTAGTACTATATATTATAGTCCTTATGGACAACGCAATACGGGTCAGATTCCCGTATTACAGTTTCGGCCGTAAACTTTTATACCAGTAGAAGTGGGGGGTCGTGACGTCACAACTAATGGAGTCTATTGTTACACGATTTGTCGTTAGAACCTAATTTTTAGAATTCTTAGCCTTGTCTAGTTCGCGAGTGTGGAATATGCCATTCTAAACGTGTTGTAGACTATACTTTCTCTAAAAAGATTTTAGAAATTACTCAAAAGAAAAATTTTTTATTTAGAAAATAATTTTATTAGAAAATTACAATTTAACAAATATAATATTACCTAATTTATGTCATAAAATAAATAGTTCTTTCCACTATGATATATATATTTTATAAGTACCTACTTAATATATTATTTAGCTAAACTTACTGCTTTGAAACAAGATCCACAGAATATGTAACACTTTGACAACATCAAATGTAAATGCGAAGCCAGGAAACAAAATGCTTTATTTTTGTTGAAACCAAATGTAGTGTGTATTGTGCGGACGTAACCATAGTAACCAAAGCTATTATACATATAAACAGCTTTGATTCGTCGAAAACCGTTATGTAATAATATATTCTACGATGGGTTAGAATGGCATTTGTTCCAACACAACTTTTAGTTGTGGAATGCGTAATTTCTGCAGTCGTGTTAGAGAAAACATTTTTTAAAATGTAGTAATTAATCTACCAAACTTTTATGACGGCAAAAACTGGCAGGTATAGTTTTGGGTTTAGAGAAAAGTTATAAGCATCAAATTTGTTCAAAATTTTGTCCTCTTTAAGACTGATAATAACTACTAAAGCTCTAGAACCAAACAATATCGCGATATTTGAAAAATAAAGAGTCCAAAAATTTCATGGTTTTTGGGCCACAGAAAGTTCGGCCGAGCTCTTTCAAATTGGACTTGGTTTCTCACTACTGGCCACAATATAAGCAAGTAGAAAAAAAAATCAGATACCCGAGCTTCTGCGCGGTAAGGCGATTTATTTGTTTCTAGATGGATTTTATTGATTAAAAGAAAAAATATAAATACGTAGGTACACTAGTACTGACTGTTTTTAGTTCTACTTTCTATGGACAATTATAGGTATCTCAATTTTCACAAAATCGACTTGTTCCTTTGAGGAAGAAGACCATGGATAATGGATATAAGTAAAAAGGATAAAGCACTGGATACTTTGTTATGAGGTCGCTTAGGATATACAGTCTAATAGCCTTTTTATTAATAAACATGCTAGTATAAATTGTCAACTACCTATGATTTTCTGTTGCATTTCTGAATGCGATTCTCCAACACTACTGATGGTATATTTAGAGTCTTGGCAACGCCGTACCGATGATGGAGGCCAGTTTGAGTTATTTGTGTTTATAATACTCGATATTAATTACATTTGTCATATTTTGTAAGTTGCAAATATGGTGAGACAGTGCCAGATATGCAAAAGAGTGCAAAAGACGTGAATATAAGAACTCAAACATATCTTTTTACAGGTAATTTAAAACCATTTTTTGCAATGACATTAGCTGACATAATAGACGTACGCTTCAGTAGTTCTCTCGTATGTTTTAAAAGAAAAATCGAAATATGCCCTAATGAAAATTAAATATTTATGGTGACAAATTCGTGTTATTTAGATTTCCTGAATTTTGATGTTTACGATTTTGCTTCTTAAGAAGGTTCTAACGTGCAAGAAGTGCTTAATGGTTATGGAGTTCGACGTGCCTCTTTCGTTTTTCAAAAAAAAAAAAAGAATACAAGAAACTTACAGCACCTTCACTTTTGGTAATAAATGTGTCAGGATGCTGAAAAATATTTTCGATTTTTCATTAAAACACGAATAAAGTAAAACACGTTTCGTAAATATAATAACCAAAACTATTAAGAAAATACCTAGGTACTTAAATATTTCATTATTTTGGCGATCATCTGTATGATAATGACAGAAAATCATGGGATTTGGTTTGTAAAGTAAATAATACTCAAGCTATATATTTCACAATAATTCATTATGAATGTTCTAAACCTTTATAAAAGTACGTATTAAAACCACTGACACTTTTTAATCCCAGTCAGCCCACTCATTCACAGTCTATCACCAGATAAGTTGCCTCACATAATTGTATAGAATGCTTTATCCTCTATTTATATATCCATGGCTAATACCATTGTTTATAAAGTATATAGTTATTCAACCTCTTGTTAGTACCGGTGGATCATTGGTAGATGGCGTGCTGGATGATGTGTGCCCATTATTACGACCGTAGCCCCCGGTGTCGTTTACGTTACGACCATTGTTTATTATAAACAATGCTACGACGCATGCACGAATTTCGTACATCCGGTGCATCTACGTCACATGACATTCGACGAAGAACTAAAGTCATAGATCGAACCTTGACTGTATATTAATAACTTTTGACAGTTTGTCAGTTTTCTATTTTTATTAAACTATTGGATTTTTTGTTCTAAAATGAATCATTTATACATCATATGACTAACATAACCTAAAATGTTTAGTTTTTGTAAATTTATTTTTACTTTAATTATAATTTTGTAGCTTCAGCTTGGATCCATAATAACATTTAAAAACTCTCTAATAAGACAGTAGATATAAATATAAAGTTTCAATATTGTACCTACGTAGATTATTAAAAATGAATTGCTATTTATAGGTTGGATTTCCAGTCAACAAAGAGCATCCTATTTCATTAGATTAGGACAATTAAAACTTCATTAGTAATGCATCGAACAAGATTTTAGATGATAGTACAGGAAACAAGCAGAAATTTTGATAAAAATGACATAAATATACAAAAATTTTAAAAAGTGCATATTTTTGAGGTTAGTTGTAAAGCCTGATTTTCATAGTTGCGAAATTGTGAAAAGCGAAATGCGAAACGTGTTGCTATTGGTTCATTTTACATTAAAATTTGGAATTGACCAATAACACGTCTCACATTTCGCTTTTCGCAATTTCGCGACTATAAAAATCACTAATAGTGCTGTAGCTATGTGTAAAAATCATAATAAAAGTAAAAAAGGTATCAATATAAGATATTTCTACAGAAAAGACAAAATAAATTTGAGGAATGGCAAGTAAGTGTAGGAACATGATGTATTGTATTTAAAATCTAGTTTTTTATTATTTCATCTTTTAATCAGCGTTTATGTAAAAATAATCAATCACCGAACGTTTAAATTTATTACAATAGCCCTAAAGCCGTCAAATGGATCATGTATGATGCACATGATCCAGCATATAGGACTGAAATAACCTCAAATTTAGAGTTTCTTTTAATTTATTTTCGATTTTAATTTTTGTAGTTTCAGCTTGAATCCATTATAATATGATTATAACATATAAAAATTATCTCAATAAAGTTTCAATATTATAGATTATATTTAAAATAAACTGCTAATTATAGGTTGGATTTCCAGCCAACAAAAATCATTTTATTTTATTAAATTACGGCAATCAAAACTTCATTAGTAATGCACTGAACAAGATTTTAATTGATAGTACAGGAACCAAGCACAGATTTTGATAAAAGCAGCTTAATATGTGAAAATCATTAAAAATGTATATTTTTGTAAATGTATATCGAAATGGTGACTTTACATATTTGTGCGCTGGTATTACTTTTTCTACTAAACGCGTCATTTGATGACGTGCAAATCATATTTTTGAGGTTAGTTGCGATGTCACGTACACGACAGTTCATATTTTTCTCGAGCTCGACGTCACATCCGGCTGCGCAATGGCCGCAATGTGTAAATGTATCCTGAAATGTATATTTTTTTAATGATAAAATATTTTAAAAACAAAAGTCAAAAAACTGTAAACGTAGTCATAGAAACTGACTAGTATGTAAATTACTCACAAGTTGGCAGCACATACTTAGAAATCAGGTTGAATAACTATAATACTTTATAAACAATGCTAATACCCTCTATAAATGGCCAATAATTGACCAATAAGATCATCTACCTATTTTTGAACGAGTATTAATTCTGAACGCAATACAACGTACTCGATTACCGCCAAAAATCGAACAGCTTCTCCGTTACATAGATACAGCAAACAAAAACAAATTGTCAAATTATCAAGTAAACATTTAGCATATAATCATTCATATGTTACCAAAAATACCATTCAATTATTTTGTAAACAAAATTGACAAACCCAAAAAAATGGCTGAAGAAAAAAGAAATTTTTGTGTAAAATGCGACGAAAAAATAGGCGACTCTTCAGATAAAATGCTGAAATGTAATGGAAACTGCAACAAGGGGCTCCATTACACCTGTAGCTCCTACAATACATCTGAACTGGAATTTTTAGAATCTAATAAGGACAATATTAAGTGGTTTTGTGACGGATGTTCACGAAACAGTGCAGTGGTAAGTAAAATGTTTATATAAATTTTACGATTTTGTTAAAAATAAAATGTATAGACCTATTAATATGAGTTACAATCGTAAATTTTGACTAAGAACAATGGGGTGACGACGTAGGTAAAGACACAGATATAAACAATTTGTTGAAGTTGACGTGCCTAGCACTCATCTTATTTAGAATTGCGACGAGGATTTCCGCACTAAAAAAAAAATCGTCGTGTTTTTAATATTTCCAGTTAAGCTCGGACCGGACGCGTGTTTGGAGAAATTTGTGAAAAATCTAAAAAATTGGGAAAACACGAAACCTCAAACGATAAACTTGCACTTTTTTGTTCACTCCTTCTGAACCGAAAACCGAAGCGAGGCCGCGTGACGATGTAGTTCCAAGTTGGATCCTCTTACCTTGGATTTCGTGTCGGAACGGCGGTCCAGCGGTGATTTTTCGTTTGGAAATAGCGACAGATATTTACTTCGTGATTAATATTCAAAATTATAATTTCCATTAGCCATTATATTAGTTTCCCTGTGAGATCTAAATGACTGCCCATCAAAGCAAGAAAATCAAGCTCATGCATTTTAACTAGAATAAGAGATGTTTAAGGTTGGGATTTTGTAGAGTGAGAGAAATATACGTATTTATTTTGGTTTATTATGATTAATGAAAAAAACAAATATGTAGTATTGTCCTAAAGATTTTAATAATACCAATTTCTAAATATAAATTTTTATTATAAAGAAGTGGTGTGCTCTCAAAGTGAAAATAGTGTGGGATCTAGAAATAAAAGTGTCTGTCTTCGCTTTGAGAGCACACCACTTCATTATAATAAAAATTTATATTTAGAAATTGGTATTATTAAAATCTTTAGGACAATACTAAAAACCTAAAACTATTATAAATATCACACCATATTTGTTTTTTTCATTAATCATAATAAACCAAAATAAATACGTATATTTCTCTCTCACTCTACAAAATCCCAACCTTAATCTAAAACTGATTTGAACTTTTTTGTTACAGAAAGTCTCTCCATAACGAAACCTTAGTTTTGCACTGCTGTAACTATAAAGACTTTTTTACTAATTTACAAGCTGCTATGACTAAAAATACTTTTTTAACTAATTTACTACCCATCCAAGAAACAAGTTCAAGACAACCAAGAAATCAAGAATGCAAACCTTAAAATTATTTGGGCAGAAGTGAATTATGTAAAGACACAGCAGTCATATATATAAATATATATAAATATTGTTAATTTTTTTGTAGAATATTGTTATATCATTTTAATAAAACAAGAGTTATCAACGTTGATAGTGGTTTTTTCATTCTACATAAACAGTTATCTCTGTAGAGGTGAGAAAAAAGCCTAAAGCGCAGTATTAGCTGCATGTAGAAAAGAGTAAGAGTTTATTAGTTCTCAATTTAATATTGACAACCACAAAACATGGTATATAAAGTAACAATAGCTTTTGAATATATAGACTTGCATACCCCACATTGATCCCACTCAATCGCTATATCAAGGTAACCTGCCACTGAAAAATGTGAAATGTTGAAAAATACAGAAAGAATTTTACAACCATCTAGGTTACCGCGTTTGGCCCAACGCAACGCGGAGATCTTTTTTAACCTTTTACAAATTTATTAGAATCTCTATACCATATCTTTTAGTTTACCAGGAACAATAATTTGTTTTTATACTTCCTAAAATGTATTATTTTATTTGGGGAATAGTTTACATTCATTTTTAAGACCACATTTCCCAAGCATTTTCATATTTCATTTTAGATAATGGACAGTCTGCTGAATGCTGAAAAACGTGATTTATCTGTTAACAGACTGGATAAACACAGTTTGTCTTAAAATTACTTCACAAAATAGACTGAACAGTCTTTTAAGGAAGTCCTAAATATTAGAATTTTACAATATTAGTTGAAAATACGTCCTTTATTGCAGTTACCACAAATATGTAGTTTCTTTAACAATAAATAATATATATTTTTTTATTTATCGGCCAATGTATAGATTTGATATTACATAGGTACCGATTTTAAAAATACAAAATCACTAAATCAATCAACATTATTGTTTGCATGTATCCTGTATATAAACCATATAGGTACATGAAAAGACCGACTTTTATTCGATGCTAATAGTGATTAAAATTATTTGATACATTTGTTAAAATAGTTTTGTTTTTTTGTGTATATATACTATTTAATGAATATTAATAGTGTAAGAAAAATTCAGTGTCGAAACCTGGTGGTAACAACTCCTGTTTTAGACAGTAACGAAATATTTAGTTTAGTAAGGTCAGTAAATCTGAAATCAACCTCACGACCACGACTGGCAGCTAACATCTTATGTGCTAATCTATTAAATACAACGATATACAGTGTCCGGGAAAATTTGGGAAATCTCTCGGATTCAGATAGCTAGAGCATGGAAAAATAAGGTAAATGTGTAGGATACCGATTTGATTTTTTTACGATTTTTTTATTGGTCCTTGTAGTAGTCATTATTAGTAATTTGTGTAGGTATATCAAAATGTTCTGCAAATAAATAGTAACCCCACAAACTTACGGGACCGTAGAGCGAAAAGGGGTGCTAGGTGGGGTAAACAACGTGAGAGACGGCTGATAAAAGTAAATTTGGGTTTTTTATTTTCACGTATAGGTACAGTGTAAGTCACGTAAAAGGTCCACCCCATTTATTTGGGTAATTTTGAATATATTTTTGGTTTTCGGGACTCTATCCTATATGAATTTTAACGTAGATTACGATTCTGATAAAAGATTTTTAATTCAACCAAACATATACAGGGATTTTAAAAATACATGTTTTTTTTAAATGACACACCCTATATATTTCTACACATTTCTATGCAGCTATTCGAGGGGCTTTAAAAAAAAAAAAAAATTGCCGCTTCGAAATGTGTAGAAATATATAGGGCGTGCCATTTAAGATAAACACGTTTTTTTAAACACCTTGTATATGTTTGGTTCAATAAAAAATGTTTGATCAGAATCGTAATCTACGTTAAAAATCATGTAGAATAGAGTCCCGAAAACCAAAAATATATTCAAAATTACCCAAATAAATGGGGTGGACCTTTTACGTGACTTACCCTGTACATCATGTAGAACTGAAAAATTATTCGCAAATCCAATTGTTCAATTGCGAGAAGGGCAAGGGTACATTTTCTGTTGTGAAAATTGAACCTGGCAACATCCGACACTGACAATTTTATGTTTTCGAAAAAAGTACGTTTATAAGATGTCACACTGTCTTTTGTTTTTACGTTGGTTTCATTTTTGGCACCGAAATGTTAATGTTCCCTCCTTAAATGTTGGTGTTAGCGAAGAACCGCACTTGGAGCATTTATGATGGCAGGTAAGGACGCCATGGCGATAAAAAAATGGCAGCAACGTTTCTGTGTTAAAGTAATTATAAAAGTCTAAGTAGGACACTTCACATTGTTCGCAGCTATTAAAATCACACTGTAATTCACGCACATCAGTTGCAACTGAAACACTTAGTCTGGGTGACGCGCCCGCTACCCAATGTCGATTTGAAGATGGCAGGTGTACAATGTGAACAGTGAAGGGTGAAACTTTATGAATTTTTTGTGGGGTTATACAACATTTGCACAACATATAATAGGTGGCAAATTGTTACGGACGTTTCATGTGAAACGTGAGAATTTTTAATTTTTTGCTAGCATAGAAGTCGGTATATATCCTACACAATGACCAAAAATAAGATGAATTTTTTGCCAATTGCTTTAGGATTGTCATCAATTTTTAGTACTACGGGAAGGTAGGTATTTGTAATTCCGAAATGAATGAATTTTTTTCCTACGGGCCCTCCCTACGAAGATCCGTTTCCCTGAAGGACGCCGCTGGAAATCGGTTTTTCTTGAATAACTTTTAAAGTACTTAACAGAATTTTATAAAAAGTTAATATGATGGACACTACTAAGGACCTCTTGAAATAATGTCCTTGACACATATCTAGCTTGTTTAGTTTACCAGGGGCAGACTAAGCTTTACAACTTAATGCTTAAATTTTTAACACCCTGTGTGATAAAGACTTAAACAATAAAATTAGGTAGCTTGGACCATGGACTAAAAAAAGCTACTCTTATTTATTGTCGATAAAGTGGACCGTTTTCGAGAAAAAAAATAATAAACGATTAGTTGCAGAAGACCTATGTTCGCATTATGTTCGTTTTATTTTAAGTAGGCATCAAAGAAACACTGTTTTTGCAAACGTTACTATGGTACGAAAGAAATAAAATATCCATCATTATACTTGTCATCTTTCATATATTGCTAATACTTTATCGACAATAATGTTATATATAGTAAAGAATAAATTGGACACTATTTTGTATACATATGAAAAAAAAAAAACAATGTAAAAACAGGCAGAAGGACCTCGGTCATTAGCCTATTGAATTGTATTGTATCGTGATTCAATAAAGTGCTTTATTATTATTATAAACAACATTTGCACAACATATAATAGGTGGTAAATTGTTACGGACGTTTCATGTGAAACGTGAGTATTTTTAATTTTTTGCTAGCATAGAAGTCAGTATCCTACACAATGACCAAAAATAAGATGACCCGTAGGGCCCTCCCTACGAAGATACGTGTCCCTGAACGACGCCGCTGGAAATCGGTTTTTCTTGAATAACTTTTAAAGTACTTAATAGAATTTTATAAAAAGTTAATATGATGGAGACTACTAAGGACCTCTTGAAAAATAATGTCCTTCACACATAATATCTAGCTTGTTTAGCTTACCAGGGGTAGACTAAGCTTTAAACTTAATTCTAAATTTTTAACACCCTCGTGATAAAGACTTAAAACAATAAAATCAGGTAGCTTGAACCTTGGACTAAAAAAAAGCTACTCCTATTTATTGTCGATAAAGTGGACCGTTTTCGAGAAAAAAAATTACAAACGATTAGTTGCAGAAGACCTATGTTCGCATTATGTTCGTTTTATTTTAAGTAGGCATCAAAGAAACATATTGTTTTTGCAAACGTTACTATGGTACGAAAGAAATAAAATATCCATCATTAGACTTGTCATCTTTCATATCGCTGATACTTTATCGACAATAATGTTAAAATTTATTTATTTATTTATTTATTTACGGGTAAACCCATTGTTACAAAAAATAGATAAAGTGCTACAGTAGAGATAATGCTTAACTAACGATAAAATATAATTCATTTCATTATAAACTTAAATATTTTACAAACCAGATAACTCATATTATCACATATTATCAGTATTAACTAAACTAACCTCACGACTTATTCATAAAGTCTTTAAATTTGTCATATGTTTTAAAGTAGCCTGTAGTCTATTAAAAGAGCAACCAAAGAGATCAATTGTATTATTTAAATAATTCGCTTCCCTTACCATTCTACAACATGAATTATTATACCCATAGTTAGTTAAATGAAACGTTACTTTAAATAATTCACTAACTCTTGTTCTTCTGCCTGCATTTAGATAAAAAAATTGTAGTAATTCAGGACAGTCAATGTGACCAGAGACAATTTTATAAAGAGTATAAATATCATTTTTAAATCTTCTACTCTCCAATGTATCAATATTCAAATGCTGACATATTTGTTCATAATTATACTCTCCTCTCATCAGACCCGTTCTGAATGCTGCAATTCTTAAAAACCTATTTTGAATTCCTTCAATTTTTTCTATATAAATATTGTAACATGGGTTCCATATTACTGAAGCGTATTCAAGAATTGACCTGACTAGAGAACAGTATAACAATTTCATAGTGTATTCAGAGAAATCCTTAGAGTTTCTGTTAATAAATCCGAGCATTTTTAAGGATTTTGAATATATTGAATTAATATGGCTCTGGAAGGAAAGCTTATTATCAAATATAACCCCTAAATCCTTTATTTCACTTACTGATTTCATATCTGTATTGTTGAGTTTGTAAGGAAATGTTATCGGAGAATTGATTCTAGAAAATGTTATCATGAAACATTTGTTAGTATTTAATTGCATATAGTTATCATCGCACCACTGGCACAGTTTATTAAGATCATACTGAAGTAACTCAGCGTCTTCAGTAGATCTAATGCATTTATAGATTTTTAAATCATCTGCGAAAAGAAGGAATTTACTGTAAAGGATTACATCACTAATGTCATTGACAAATAAGTTAAAAAGCAGTGGTCCACAATGAGACCCTTGTGGTACCCCGGAGCATATTTTAAATTCATCAGATAAACAATTTGCTATTTTGACACATTGTGTTCGGCCTGTTAAATAGCTCTGTATCCATAACAGCAGGTTGCCACTGATCCCGAAAGCTCTAAGTTTTTCAATTAATATAATATGGTTCACTCTGTCAAAGGCTTTAGAAAAGTCTGTATAGACAGAGTCAACTTGGTGTCTATCCTCAAGGGATTTAACTAAATAATCGTGATACAATATTAAGTTCGTAGATGTTGATCTCCCCGACATAAATCCGTGTTGTTCAGTAACAATTATCCGTTTAAATACCCACGACAATTCTTGAGACACTAAATAATCAAATAATTTTGGGATTTCAGATTGGATGCAGACTGCCCTATAATTCTCGATATTAACTTTAGGACCGGATTTAAGCATTAAGTTGTAAAGCTTAGTCTGCTCCTGGTAAACTAAACAAGCTAGATATGTGTCAAGGACATTATTTCAAGAGGTCCTCAGTAGAGTCCATCATATTAACTTTTTATAAAATCCTATTATTATAAGTACTTTAAAAGTTATTCAAGAAAAACCGATTTCCAGCGGCGTCCTATATCTTATTTGTAGGGAGAACCCGTAGGAAAAAATTTTACAGGAACTTGCCATCTTATTTTTTCATGCTCTATCTGAATCCGAGAGATTTTCCACATTTTCCCGGACACCCGGAATGTACAAAAATACAGGGTGCTCACTTTCGGAAAAACCGGAAATGACATCGACAGGGTGGGGCAATAGGTATTGACGGTTTTTAGAGTGTTATTATCGATATACTAATGAATCGACCAAGGCCATAAAGATATATTTCCTATTACACATATAATGCAGTTTTGTTTTTTAAATATAACGTCTTTTAAATGGCCACAGCGTTTTTCTAAACATTGTTGAAGTCGTGATTGAAAATTCTCTGTAATTCGTAGCAGCATCTCCTGTTTTATCGCTCTAATTGCTTGAGTAATGTTGGTTTTTAAAGCTCGTAGCCTATTTTCGAAAACCCTAGCCTTCAAATATCCCCATAAGAAAAATCAGGAATTCTACCGCACCTGGGAACATTATATTCACGCAGAAATTGTTGTTGAACTTCAATAACAGACTCCCATCGGTTGATTCACTGGCTATGTATCCATGGACCATGGCTACTAAACTGCATTACATACGGAATATTTAAGCGGTTGATTCCCCTCTCCACTTTACCCATAATCGAACAGTGGCGTTTCAAAAACCGTCAATACCCATTGCCTCACCCTGTATATATTTACTTATATATAAACCTGAAACATCATTCGTTCAATCAAATACAAATAAAACCAAAACCAGCAAGGTTTATTTTAAATTTTATTTCTAAAATAAACAGAATACCTGAGTTTGAAGTTAACACGTAAAATAAAAAATTCTGTAAAAAATAGACTTAAGATAGTTTAGCCTTTATAAATAAAAATACATATATGTGGTCTAATAAGTCATTTTAAAAACAAAATAAAACCAAAATAATTGGTGATAACTTTCAAGTAACAAGGTTTTAAGTACACTTCATTACATTCAGGTAATGTCTTATTTTCTTATTCTATAAGGACTTCCAGGCATTTGTTTATTAATCACAATAACAGTCTTCTACTATGTAGCAATATATCTGAAATACAAAAAATATAGCTATTATGTAACATACACAATCGTAATAAAATACATACTTCCACTGATTAAATTTTAAAATTTTTTATAGTAAACTTATCTACCAAGCTACAAGATGCTGAAATTTTGGCTACCCCCTCCCCCCAAAAAAAAATCGAGTCTTCTGAACACAAATATGCTGAGGGTCTTTTTCTTCGAAGATGAATGGTTCGTCAAAAAGAAATATTTTTCGGTGAATTTTTACATTTTAACATTTTTTATCACATTATACGCTTTAAATACGACTCTGTACTAAAATAAAGTTCTACAAATGGTCCATATGTTAACACTAATGCAACACAAACATAATATTTGTGTTCAGAAGACCAGATTTCGGAGGTGGTAGCCAAAATTTAAGCGAATTTTGTAGCTCTGTAAATAGTTACCTAAATCTCCAACTACACTTGCAAAACGTATCATATAACGATAGTCGTATGTAAATTATCCTCACTTCTTCATGTTTGCACCTCCTTTATAATATTTATCAATTATTACTAAAAAATAATTGCAGGTGCAGGCAGTGGTGTAGTCGCAAAATTTTCTGAGCCCGAATGCAATAATAAAATTTATGAACCGAGTTTTTTTTATATTATATTATTTATATTACTGAGACCTATGGAGTTAAGGACCCATTAATCATTTCGGAAGTGTCTTCGCTTCCACCCACTAAAATTATTGTCAGGTCCAATATTTGTCTTTATTTTTAAAATTATTTTTTTACTAAAAAACAGTGCCGGAATGTCGTTCCGGCTCCACTACACCACTGGGTGCAGGTACTTAATAAGTACTATTGGAAGCAAAAAATTTTCAGTATAGCAATACCCCCCCAAGAGATTGAATTTTCGCGATAAGTCTGTCGATTTATTTCTAACGAAACTGAGTTGCTTGGAAACACTACGAGTCCGTAGGACGAGTGGTGTTTTCAAGCTATAATTAATTTTTATTACTGTCAAACTTTGCTTTGCCAGCCATATCCATGGTTACGGCCATCCGTATCCATGGTTACGTTGTTGAGAACACCACGCTGATAGACCAATTAGAATTGAAAGACAGTCGGTGTTTTCGCTGTAATACAAGCTGTCTTTGGTTTGTGAGTGGTCAGACTATGTGATAATTTTAAGGTGAGTGAAATAGTCAACGATATTTAATCAAGTGATACTGGTTTTTGTAAAATTAGTCTTTGTAAAAATGGTTTTAAAGTCATATTTGACATTTTATAAAATCTTTGAGACACAATACATTGACGTATCAAAAGAGAAATCTATAAAGGAAACGTTAAATTTATTTATTAACTCTCTAACCATTAAGTAAATAATAATAATTAAAGAGGCGCAACTGCCACGGTTTCGAGAATTTAATGTATTTTTTTGCCAATAACTACAGTATTATCTACAATATTTAAGGGCTATGCAGCCGAATTACAAATACCTTTATTTATACCTTCCCGTAGCACTAAAAATATATGACAATCCTGAAGCTATTGGTAAAAAAATACAATACTAAATCTAACATAAAAATAACAATATGTAAATTTTAAAAGCCAATGTTGTTTAAATGTTAATTGTGGCATTTCATAAATTATTTCTCTTCCTTTTCTTTTTTGGGATTTATTACCACATTTCTTGAGATTCATATCCTCTGATATTACGTCAAAGGCGTAGAGGTTATTTCCCAGTTTTAAACTGGTCAATTTAAATATTTTTTAGATAAATCAACATTTTTTTATAGGAATCTCAAGAAATGTGGTAATAAATCCCAAAAAAGAAAAGGAAGAGAAATAATTTAAAAGCCAATGTTACTGAATTCTTCTACGGCCTCTACGGGCAGTTGATTTAGATGCTGGAAAATGTGTTTCTTCCTTAGCCTTTAATGCTGTGGAAAAGGGATGATTCGTGCTATATTCCACCAAAGCACTCAAAGCAGCATCTTTTTCCGCATTAGAACACTGCGGACGACCAGAACCCGTGGTATACGAGCTAGATTTCCATTTTTGTGTCCACTTGCGCTTTAGGTAAAATTTTTTTATTTTTTTTTTTATTTTAAGAAAATAGGCCACCCAACAAACAGTCGCAGCTGTCCAATTATAGGGTGGCACAAAATACAAATGAAAAATTAACAAGCAGAATGCATATTAACCTAGAACGTACCCTAAACTAAAACTAAAAATTTATCATAAATGTGAAAAAAGAAATATTGAAGAATAAAAATTTCTACCTATTACT
Organism: Rhagium mordax; assembly: GCA_963680705.1. Taxonomy (NCBI): domain Eukaryota; kingdom Metazoa; phylum Arthropoda; class Insecta; order Coleoptera; family Cerambycidae; genus Rhagium; species Rhagium mordax. The sequence continues at coordinate 16,725,726 of OY796661.1, forward strand.
TATAAAATTTCACAACTTTTGAGAATTTTTTTAAAGGACCGAAAGTTTAATCGAAATATATCTAAATCATAGTTAGGATGGCAAGAATTGTATGTATTAGTGCATCTTATAAGTGGAAAATTTAGCAAAAAGTTTGTGTTACAATGTTTTTCTACAAAAGTTTTCCTATTCCTGGAGATACATGGATTACAATTAAGCTTGAAATAGTTTATAAAATATACAGAATCGATCATATTATTAAATATCTTATAAACAAAACAAACATCAGCCTGAACTCTTTTATATGATAAGGACTGCAAATTGTAAAATGTTAAATTATTGTTATGGGAAAAATAATGCCTATTTCTATTAAATCTATAATTTAAAACATTAATACATTTTTTTTGAATTTTCTCAAGTCGTAATATACAGTAAAGACCGAGGAGGTTCGAACATGGGTATTAGGTTGCGCGATTTACTTGTGCCCGTTGTAGGCAAGCGGACACAGTGGTGTGGGAATCGTGCATCTCTGCGCTGTAGCCGATGGCTCTCATTACATCTACTATTCCTTGTTTGAATTCTTTTATAATAATTTTTATTAAACCTTAAACAGTCGAGGTGCAGCGACAATTAATTAAAATTAATAATTAATTTTAATTTTATGTTGTAGAATCACATTTTTGTTGCGAAAAAACAAACAATGGAAATATTTAAATGTGTTTAGAGATTTTTTTTTTTAATTACAATAATTAATACTATCTAGGATGAATTATTGAAGTTAGAAAAATTTAGAAACGTAAATCAAATTTCTTTCAGACATGAGTTCTACATCCCAACAAAGGCTTAAACACAATGAAAAAAATAAGAGATAAGAAATAAGAAATTAAAAATATGGAATAGAATTAACAAATAATGATATGCGAAAAGCAATTAACAATTTGAACAGTTGAATTTTAAATCGAATAAGAACTAATATTATCGCCCAGAGTATTGTGTATTTAAAACTTGGAATAATTATTTATCTTATTTCTTATTACATTTTCTTATCTCTTATTTTTTCATTGTGTAATGAGATACTAACAACAGTGCTGACTGCTGAGCGAGCAGTGAGTGGCCCAGGCCACAGCGCACTGCCCTTCTCCTAATGTACAAATAATTTCGAACTGAGGCGAGTTGTCGGCCGCTCGTATATTCGTCCCAATCCCTGTCGTGTTCGAAGCATCCTGGACTTATCTGTATACTTATCATACATTGGATTCCATATGGTGGAGGCATAATTTATAATAGGAAGAACAAACGACTTGTATAAAATAATGATCGACGAAATTCTCTTAAAACCTTTCGTTACTCTTAATATAAAACCAAGATTCCGTAAAGCCATTTTGACAATACAATCAATGTGAATTTCAAAACGCAACTTAGAGTCTAATAGTAAACCCAAGTCTTTTACAACATCGACTGACTTAATAGCTACATTATTTAAACTTAATATACACTTTGGAGGATCTAAACACCTTGAGAAAAGAATACTGAAACATTTGTTTAAATTAATAGAAAATTTGTGTAACTGACAATAATTAAAGAATTTGTTCAAATCAGTTTGAAGTTTATCATAATCCTTACTTGTTTTGATTTCTTTATAAATTTTTAGGTCATCAGCATAAACGACGTGCTTAGAAAAGTTGAAGCAAGTACCGATATCGTTCAAAAAAATATTAAATAGAAGTGGTCCAAGGTGAGAACCCTGATGCATTCCAGACGTTACGCTTATGCTGACTTAAAATTATTTATGGCAACATATTGCAATCTGTTAGTTCTGTAGGAGGCAAGGAGTCCCAGAAGGTGACCATGTACACCGAAATTTCTCAATTTTATTATTAGCGTAGGGTGGTCGACTTTATCAAATGCTTTTGAAAAATCGGTGTACACGGCACATACCGAATTTCCAGCCTCCATTGTTTCATAAACGTCCTGCACATAAGGTGTCAAGTTAGTCAAAACAGATCTTTTGGTATGAAAGCCATGTTGATGAATATTTATATGATTTTTTACAAGAAAAAATAGTTCTTTAGTAATTATTGACTCAAAAATTTTACCAAAATGATCTAATAAAGAAATAGGCCTATAGTTGGTTACATCTTCTTTTCCTCCAAATTTATAGACAGGAATAATTTGGGCAGTCCTTCCATTTATCAGAAAAACAACCTGTTTGTAAACATTTATTGTAAATAATGTACAAGGGTTCCACCAAACTATCACAACATAATTTGAGAAAGATAGCTGGAATACCATCAGGTACGGGTCCCTTTTTTACTGTCAATATTTTTTAAGGCATCTAGAATTTGTTTATTTGTTATAGTATTAATATTAAAAGAGGTATTATGGTATGTTTCATTTAACTCAATATTAGAAGGGAGTGTATCAGACTCATATACGCTACCAAAATAGTTATTGAAGAGATTACAAATAGCCTTGTTATCTGATGCCGCCTCCTCTTCATAGTACATTATTTGCGGAATTGATTTAGTAGATTTTTTATTTGATAGGTAAGACCAGAAATATTTAGTGTTACTATTCAAATTATCCTCTGTTCTGTCTATGTATTTAGTGTAATCGTCATGAATGTTATCTTTGACTTTCTTACGTAATCTAGAGAATTGTTCATAGTCATTTGCATTTCCATACCATTTTTATGGCATTTATATTTTTCCTTGATCAAATTTTTAATAGCAATGGAAAACCAAATGGGATAGGAACCTTTTTTGTGAATTTTTTTGGCACATATAACTTTCAATAACAAAATTAATAACTTCATAAAAAACACTAACAGAACAGTTAGCATCTTTACCAATATAAATATTGTTATTTTGTGACAATTGTAACTCATCTGCCACACGTTGCAAGGATTCAAGGCTGGTAAACTCTAAAGGTTACCCCATCTGAACCTTACCTAATTCAATATATCATACGTCACTTGGCGACCGCCGGGTTCGTCCTTCTTTGTTCTACAACAGCAGAACAGTATTTAGCGTCCTTTTTAGTATGTAGAATAAACGACATACCGCGGTCGCCAGCTCTGCCTCACCCCGCATTTTCCTCGCCCTAATGCTGCTCATTGATGTAACCTGTACAAAGTCGACAAGCCTTGGCAAGGATTATCCAGCTTCTAATTTGGCCATTGCAATTCCTTTTTCGACTCTGTAAGCTTGTGGGTCGGCATGTTATAAAGTTTAGAAAATATTTAATAAGACAATCAATATAAAGTGACAGACAAAATAGAGCAACATTCATCGCCATTGCTTTTTCTCCTATTTACAAAACCGAAATGAACCGTTGAACATATTTTGCTACCAATAGTACATCATATTAGATCGGTGTTAAATTTCAATTACTATTTAGTAGCTTAATCATCACGGCTTTGGTTACTTATTATTTAAATACTAAATTTAATAACTCACCTATTATAAAACCTTATGTACAATTTTTTCTATATGAACTCGTAATGAAAAGATTAACAGAATGAAATTTTTTCTATACCAGTCAAAATTATATTTTACATGGATCATCCAATTTTCATCCAAAAACTTTTTATAAAATTCACTCATTTCATCAGCTGTAAGATTTTGTTTTTCATCGCATTTTACTAGGTGTGTGTTAATATAGTCCTGTCGTTCCTAGTATTAAAATAAAATTTAAAAAAACGTTATACATATATTTCCTGTTTACCTTATTAAACTTTGTATTGTGTTTTTCCCAAAAACTTTGATTCCATTTCTGTGTTTCATCCTGCATTTCACGCAGTTTTTGCTGCAACGCACTTTCATTAATGATATGTCTTCGAATTATTGGTCGTAGATTAGAAACTGGATCGGGAGGTCCAATTATATCTACATTGGCTTCTTCAGTAATAACAATAACGGGTTCCTCTAGGCTCTTTTCAATAAATACTGTTCCTGATCCTCCAGTTGAATAGTATCTTTTTAAAAGCTAAAAAGTATTTTTTGTAATAAACCTCTATGTAACCAATTATATATTTTTACTTACGCTCGAACAAGTAGTCTTACATAACACCTGATGAAAAGCACCGCTTTTGCTAAGCGAATAAAACATATTTACCATAAAAAACTTTATTCCGCAAATACATTCATTTTCATTTTCCCAGATAAGGAATATTTAAATTAAAAAAAATACTCAGCTTCAAACCAACCACCAATTCACAGTATCCTGTCTGTCAATTGTCATTATTGTCAAATGTCAATAATGTCAATCAATACACGCAGCATTACCAACAAAATGAATCCAAGAGAGGAAATGCCAACCAGTGTTGCCACTTGTAACATAATTATCCTATTTTCTCATAACCATGTTATTTTCTATTTCTGTTTCTACGTAACAATCGATAATTTGTAGGATTGTAACATATTTTTTAATTTACCAAAACCAAAACACGAAAGAAGACGGTCAGCATTATAATTCCTGTGAAATCAAATCAGTACTGAGTTAGTCAAATTAATGCTCGTTGAAATGACATTCGGATGTAAACAAACTACAAACTTTAAACGTCAAAACAAAACTTACAAAAACACAGCCTGCAATTTGTCTGTTAAATGTCAGAATAATTTAACGATCTCGCCTGTCGAAATTTGAACTTATCGAGAATGTAAATGTTTTGAAGATTAACTATCGTTAGTTCCATAATGAACTATTTTTAATGTGCAAAAATCAATGGAATAAGGAAAACGGTAACAATCAAACTCAAAGATAAACAAATTCAAATTTGACAACTGGCTGACATCCAGAAACAGGAAATATGAAACTTGACCATGAAACATGTGACAACGGCGCTAGTCAAAACGAAACGACCAGTTGATCGAATTCTTGTTTAATACTGAGACATACGAAATGGACCGCATTAGTGTGACGTCACATAATTATGCAACCGTACGTACTACTATCATGACAGACGGGTTGCGTTCTATTTCACTGGAAATTGACCCTTAATGCATAATATGTGGGTAAATGTTGAGATAACGGAATCTCCGATTTTCGGAATTTTTTTGCTTTTAACATACGTAGTTTTGTCTCCTGAACTGAACAATAAATTCTAAAAAAAAATCGCCGCTCGTCAACAGTTTTCGAGATATTTGGCCCCAAAGTCTCTGAAAGTCGTATTTCTCCACTGCCATAATCACTTATTTTCACCAAATTTTTCATTTTATGCTTATGAACACCTCTAATACAGATTTAAACACTTTTAAATAATTTCAACACATTTATTCCAACCAATAACTATTTTTTGAACCTTCTTATAAAAGCCATGAAAACATAGAGGTGTTCATAAGCATAAAATGAAAAATTTGGTGAAAATATATAAGTGATTATGGCAGTGGAGAAATACGACTTTCAGAGATTTTGGGGCCAAATATCTCGAAAACTGTTGACGAGCGGCGATTTTTTTTTAGAATTTATTGTTCAGGAGACAAAACTACGTATGTTAAAAGCAAAAAAATTCCGAAAATCGGAAATTCCGTTATCTCAACATTTACCCATATGTGCATAAGGCGCCATTTTTTGGTATACAAATATGGCCTGGATTATTTTATTTCTCCTCTGTGGAAGAAATATATAAGAACTTTCAGTTACCATTTATCATGCACAAGATATCGAAAATATACAGAAGTATAAAGCATTACGAAAACTTTATTATTAATATAATAAATCAATATTAAAATAAAAGTTTACACTGCTGCTAACTTCATTATACTTCTGAGTCGTTACAGCTGTCGTTAGTGTCAGTGTCGCTGACACAAACATTATAACCTCTTATAACGGCCATTCTCACCGATTACTGTTTAAGCAACCCTTAGTTAAGCCTCCATTGTTTCATAAACGTCCTGCACATAAGGTGTCAAGTTAGTCAAAACAGATCTTTTGGTATGAAAGCCATGTTGATGAATATTTATATGATTTTTTACAAGAAAAAATAGTTCTTTAGTAATTATTGACTCAAAAATTTTACCAAAATGATCTAATAAAGAAATAGGCCTATAGTTGGTTACATCTTCTTTTCCTCCAAATTTATAGACAGGAATAATTTGGGCAGTCCTTCCATTTATCAGAAAAACAACCTGTTTGTAAACATTTATTGTAAATAATGTACAAGGGTTCCACCAAACTATCACAACATAATTTGAGAAAGATAGCTGGAATACCATCAGGTACGGGTCCCTTTTTTACTGTCAATATTTTTTAAGGCATCTAGAATTTGTTTATTTGTTATAGTATTAATATTAAAAGAGGTATTATGGTATGTTTCATTTAACTCAATATTAGAAGGGAGTGTATCAGACTCATATACGCTACCAAAATAGTTATTGAAGAGATTACAAATAGCCTTGTTATCTGATGCCGCCTCCTCTTCATAGTACATTATTTGCGGAATTGATTTAGTAGATTTTTTATTTGATAGGTAAGACCAGAAATATTTAGTGTTACTATTCAAATTATCCTCTGTTCTGTCTATGTATTTAGTGTAATCGTCATGAATGTTATCTTTGACTTTCTTACGTAATCTAGAGAATTGTTCATAGTCATTTGCATTTCCATACCATTTTTATGGCATTTATATTTTTCCTTGATCAAATTTTTAATAGCAATGGAAAACCAAATGGGATAGGAACCTTTTTTGTGAATTTTTTTGGCACATATAACTTTCAATAACAAAATTAATAACTTCATAAAAAACACTAACAGAACAGTTAGCATCTTTACCAATATAAATATTGTTATTTTGTGACAATTGTAACTCATCTGCCACACGTTGCAAGGATTCAAGGCTGGTAAACTCTAAAGGTTACCCCATCTGAACCTTACCTAATTCAATATATCATACGTCACTTGGCGACCGCCGGGTTCGTCCTTCTTTGTTCTACAACAGCAGAACAGTATTTAGCGTCCTTTTTAGTATGTAGAATAAACGACATACCGCGGTCGCCAGCTCTGCCTCACCCCGCATTTTCCTCGCCCTAATGCTGCTCATTGATGTAACCTGTACAAAGTCGACAAGCCTTGGCAAGGATTATCCAGCTTCTAATTTGGCCATTGCAATTCCTTTTTCGACTCTGTAAGCTTGTGGGTCGGCATGTTATAAAGTTTAGAAAATATTTAATAAGACAATCAATATAAAGTGACAGACAAAATAGAGCAACATTCATCGCCATTGCTTTTTCTCCTATTTACAAAACCGAAATGAACCGTTGAACATATTTTGCTACCAATAGTACATCATATTAGATCGGTGTTAAATTTCAATTACTATTTAGTAGCTTAATCATCACGGCTTTGGTTACTTATTATTTAAATACTAAATTTAATAACTCACCTATTATAAAACCTTATGTACAATTTTTTCTATATGAACTCGTAATGAAAAGATTAACAGAATGAAATTTTTTCTATACCAGTCAAAATTATATTTTACATGGATCATCCAATTTTCATCCAAAAACTTTTTATAAAATTCACTCATTTCATCAGCTGTAAGATTTTGTTTTTCATCGCATTTTACTAGGTGTGTGTTAATATAGTCCTGTCGTTCCTAGTATTAAAATAAAATTTAAAAAAACGTTATACATATATTTCCTGTTTACCTTATTAAACTTTGTATTGTGTTTTTCCCAAAAACTTTGATTCCATTTCTGTGTTTCATCCTGCATTTCACGCAGTTTTTGCTGCAACGCACTTTCATTAATGATATGTCTTCGAATTATTGGTCGTAGATTAGAAACTGGATCGGGAGGTCCAATTATATCTACATTGGCTTCTTCAGTAATAACAATAACGGGTTCCTCTAGGCTCTTTTCAATAAATACTGTTCCTGATCCTCCAGTTGAATAGTATCTTTTTAAAAGCTAAAAAGTATTTTTTGTAATAAACCTCTATGTAACCAATTATATATTTTTACTTACGCTCGAACAAGTAGTCTTACATAACACCTGATGAAAAGCACCGCTTTTGCTAAGCGAATAAAACATATTTACCATAAAAAACTTTATTCCGCAAATACATTCATTTTCATTTTCCCAGATAAGGAATATTTAAATTAAAAAAAATACTCAGCTTCAAACCAACCACCAATTCACAGTATCCTGTCTGTCAATTGTCATTATTGTCAAATGTCAATAATGTCAATCAATACACGCAGCATTACCAACAAAATGAATCCAAGAGAGGAAATGCCAACCAGTGTTGCCACTTGTAACATAATTATCCTATTTTCTCATAACCATGTTATTTTCTATTTCTGTTTCTACGTAACAATCGATAATTTGTAGGATTGTAACATATTTTTTAATTTACCAAAACCAAAACACGAAAGAAGACGGTCAGCATTATAATTCCTGTGAAATCAAATCAGTACTGAGTTAGTCAAATTAATGCTCGTTGAAATGACATTCGGATGTAAACAAACTACAAACTTTAAACGTCAAAACAAAACTTACAAAAACACAGCCTGCAATTTGTCTGTTAAATGTCAGAATAATTTAACGATCTCGCCTGTCGAAATTTGAACTTATCGAGAATGTAAATGTTTTGAAGATTAACTATCGTTAGTTCCATAATGAACTATTTTTAATGTGCAAAAATCAATGGAATAAGGAAAACGGTAACAATCAAACTCAAAGATAAACAAATTCAAATTTGACAACTGGCTGACATCCAGAAACAGGAAATATGAAACTTGACCATGAAACATGTGACAACGGCGCTAGTCAAAACGAAACGACCAGTTGATCGAATTCTTGTTTAATACTGAGACATACGAAATGGACCGCATTAGTGTGACGTCACATAATTATGCAACCGTACGTACTACTATCATGACAGACGGGTTGCGTTCTATTTCACTGGAAATTGACCCTTAATGCATAATATGTGGGTAAATGTTGAGATAACGGAATCTCCGATTTTCGGAATTTTTTTGCTTTTAACATACGTAGTTTTGTCTCCTGAACTGAACAATAAATTCTAAAAAAAAATCGCCGCTCGTCAACAGTTTTCGAGATATTTGGCCCCAAAGTCTCTGAAAGTCGTATTTCTCCACTGCCATAATCACTTATTTTCACCAAATTTTTCATTTTATGCTTATGAACACCTCTAATACAGATTTAAACACTTTTAAATAATTTCAACACATTTATTCCAACCAATAACTATTTTTTGAACCTTCTTATAAAAGCCATGAAAACATAGAGGTGTTCATAAGCATAAAATGAAAAATTTGGTGAAAATATATAAGTGATTATGGCAGTGGAGAAATACGACTTTCAGAGATTTTGGGGCCAAATATCTCGAAAACTGTTGACGAGCGGCGATTTTTTTTTAGAATTTATTGTTCAGGAGACAAAACTACGTATGTTAAAAGCAAAAAAATTCCGAAAATCGGAAATTCCGTTATCTCAACATTTACCCATATGTGCATAAGGCGCCATTTTTTGGTATACAAATATGGCCTGGATTATTTTATTTCTCCTCTGTGGAAGAAATATATAAGAACTTTCAGTTACCATTTATCATGCACAAGATATCGAAAATATACAGAAGTATAAAGCATTACGAAAACTTTATTATTAATATAATAAATCAATATTAAAATAAAAGTTTACACTGCTGCTAACTTCATTATACTTCTGAGTCGTTACAGCTGTCGTTAGTGTCAGTGTCGCTGACACAAACATTATAACCTCTTATAACGGCCATTCTCACCGATTACTGTTTAAGCAACCCTTAGTTAAGGTTGCTTAAATATTTAAATATGGTTTAACTTTGTTTGCATTGCACCGCAAAATATTTAAGTCCGCTTTATTAAGTATAGATTATATTGTAATACACCTACTTTTAGATCATTTGTAATTTGTTGGCAACTTCGTTACGTTCTTTGTTATGTCATATGTCATCCATTATTTTATTCTGTCTGTACCTACATCACGTTTTGTATTTAGAAAATAAGAATAAAATGGAAAACCCGAGGAAGAGAGTGAGGTCCGCAAATTTTACAAATGATGAAAAGATCCTCCTCTTGAATATTATTAATAAATATAATTGAAAACAAAAAAACTAACTCTGTATCCTGCGAACAAAAATCTTACTTTCGTATTGTTCACTTAAATTATGGAAGGGAATATATTTTAACACATACCTGGGGAACTCCAAATTGGCTTCAATTAAAGTCAAAATATATAAAACAGTATCTTTACGCAATCTAAACCGCCTAAAGAAAGTTAGCTCATCTAATTCAGCAAAATAATTTCTTCTCACATAAATTCTTCTGGGAAACCTGAAATCGATAATTTCCAATATATCAATATCGTCCTCAAAGATGTCTTCATCATCAGATTCCATTTTATAATAAAATAGGTAATTTAAAGATTGAGAATTGAAATCAAAATCAAATAAATGTCAGTATTGACACGTAATTTGTAAAAATGCGCATGCTCAGAACTATTCTTAAATTTAAACCAGCTTTAAGCCACCATTTTTCAGGGCTTAAATTTAAGGAACCTTTAAGGCGATTTAAGGAAGCTTAAGCAACGGTGCAACGAAAAATTCAGATTTAAGCACGCCTTATCGCTAAACCTTCCTTTAAAACTACGGTGAGAATGGCCGTTATTAGTGTCAATAATACAATAAAAATCAATTAAACCTATTTAAAAAAATATAGAATATTAAAGAAAGCACAAGTAGGTATTTAAGCATTATTTTGTCTTTACAATTTACATATCCCCATATTTAAGAAACGATAATCAAACTAACATACACATTAATTATAGCTTTACCTCCTTTTATTTTAATTTGGAATCCTTTGGGAAACTAAACATTTTACATCCAGTTTTATTGATATGATCACACTCAGGTGCAAAGCACAAACCCACATTTGAAATTAAGCACAAAAACGAGTTTATTAGAAAAAATAGTAGAATATTTGAAACTGAGAGAAAACTTAAGTTAAACGTCAAGTTCATTGTCAAAATGAACGAACATGAATTAAGTGTTTGAAGTTAGCGCTGCAAACTCATAATTTGAATTTTTGCATTCTTTATTCCTATTGGAGGAAGCTTCCGCCGCTTTATTAATTTATAAAACTAAAATGAAGTTTTTATAAATCATACGTGGATACATAGATTTTAACATATTTCTTAAATGTGAAATAGGTATTGGAAGTCCTTAAATAGTCTTTCAACATACAGAAATACTATAAAATTCCCGACAATGTTTTAGTACTATATATTATAGTCCTTATGGACAACGCAATACGGGTCAGATTCCCGTATTACAGTTTCGGCCGTTAACTTGTATGCCAGTAGAAGTGGGGGTCGTGACGTCACAAGTAATGGAGTCTATTGGGCCCTCTCTTTCTTTTTCGTCAGGAGGTTAGGTTTTGGCAAGGCTCGTAAACTTACAAGGTTACCCCATCCGAACCTGACCTATCTCAACACATCGTACGTCACAAGGAGCCCGGCATATACACATAATGTCACTTAATAGGGTAAAATAATCCACTCTAAATTGCTTGATGGCAATTCATGACTATTTACAAAAACACTAACATTAAAACTTTGATTTACGCTAATACTTGAAACTACTTTTACTTCGCTACTATCAGTATCAGATTCTTCACTGTCGTAGTCAATATTTAAAATGTAAAAATACGAGACATATATTGTTCACACACACTTGTAATTCCACTTAATGAAGCATCATTTTTTTGGCACAGCCTGCACAAAATATTCAAAGCTTGATATGATGTCATCGGCAAGAGTCAAGGGCATCACGTTGTGTTGTTACACGACTGTGTCCAAGCAGTATGTGAGGGAATATCTATATAAATCTTACACTCAATGGTCCAAGTTCTCACATGTACCACGATGAGATAACTTGTAAATTTGAAATAGTTTAAGCAACAAATTGAAATCTCTAACTATAAATGCTAATATGTATAATTTGATTTAATTATTAAGTAGGTATAAGTACTTACAAAATAAGAAGTTTTTTAATGTTACTATTTTTTTTTTCAGTTGAAATAATAGTATATTATATTACTAGGAGTAGAACGCACTCTTTTTTGTGTTGAGCCCAGGATTTGCAAACTGGGCGAAATACAAAAAAGGCGTTCTACTCCGTGTAATATATACTATTTTTTCTTCAAGCGTATTAAAATGCAAACATTTTTTTATTTATTTATTATAAATGTACAATTATTCAAATTAGCTCATCACAGCGACAGCCGACAGGCGCCTGTGACTCCGAATATCAACATAACCCATAATGAGTAATGGCATAATATATGACAGATGGTTTGTGGATAGCGCGTCACCGGCCGGCTCTGGTGGCTTTCCGTATTAACATTATGTTACTAGTAAAAAAATTTTCACCACGGTGGCGTTCTGTATTAACATTTTGTTATTAGTAAAACAATGTCCTATTTCTAATTCTGTTTTTGGTAGCACAATTTAGACATTTTATTACACTTGAAGAAAAAATAAATAATATTCATGTTCAATAATTTAGTCAAAATGGATGTAAGTAAATTTCCAGATACTTTTTTCTTCTTAGTTTTAGTGTAGTATATAGTACTGTACCTACAAACGTTTTGAACCTTATATAGATGACCTCTGTACATAAAAAATTGCGGAATTTCGAACATAAAGCAGCAGACAAAAATTTGTAATTTTTTTAAGTGTCGCTGTCTAAATCGAGAGGATTTAGGATGGAAAATTATCTTTTTGTAACAATCACTAGACCTGACATGTCTTACATCTACTATTCTAGTTTGGAATTCATTCAAAAACATAGTTCAAACATAATAAGAGGGACTGCCATATAGTCGAGTAAACTTTAACTTGGCGTGTGGATGAGTTGATTGTGTGCATACTATTTCATTTTCTCTTGCACACAAAGTTAAAGCAATAACCCAAAAACATTGTTCACCTATGTTTATACGTAAACAATGGTTTTGGGCCATTGCTTCAATTTTGTGTGCAAGAGAAAATACAATAATACGCACAATATCAACTCATCCACAAGCCAAGTTAAAGTTTACTCGACTTTACTGGGAACTACCCATTGACCAGCATGCACCTCTACAGTAAGCGCCACACCACTAGGAACACGAGGAAATTTAGTGTAATCTACGAGTGGCCGTGTGACTGTAAGTTAACGAATGCGTATTAGAATCACGGCGCATGCCACAGCGCACTTGAAAAATAGAATAGGTAACAGACGAGCAGAAGCAGTTTCATTTCGTGCTGCGATGGCCCGCCCCATCGCATCGTGCTGATAACAGACGGGCGACTACAAACTGCCCATACCGCTAGTCGTGTTCCTAGTCCACTGGCGCAATCTGTATGTACTTAAGCCATAATACTTAAACTAAATTCATATTCTCGTAGATGTATATGTTTGTCCTCCGAATCGATAGGCAAAAAATAAAAACTGAACTGCATCCAATTACAAATACTTTATTTTTACTGATTTGTTTGGTAACTTACAATATTGTACTTGTACATATATCAGTTTACTCAATTTACACCAATTCTTTTAACATACATTACAAAAAATTATAGTAACAAAATGACAAATTCCAAGTAACAGTTGAAATATAGAACCAATGAGAAAAACAAACTACCTACACACATTTTATATAGGTAACGCAAACAAATATTATTTATTTCTGTCATTTATTATTACTTCTCTTTTGAATGATATGTGCGATCGACAACACTTTACTGTTTTAAAAACAGGCATACGATACCTACCTACATCTCTTGACAGAAAGTCAATGATTTAAATAAACTATACTACAAAAAATATTCATAGCATAATGGGAATGTTATGTATAAAACGCCCTAAATTGAGTATATTTCGAAACTACAGAGTGTAAACGTTTTAATCTTCATTTTCAAGCAGAATATCTGAGAGGATAGGGGTAATTCTAATATAATTAACAATTATAACATTTTATATATACATTCATAAGCAAAGTTCATATATCAGTTTCTTAATAACTGACTAAATAATGGAAAATACATTTTACAAACCTTAGTTTCAACAATTATTGTTATATTTATATTAAGGGTTGCTTCTGGTAAAATAATAATACTGTATATAAAATATTTTATGCACTAGCCAACAATAACGTGAAACTAATGATTTTACAATAACTCATTTACTCCAGAGGAAATCTAAGAGTTATAGTTAGTATTTAAATTTTTGCTATAGGTTCTTGCATTAACTTCGGACATCATATTTAAAAATGGTTGTCTCTTTGAACTTTTTATTGGGTTCTTGCATTCTACAAACTGTTTAGGACTGAATATCCAAATATTAAAATATTAGCACAAGAACTTTGTCTTATTTGAATTATTTCGTTGCTCGATGATCCTCGGTCATATAGGAAAAAATATACATATTATAAAGATAATGCATACAATAATACATGTCAAGAATGTAATAGCCTTACCGAGATGGAAGTTATAATGATTAAAAATTAAAACTATAATTGACAATGACCGAGTTTTTTCTACCACACAGATATCCATTTTAAATAATAAATATTTCACAAATGATTACGTATACTTTAACAGCCCAATTGAATTTAACAAGGCAATAATCAAAACACAGCTTTAGATAGATGTAACGTAAAAATCCTTAACATACAATTATAATTATAACAGTTAATAAAAGCATATATAAGTTAATTTTATTTCATGTCGGTGATATTAAGAAATCTCTCGGTGGAATATGTTGATATCTTATCCTAATTTAAAGATTTCAATTTTTTAGTAGTTTATATGTATACTAGCAATATACCCGTGCTTCAAATCGAAGCTTTAGAATTCCTTTGACCGCCTTATCAAATGACAGTCATTATTTAAAGATGGCTGTTAAATTCAATACCGAAGTTAAATCTCAAATTATTACCATTTTTTCACCAGATAGTCTGGGATAGTACGACAGAATCATTCAAAAACATACAAATGTTTCGAGTATTCTACAGATAATAGAATTAACATTCACAAAACTAGTTTCTTCATCAATTTTGTTGGCTAGTGTATAATAAAAAAGTATGGAAGATTTTTGGAGAAATGAGTGCTATAGACCCGTAAAAAAAGGGAACGGTGAGTATTCTAAAAGCTTCCACACAGTTGTGCTAATAACAGTACTCACTAACTCCCCAAGAGCTCATAGACACAAAAGATATACACATTTTTCGTATGAATACACTAGCGTTTAACTATAATGAGACTAGATTGGGGTACTGCGTTTCTCAGCTGAAGCAGCCTATGATAAACTCAACAAGCAGTCCGCCTATTTTGCTTTATGTACACAAAAAATACACAATTTTGCATGCCAAACATATACAATAAACACAAAGTCTAGACTATTTAAGCACAAAATAATTTATTATAACATACGCATATATTTTTGTAAATAGTAAGTAACAGTAAATTATAATTCCCATGTATATTATCAGTCGGGGAGATATACACATTCTATCCTATATACACAATTATATTATACAAAATTGTACAAAATTTAATTTAAAATCGATAGAGTAAAAACTATTTCAAATGAAGTGCACAGGGTCGTCGCCATGTTTTAAGACTGGTGCACACCTAGCGTGCCAAGAAGTCAATGAGTGAGTCAATATTAAGGAAAACATTTAGAATAAAAACGTGAAATTTTATAATAGAATTAAAAGGTAATTTCTTGACTAACAATTCACCTTTCATAAACTTCAAGTTTGTATTTCAAGAGAGGAATGCCCAAAATATTATCACATTTTAGGATTTAAATCTAAAATGAGTTCACCAAACTTCTGTTTTCGATTCCAAATATTTCACGAAATATCAAGGCGAGCATACTCTTTGACTCACACAGTATATGTGCAGTGGAAGCGATAAAAGGCCTTGCGAGGCTCTAACATGATGGTAATCAAACGCTGGTTGTTCAGTTTAACCATTGAAACTGCATTTGAAAATACTATAATCATGGCAAGTGATCACACAGTTTTACTGAAAAACTGAAAATGCAAAGACAGCTGCCGTGGTCACTGTCACTACGCATGTGCCAGTCGTTTTCAGGTTGAAATAGTTTTTACACCTAAACTAAAGAAATAAAAGTAACAGTTACAATAAAAAGCATAAAGCATATTTCTTTTTCAGGAACCATAATTTGTGCATTTATAATAACATATGGCAAATACTTTATAGACATTATAAAATATTTTTATTTTACTTTTAAATAAAGCTTATTAGTTTTTGACTAGATAATTATTATTTTTGATCACTGCAAAAATCCTTAACAAAGACCATTATATCGTTGTTATACCCTTTATAAACATTAATCAAAATAAATTGAAACGTTCAAACATATGTGTACCTCAATACTACAATTTTATAACTTTTATACATTGTACAGCAAAATATTTAACTAAAAACCTGAACATATCTCACAATATAAAATAAACAATTAAATTAGGATAAATCAAATCGTAAGCAATTTTTAATCAGTCTTGCAATTATTATATAATGGGTATACATGATAATACATTAGAAGGTGTAAGTTTCCCTTTGTTCTTTAATTGACCCTAATTGTGTAGTAAGTACAATTATTTTAAGCATACGACTCACTGATATGATCGAAAAAGTAATCGAAACTTTGGTTGACGTTTCGTATAGGATCAGGACTTGTTATATTGCCATTTAGGGCACTTGCTCGATATTGCTCACTGAAGGACAACAATATATCGCGGATCTTTGCAATGATCTCTTCTACTCAGGCATTCGACTCCTTTAAAAGAAAGAAAAACATTATTTAAAATAAAACTTTTAAGAAAAATGTTGCTTATTCCTTATTATTCAGAATAAAATATGTCATGAAAATTCCCAGTCTATTTACATAAAAAGAATATACATGGTAATTCACAAAGATGGAGCTGAAATTTAATAAAATATGGAGAAAAATTAAAGTCCCGTATTTTGGTATCTTATCAAGTTTTGTGAGTTAAAACGTTTTTTTTTTAATATCTTCTGTTCTATTTACACAATTTCTTTCAAATTGATATTATAACACAGGAGAAGTCCCCATTTCGTAATTATTTATTTTTTTACAATTCATTCTATAAGAATGAAAAAAAAAAAAATGAACACAGAGCCAGAGGAAAATCGTCATTAGTTTAAATTTAAATTGCACAATTAGGCAGAAATATTAGGAACTAATATATCTACTAATATAATATACTAATATTTTGTGGCTCCTATAGATTTTTTCAATGAGCCAAGAAACTCTGCAGTGAATAAGCATATTTAATTCACAAAAAATAATCTTGCAATTTCTATCCCCTTCTTGACGGGTTTTTAATAGGGTAAATGATAATTTAACCAAATAAAAATATTAATGCAATCAACCATAAATTAAAATGCAACCAACATTTGGGGATTTACCTTAAAACTTCTCTGTCCTCACAGAACTTCATAAAACCTTTACGGCACATGCTACCCCTTTTAGCAAATCTTTGTAAAGCAACTATTGTCTTCATTATAATACTGTTGAAATTCATTTAAAAACAATCTAAAACTGTCTATTTATGTAAATAGAATGAGGATACAGCTTTCTAGAAAACAACTTAAACAGCTTTTTAATAAATATCAGACAATTTAACGTATGGACTTATGATTCTGTTTCAAGCAAGAACAAAAATGATTTGAAAAATTAAAACAATGTATAGGTACAACATTAAATAATGTAAATATAAACTAGTTATGTGTAAATTTTCTGTACAAGGATTATAATGTTTTAATTTCTATATCTGTGTTTTAAGGCCGAGTCACATTATAAGGACACTCACGGTCAAAGCATGCTCAGATCACGTTCTGCACAAATATTTTTCAGTTAGTTGCAATAGAACTGTTCCCACTAACGCTCACGCTCAAGTCACGATACGGTCACTTGAGTGCAGGAATTATCGAAAAGAATATTTGAGCTGAGCGTGCGTGTACCTGTCTGTGACTTGAGCATTTATAGTGTGATTAAAAGAGCGAAATTTTAATTTATCAGCCATGAATACGAATGAAATTTTAATTGAAATGGTTTATAACCACCCTGAACTTGTGTTTTGACATTCGAAAGTACTGATAAAATTTTAATTCATCATCTATTAGGTTCTTTTACAGATACAAATTCTCCTTAACTTTTACAGTTTAATAAACTACCCACAATTTCCGTTTATTTGTAATTTTTATTCTGCTTTTTTCTTCCTCATCTAATGATATCGCCATCATCGCGAACACGGTAATTGAAAAGTTTTTAAACAACTGCACTTACACCTGTCTAGAAGGCATGAAATCTGAGCATTGTATGTGAACACTCAACAAAATCAAGAGTGTGAGTTGAGCGTGCCTCGACCGTTGGCGTCCCTATAATGCGAATTGGCCTTTACTAAACACTAAACCACATTACTCAATATATTGATTAAATAAAATGTTCTTTTTTACCTTTACTAAAAACGTTTATTCGTACATGTCTTAATTTACCTGAGCATTACATCACATTAATCTACTAGAAACACAAAATAGGTTTTGAAAAATTACCTTCTTGTAATTGGTTTAGTTAAAGTAATAAAATACTAAAAATACTTTTATATTTTCAACAAATATTAAATACACATTATTGTAACCAAAAAGAAAAGGTAGGATGTTACATATAAGTATATAATTATCAAAGTACAATATACCCTTCAGACTGGTGAAGGGTAAAGTAATGGGCATTAATGGGAATAAATTTTTTTCACAGAATGGTAGCTCTGGTAATAAGAAATCATAATCTAAATTATCAGAAAAAAGAAATTGGTGTGGGTTCAAAAATTTTCAACTATATTATATGGAATGGTGCAATTTCATAAATTTGAAATAATCAGAAATATAATCAAAATCATTCTACACATATGTTTATACTCTTACGATATTCTGCATAAAACTAATTTTTCCTCGCTTCTTTTTGACTAATAGAAAATGAGGAGAATGTTCCAAAGCCTCTGACCATACAAAACATTTACATTTTCATGAACAACATTACTTTCACTGTTCACATTTCACACATTGAATAAAAAAAGTGAATAGAAGTTGGTTTAGAGTAGATGATGTAACAAGAAAAATGAAACAACTATGGCAAATGGTTTGGAAAATATAGATTGTGAAAGTTAGATACGCAATGCCTGAAAACATGACACTTAATTGAAAAGTCTATTTTGTGCACTATAACGCAATTCTTACGTATTAGGAAGGACGAGCACGAATTTCGGAAATTAATCAATATCCATTTGTCAGTCTAATAGTTTAAATGTAATTACGAATGTGTTTATAAGTAAATATTGAAAAATTGCCCTTTTCAGTTACTAGTACTACTTTTTGAACCTACCAATATTTTTTTTGATAATGCAGATTATCATTTCTTACCTTGAAAGTCTGAAGGTTTTCTCTAACGAAAACCACCCCCAGACTACATTATTATAGGACTTAATATCTAACTTTTAACAGAGTAATATTTACTCCTATTAATTTTTAGTTTTTTCAAAATAACATATTTGCCAACATTGAAACAATAATAAAGTAAATAAGGTATAATTTACAAGATAAAAACTAATTTATATTTCTATTCGAAGCCACATATTAGTCAAAAAGATACATTTCAGCTTCATATTTATATGGGAGGTTCCAATATAGAACCGCAATCTGCACTTTGACATTATATATTTAAGCACAATCATTTTTTCTAGGTTACACAAGCACACTTAATAATTGTTGAATATTAAATCTGCTTCATATAAGTTACATACAATATATACAATATAAAGTATTATAAAAGTTCCAAATCAGTATTTCTGTGGTTTGATTAAATTTATCTATTTACTTCCTTTTAAGAGCTCTTACCTTTAGATTCTCAAAGTAGTGCATGATTTGGTCATAATCCATATCTAACTGCAGATCATCTATAGTGGGATACAACGCTGTGGCTGTATTTGCGGTTTCTCCGTTATTTTCATCCGCGCTAAACATGGGATTTCCCACAATTGTAGCTCTTTTTACTTCTGCACTATTTCTATTACCTATAACAGAAAATACAGTATTAAAGAAAAAACATTTAGAATATATATCTTAATCAGTTGGTAATGTTCAGTGAAAAAACATATTTTCCAAGGATTTTTCAAAAAGTCAAGAGAAAAATAATACTTACAATTTGCATTTGGAGACTTGGGATATTGAACAAATTCAATTTTGTCCTCTTTCTTTGGCATTTCGTGAGGTTCATCATCAAATTCAAATACGTGACGTTCCTTTTTATCAACTTCATCCTTGTTCCTCACATCCCTAGCCAAGCCACTACTTGGCCTGGAACTTGCCCTGCTTATTTCACCTGATAATCTCTGATTATTGTGTTTCTCCTGACTTCTGTTCCTATGGTGATGGTGGTGATGTAGTTTCCGTGGTGGAGTAGCTTCTGATGAGGAACTGCTTGCAGTAACACCAATATTTCGATGTGGAGGAACCGGAGGTCGGTAATCTTCACCATCCTGGACAAGTTTGGTACGTTCAAGTGGCTGCAGTGGAACGCCATGAGGTGGTAGTGGAGGTGGAGGCGTTGGTTTATTCCTAAATTATAAAACAGACATTGCATATTAAATTAAATGAATCATGTTAAAGTCAATCATTTTTTAAGCTAAACTCAAATTGTAATTTAAGATTTGATTTGTGTTCTTTATACCATTAGAAATCAATATTCCAAAATGTTGATGAAAATATGAGAAAAAATAAGTAGAAATTGTATTTTTGGTACATATTTCAAAAACAAAAATCATATAGGTATAGGAAAAAAGAAAGAAGACACTATTGAATATATAATGAGGCCCTAGGCTCTTAGAGGAAGTGGACTATCAAAAAATGGAGAGTAAGAAGGAGAGGGGGTTGAGTGAACGAGATGGGGAAGATGAAAGTCTTAGCGTCTGTCAAAATAGTACAATATACATATAGTATGCATGATTCTCGTCTAAATTGCTTGGTACGGCATCTAGTAGTTCCGCCCGTACTAATCTGTTAAAAGAAAGTAAAAAAAAGGTGCGGAATTTTTTCTTAGAAAATATAGCTTTGGCATATTTATAAGTTCTACTTTCTAAGTTCTAGTTTCCTTAATTATTAGGGTAATTATCATGCAACGTATTTACATTTACATATATTTACATTTCCAATCTTGATTCGAAAACTGAATTTTTAAAAAGAAACTGCAGCCCAACTACGTTAAAGTGTTAATCACAAATTCTCACAGTAACCTACCAAACTTGCAGGTCATCATTATTATCGTTAGCTTTATTTATCCCTCCACCAACTTTGCCCTTACAATAAGTACTGGTGTCTATAGCCGTGTTTGAGTTATCATCAGCTGGATTTATCACTGGCGCCTTGCTCGGTAACTCTATATGGCTGGGATTACTAAAGCTCATCACCGCCAAGCAGTCATCTGGCTCACAATAGTTCGTGTTCAACGGATTCGAAATGATCCTCATATCGGTCGAGTTGTTGTTTATTGCTGTGGAATTGCGATTTGAATTATCCAAAGTGGCCCTGCCGAGCCACACCCAATCATGAGCATTCGTCGTAGATTCCCTTGGCTTACGCGGCTCCCGATGTATTATCAAACTGCTTGGAGCAACCGGGGCAGGTCTAACACCTGCGGTAACGCCTGCTTCAATCGGTTTGAACTTTGAAGCATATACAACACAAGATGCCACAAAAACCTGCAACGAACAAAAAAGATATACAATGCCTCAATGCAAAACAAAATGGGTGCTTTATAAATTTAATACAAAAGTTGGAGAAATGTAATTTTTTGATTATTGATATTATTTTTTTTTTCGGGTTGAGTGTAAGAATGAACTTGCTCCAAACTCTGCCCTTTGGCATATTCTTCTCTACTTATATATATTTGTTTTGTTCTTTGTATTCTTATACTGTGCCAATAAAAGCCATTTATTATTATTATTATTATTATATTATCAAAAGATCTTCTTGGTATTAGAAGTACAATTACTGGAATTCTGGTATATGAAGTTTATGGGAGAAGTTAGTATTTGAGTTTTTTGAAAAAGTGGAAGTAGGTGCCCACGATTTTTACCACCAATTGACCTTTCAGTTATTATTATAAAATAACTATTAGAATTTACTCAAAGATTTGCAGATAACCGAATAACTGATTAAAAGTTACCAGATTAACATAGGTACTGTTATAGATAAATTTCTTTCATTTCAGCACGTGTTGCAAAATAATATACTCACCACAATTGCACAGCAAAATGCAGCAAGTAAAACATACATGCTGATTTCTAAAGGTGTCATATGTGCAGGTTGGCGCCTCCGCATTATCCCTTTATTATTTCCTTGGTACTGTCTAGCCTGCACGTTTGGTTCTTGGGAGTTCTCATCCTTTAATGGAGTACCTATAATTCATAAAACCAAATACATTTTTTGTTTCCCACAAAAACAAAATAATAACTTAAGAAGAGTTATTTAAAACAATAGAAATGTTTTTGTATGTTTTATTTGTAACATTTTAACAGTGTTTATTTTATTAATTTTCCTGGTGAATTATGTAAAATATATAATAGCTTAAGATGATATCGACCCTTAACCTGCGATGTTTCTAAAGAAGAAATTTAAAAAATGTACCTTTTAAAATATCCTGCAAGTCTGGGAACTCCCTTCCACCCTTGGAACCTCCATAACTTCCCCCATCATTTTGTAAAATATCAGGCCTATGCGACAGATCGCTAGTACTAAAATCGACAGTGATAGAAGCAGCTGCTGTAGCCAATGGGCCGGTAGCTTTCATTTTAGGTCTTCCGCTTGTTCTGCATTCTTCCGCCAGCAAAAGAGTAACTTGGAGGAGGTCGCCGTTACCCTCGCCAACCGCTATTACTCTAGGATGATGGGAGGCAACCATAGGAGCAAATGCAACTACCTCAGGATCAAGACTTTCAACTACTAGGTGATAGTCTGTGTCTGAAATATCTCTTAGGGGTGTTTTTGAGCCATCGGAAAATTCCAGTTCGATATCCAAAAGTCCTTCCTAAAATGTTAAATGATTTAATTTGATTGTGAATGAGGACAGTTGTCAGTTCAATAAGTGAAAATAAAGATATTTCTGAAAGCCAGTCCCAAGTTTTAAAGTCAATTCAAGGTTTGGTAAAATCAGTCAATCAAGTAGATTTGGTTAAAAATAAATATTTCTGATGTTTTGTAACAAAAGTTTGTTATCACATACCTGATACTGTGCAGTTAATTTTCTTGTAATTCTAGTCTCAGCTTCGTACACATTTTCTAAAGAACTGTCAGGTGATATATTAAGTTGCAAACCAGACACTACTTGCACAGAAAGCCTTGACAGTCCAACTTTATCGTTTCCTACTCTTATTTCTTTAGAACCATAAACTCGGCTGGTTATAGGAGATAGTACCTAAAAAATATACTTCAGTTACTAAAATATCGGGTGAGAAATTTATCCAAAGCAAAATATTAAATTAAATCTGTCATCCATGTGTTTAACAACAATCAAAAATAATGTAGTAACAATGAACAAATTAAATAAATAAATAATAAATAAATACACCACATGTAATTACGACCCCCTTTATCCCAGAAGGCTGAGCCTTGTGCGGGAGGGGGCTACACATTTAAAGACAAGGGACACACATCCAATATCCGTGTATAATGGAAAAATCCCTCTCACAGTATTTTCCATTGCCACGACCGGGATTCGAACCCGGGACTTTTGGGTGAGAGGCAGGTACTCTACCATCTCGACCATCAGTCATACAAATAAATAAATAAATAGCTTGAGAAACATAATTTACCTGAACTTCAGTTCTGCCCATACTCCTGCCCTGTAAAATTCTTCCATGAAGGCTGGCTATTCTTGGATCACTAACCCTTAGCCATGGTAAAACTAAATCCGTAACTCTCAACCAAGTTCTTCTGTTGATTAAATATGTGGTACGCCCGGAATCATGATCAGTTGCGAAAAAGTGTGCATACACGTCTACCGACGTCTGTTGGTACCTTAACCGACAAATTGGTTTCTCAACAGCATTTCCCATGTCATTAGTTCCAGGTCCACTCCAACCATTACCATATGAACGTTTCCTTCTTCTGGATTTTGACGTACTACAAATAGAAGCATGAATATGTTTAATCAACGGTCATGATATACTATAAATTACCTCGGATGATAATCTGGAACTCGCCAAGATTTAAGCTGTGATAATCTTATATCAGCAACAGACAGTTCCAATGGAAACTCCGGCATCCATACTGTGAACTGAGCCAAGCCTGTGTAAGTTCCATATTTTACCAAAACAGATCCATTGACTGAACCACGTGCCTCACTACCATCTACATAAACTGAACCACACGATGAGGATACCTGAAAATTAGGTAGGTTACATCAGAAATATTTTCAAAGATACAATAAACAATAACTTTTACATAGCGCTTATTGCAGGGTATCTTTTGGAATTTCATATGTACGATAACAGTTGCACATAAATAAAGTATTACTTGAGGCCATGATGCATAATGAAAAATTTTAAATAAATTGATCGATTGAGTAATAAACTATAGCGCAGAACATAATAGTGGTAAGTCGTAAGATTCTTAAGTTTGCGAAACATACTTCCATAGTATATTAAATTCAATGTGTTTTTAATTAATCTTTTATTATTATAGATTACGATCAGACGGCAAGAATTTTTTAATATAAAGTTGTAAACGTACCTTTAAAACACTCTCGTCTTCTGAATGACACGATGCCTGGAACGTCACATCGGCTGCTTTTCCTGCCTGTGAAACTATGAAAACTTTCATGGCTTGAGATACTTGTTGACCTGTTAATACGGCTGTATTTAAAACTTCCCAGTTCTGAAAATAAAATATAATCTTTAAAATAAATCATTAACGCATTGCCAAGGTAATAATTAGTTGTACCAATTAGTGTTTTATATAATAATTCATAAAAAATTACTTCTCATGTTATTGAGGTATCTTTTCGAATTTAATATGTAATAAACAAATTCGCATTAACTTTGAATATGATGAGTTTACTTTAATACTTGATATAATCAACAATTAGAATCTAATTGTGATGTCTAAATGTAAGCTGATACTATAAAGCAAGTCTTTAAACATGCATTAAATAAATTACTACCTACAAAAATATTCAATTTCTTGTTTACGTTTATCTGAAATAAACCTTGTAAATTTGAAAATTGTATCTGCCACTGTTTCTTGATTAATACACTGCTTTCGTATGTAATGGTTAAAGATATTAGGTAATTATTTGAAAATATTTAATATGCGCATTGCAAAACAGACGACAAATAATAAATGTACATTTACTTCTCTACCTAATTAAATTGGGGTAATCGAAATTTTATTTTAATTTATTCAACTGTACATCAAATTGCACCACATATAAAAAAAATATAGACTCCATCAGGTATGCTGGGTAAATACACACCTTAATGGGTACTTGCAAAGGCAAAACTTCAAAGGGGTTTTCTGTTACAATTTTCAGAAATTCTGTATGTATTCAGGTTAGCATTTGCTACCTTCCAATCTCTAGCAGAGGTAAGAGCACTTAGGATATACTCACTGTTATTTGCATTTGCTTTTCTTTACCACTAGCCTTTTTGTGAAACTATGCTGAGCGAGAAACAGTTTTATTCGCTGAAATAATTTCCATGTTCAATGAGATTCAGAAAATGAGTTTAGCTTTTTTAAATTATAATAGCAAATATATATGCCATGTCCGTAATCTATGCAGATACATGAAATGCTGGGGGATGTAAAATTGTAAAAAATTATCGCTGACAGTTTTCTCGATTGATACTAATGGATTTCAAAGGATTGTAAAACTGTTTAAGGAATATCTGAATATCTAAGTAAAAAATAATTAATTATACTTAAGTTTATTGAAATTAAAAATTTATGCAGTTTTAATAAAACAAATATCTTTATTATGCTAGAGCCGGTAGAGGTGATATTAAAAAAAAAAAAAAAAAATGGGAACTGTGCCAAGTACCAGAATCAACCTAATATTTAGGTTATGCTACGCTGATAAGGAACAATAATTTCTTAACAAGTGTCCGCGGCTTTTGTTGTTTTTAGGGGTAGGTACTAGGAATGATTTTCATTTTAGTTCAGTTTAGCCCAGTTACCATATGTTGTTACAAAGGTATGTGAATTATTATATTATTTCATATTTGTTTCATTTTTTTTACTACCCTTGAATTATGTATTACCTATGTTAAGGAATACCATACCCCATAGAATTTGACTTTATTTTTAACGAATGGCATACTTGAAGGCAAATCGAAGTAAAATTTCCAGGCTGTATTTAAAAATAAATTTTATATAAATTTATTTTCTAAATTATCTTTTTTTAATTAGAAGAAAAGTCGATCGTCGTATTTAAAATTTCCTCTCAAAATTTAGATTCTCTATCGATTTTACTCCCGCTTTTGAAAAAAAATAGTTTGCAAAAATCTGTTACAAATATAAAAAAAAATCTCTCAGCTACAGTTTTATAATTATTAAAAGTACAGGGTGTTTCCTATAAAACTATACCCCCCCTTATTTCGGTCAATTACCACCGATTTTAATTTTTCCAAAACAGGTCTAACTCAGAATTTTCCGTAGATTTTGAATATTAATGCTATTACTTTTTTCCTACTTCAATCGTATACGAGGGGCAGAAAAAAGTATGGTTTTTTTAAATGGAACACCCTATATATTTTTACATATTTGGATTCGCCTCGTCCTTCTGATTACAAATATATATAAATATAAAAATGGCGTAAATAATTGAATTTAAACTTAGTCCGTTTCGTTCAAAACTAGGTATACCCCCCCCCCTTATTTCGGTCAATTATTAACGATTCAAAATTTTCAAAACCTACAAAGAATTTTTCGTAGATTTCTATATGCTATGCTATTACTTTTTTTCTTCCTTCAACGGTATACGAAGGGTGGAAAAAAGTATGTTTTTTTTTTATGGAATGCCCTGTATTTTTTTACATATTTAGATCCGCCCTACCTTTCTGATTATAAATATTGTATATAATACTTATATAATATATGTAAAAAAATGCAGGGCATTTCATAAAAAAAACCATACTCTTTTTTACCCTTCGTATACCGTTGAAGGGAGAAAAAAAAGTAATAGCAAATATGAAATCTACGAAAAATTTTATGTGTAGGTTTTGAAAATTTTGAATCGTTAATAATTGACCGAAATAGGGGGGTATAGTTGTGAAGGAAACGCTCTAAGTTTAAATTCAATTATTTACGCCATTTTTATAGCAAATATGTGTCATATATGTTTGTAATCAGAAGGACGAGGCGAATCCAAATATGTAAAAATATATAGGGTGTTCCATTTAAAAAAACTATACTTTTTTCTGCCCCTCGTATACGGTTGAAGTAGGAAAAAAAGTAATAGCATACTCAAAATCTACGGAAAATTCTGTGTGAGACCGGTTTTTGAAAAATTAAAATCGGTGGTAATTGACCGAAATAAAAGGGGGGGGGTATAGTTTTATAGGAAACACCCTGTACAGTATGAGTACATCAGGGTAGCCCATTTTCGGGCCTCATCATAGGAATCTCGGAAACCGTAGAGATACAGGGTCAGTTAAATTATGTCAAAGTTGCGCAATTTGTTGCTTTTCAAAATGTGTTTCAAAAAAACGAAAATTCATAAAATCGTATTTATTTTTTTCTGACGTTATTTGAAATTTCAAAACGAATAATACTTCGTCATTGCCACTTTTTATCCTCTAGAAGATGGCGCTGTCAAATTTGAAATCCGACGCTTCGTCTTCCAGAAACCATCAACTTATTTTTTTAAATACGGACCTGATTTTTTATTTTATTTTTTGTTACCTTTGGACTCCTAAAGCTATGACCCACCACAAATTTTGATTTTCAAACGTTTTGATGACAAGAACTGCCATTTCCTGATGAAAAGTTATATTAAAAGCAAATAAAAAGTATAACGAATAAGACCGACCCTGTAACCGTTTCCGAGATCCCAATGATGAGGCTCGAAAATGGGCCACCCTGTACATGGTGATCATTTGAAAATTCTACATTTTAAATCCTTTTACTTCGCTTAAAAATATAGCTAGAAATAAAAAATAGATCTTTAGCATATTTTACCAAGTTTTTGTATGTTATGAGTCTGCATCTATCTTAATGAATATACAAGGAGCGCCCCACATAGTCACATTTTTTTTTTAATGGCACACTCTTTATATTTTTAGATATTTTGATAGCTCTTTTCATTCCCTTTATAAATATATATAATTGTTATATCATCTTTAAATAACTTAATAGTTATTCAAATATTCAAATAATATTCTTAAAAGTTTGGAATACAACTAAATTATTTTTTTAGACAAAATTACATAAAAAAATTAAACTTTTGTTTAGAAAATAATGGTGGAATTTTAGAAAACATGTTTTAATTTTTACTTATTATATTTTGTGTTATTTTTATTAAAAAATTGTTTAAAATGTAAACTTGTTTTTCTTGCATTTATAGGTGTATTTATTTGAATAACTCAGTTATTTGAAGATGAAATACATATAAAGATTATACATACCTACTTATAAAGGGGATGAAAAGGACTATCCAAATATCTACAAATATACAGGGTGTTTCGTTTAAAAAAATATGACTATGTGGTGCTCCATGTATATTCATTAAGATAGATGCAGACTCATATCATATACAAAAACTTGGTAAAATGTGTTACAGATCTATTTTTATTTTTATTTTCTAGCTATATTTTTAACCAAAATAAGTGTTTAAAAAGTAGAATTTTCAAACGATCACCTTTTGCACCATACATGCAATTCTTTGATTTTTGGCCTTAATAAAAAAATTCATAATAAAATATATCATTAAATACCTAGTAGCTTTGTTCCCCTGGAAACATCTGCAATTAATTACCTTTAATAAAAATGAAGTACCCCATTACAGGATACAATTTTCCTTAATGCCCCTCCCTCTTTCACCCTCATCCCAATACACTACTGATTAGTTGTTAATAAATTTCTCGTAACGATTCTGCAAGGAGTGCGAGGGCGACCAGTACATGAAGAGGGTACGCCGATGGTGTTGTAATTTATTTTATTGCTAGTTTAGGTGAGTTGGGTAAGGCAGTACATTGCCAGAGATAAATATGTTGTATTTGCTCGTTTCGTTACGATGCAGTCGATAATTAAACCGCAAAATAAATATTTGAAGCCGTTCAATTGCTCTGCAGATGAATAAGCAGACATGCCGAAAAATAATCCGATGTGAAACAACACTAATCCGAAGTTTTCTATTAATTGGCACGTTACAAGCAAATAATGATTTATGAAAATTGATTCGTCTCACCACGTCCGTCCCCATTACTAATCATATTTGTGGATTTAACAAGTTATAAAATCTTTCGATTTTTTAGTTGCTTTTGTTTTTTTTGGCATTGGCTGAATTTCGTCAGCTAGTTTCACAGGCATATAAATATAACTGGAACAGGAAGCATATATTTCACGCCCAGGAGTATATCGGGAGTATCGGGACGTCTTAAAATACAAAATAAATAAAAAGACCACGTATTACAGGTTCATCTACAAACAAATGGTAACGAAGGTTTATTTACTCATATTATTATGTATATGCCTACTAGTAGACAACAGGTACAGGGTGATCCATAACTCTCTTTTCATCGTAATTAATTCGGTAGTTGTTAATATATTTGATTGCTTCCAAATGTATATATATATGTAGAAAGTCCTGCAGAATCCGAATATGTATTCAGAAAAACAATTGATTGCGAATTTAAAATAATAATAATAAAAATACGATTTTCTTAAAAAATTTCACCCTGTATATTATTGCATAAAATGATCTGGAAACATATTATAGACATACACATGATACTCATTGATGTGTCCAACTTCCGGTTTGGCCGGAAGTGCTTACAATTTATAGTAATTTTTTATTAACCCTGTATATTTTAATTATTTCAGATAATACTATCGATTACGAATCCAATGATATATAAAACATCATAGTTTCACCATTTTATTAACGAGATTTTCAAAAAACAGTTTTACTTAATAAACCTAATTTAATAAACAAAAATAATTATAAACAAATGAATTAAAGTAACAAAAACAAACATTATAAAACTTCGCTTCAATAAATGTTCAATTAAATGCCCTTCCTGTTCAACACAACAGTTTAATCGTTTCTTTAAATTGTTTCGTAAGTTTCTAAAAATTGTTGGATTATTGTTTAAATTGTTAATTTCAAGTGTTATTTTTTAATTATTTATTTTTTTATTTCATTTTGATTACAAAAAACGCACTAACAATATCAATAATATAGTAATGACAGCTATCGGATAGGCATTTTTTCAAGCATGCCGCCTACTAGAATAATTTAAAATCTATATTGTATTATTTATCATAAAATTTGAATTTTGTGAATTATTTCGCTTATAAAATGGTGAAACTATGATGTTTTATATATTATTGGATTCGTAATCGATAGTATTATCTGAAATAATTAAAATATAGAGGGTTAATAAAAAAATTCTATAAATTGTAAGCACTTCCGGCCAAACCGGAAGTTGGACACATCAATGAGTATCATGTGTATGTCTATAATATGTTACCATATCATTTTATGCAATAATATACAGGGTGAAATTTTTTAAGAAAATCGTATTTTTATTATTATTATTTTAAATTGGCATTCAATTGTTTTTCTGAATACATATTCGGATTCTGCAGGACTTTCTACATATACACGGTGGTGAATTTTTCGATGCCCACCATTGGTATCTCGGAAACTATAAGAGATAGAGGACCGGTTAAATTAGACAAAAGTTGCGCTATTTTATGCTTTACAATTTCCTGCCAAGAAATGCTGAATCCTGAAAAAATTGAAAATCGTGATTTCAAAAAAATAATAATATCTTCTATACCATTCATGCGAATTTAATGAAATTTGGCAAGGTTATATTTTTGACCCCTACCAATTGATAGAAATTTTCTAAACCTTCTAGATTTTGAACAACGATAGTCAACTTTTTTTTTTCTTATGGCCGCCATATTGGATTTTTACACCATTAGTTAGAGAAAATAATTCTCTTTTCACCTATGTCACCAAAATAGACTGATTTTTTAAAACCATGTTGATATTCGAATTAATGTAAAAATAATTTATAAAATCCCAGTATGCTTTGGAAAAATAATTACAAGCAACATTGTAATCCAGACGCTATTATTAAATTGTACACTCGTAAAAAAATTACACAAAAATGCCAGGTTATTTAAACTCCTATTAAATATTACAAACATTTTATAAAATAAAAATAGTATTATTTGTTTTCTTGACTCTTTAATAAATTAATTGTTTGTAATATTTAATAGGAGTTTAAATAACCTGGCATTTTTCTTTAATTTTTTACGAGTGTACAGTTTAATAATAGCGTTTGAATTACAATGTTGCTTGCAATTATTTTTCCAAAGCATACTGGATTTCATAAATTATTTTTACATTAATTCGAATATCAACATGTTTTCAAAAACTCAGTTCATTTTGGTGACACAGGTGAAAAGAGAATTATTTTCTCTAACTAATGGTGTAAAAATCCAATATGGCGGCCATAAGAAAAAAAAAAGTTGACTATCGTTGCTCAAAATCTAGAAGGCCTAGAAAATTTCTATCAACGCCATTCAATTGGTAGTGATCGAAAATATAACCTTGCCAAATTTCATTAAATTCGCATGAATGGTATAGAAGATATTATTATTTTTTTGAAATCACGATTTTCAATTTTTTCAGGATAAACCGCAAACGAATCAAGATATCCAGCATTTCTTGAAATTGTAGAGCATAAAATAGCGCAACTTTTGTCTAATTTAACCGATCCTCTATCTCTTATAGTTTCCGAGATACCAATGGTGGGCATCGAAAAATTCACCACCGTGTATATACATTTGAAAACAATCAAATATATTAACAGCCACCGAATTATTTACAATGAAAAGAGAGTTATGGATCACCCTGTACACTGTGCAAACACAACAAATCCACCGAATTGAAACGATCATCCTGTTAAATAACTACCTGTATTACATTGAAATAAAAATTATATATCTACCTTTTTACTTTTCAGAACATAATTAATATATAATTAATGGTAACTGAAAACCCAATTATTTAGATTCAATTAACTGAGTTTTTAAATTTTTTTTAATTCCCTAATTTTAATGCGCCATACTGAGCAATATGTCAAAAATAATATCCCATTTTCGAGAACACTATATTTGACAACAGAATCATTATGCACATTTTTTTTTTGCAGAAACTACTAAATTGATCACTCGGTATATACATAGCAATTTAACCACTTTTTCCCTTTCATATTTCTATTGATATAATTTTAAATACCCCGACAAGAGAATAATAAAAAAATTTAATTCTATTTTAATATCCTGTTTTCTTCCTTGGCCAAATACCTACGTATAACACTCGTGCCAGCTACTAACCTATATAAAAATAGTAAACAAACCAGATAAACATTGTTACATAAATATGCATAACATTGACCCAAAAATATATATGACACGATAATTCTGATTAATAGTGGCAAAGATCAACAAATTTTAATGATAAAAATTTGGAAGACTGATTAAATCGCTAAATATTCAACAGGAACAACCATTGTGTGTTAGAGTAGTGTACCGAACATGATGAATTTAAGAACGTTGGCAGTTTTGTTGGTAATTTATTTTAGTGGTGCTAATTGTGTTTGCACAGATAAGAACGCTCTTTTCTCCGTGAAAGCGAAAGTGCATTGGCATAGAAGATACAAAGGAGAGCATGTCGTTGATAGCTTTAATATGTTAGAAAATTACACAGTTATAGATGTATATCAAGCAACTGTGATGGATCTGTGTGAAGGTATGGTAAAGAATTTTCCTCAGCTGGAAACTCTATCTTTCACCGGTTTAAATATCTTAAAGATTCAACCGAACGCTTTCCAAAATGTTCCAAAATTAAGGGAATTGTCTTTGTCAGTAAATAGTTTGACGGAAATACCGAAGGGAAGCTTCAACAATCTGCCTTCGTTGGAAATATTGTACTTGTCGGCCAACAAAATTTCACATATAGAAGAAAATGCATTCGCTGATATGCTAAACTTAACAGCTGTACATTTGAACGGAAACAAAATCACCTCGATAAATGGAAATTGGTTTACAGGCTCTCCTAATATACAAGTAATAGATTTCAAATTCAACCTCATTGAAAAAGTAACAAAGGAAGATTTCAAAGACATTATACCCAAAGACTCCAGGCCTATTAGCATTCTTTTGAACAAGAACCGCATAACTGAAATTGACGCTCTGGAATTCGACATGCCAAATCCAGTTAATCTGCACTTGGAGGGGAATCAAATTAGTCGATTCTCAAATGCGTTTCACAAATTACAGAAAAATAGCAAGTTGTACCTAAATGAAAATCAGATCTCCTGTGTACCAGACGATGTTCTGGGCAATCTTAGGAGCACGACCAAGGAGCTGTACCTTCTCAACAATCCAATTGCTTGCTCTTGCTTGAAGAGAGTACACGATGTATTTGATTATTACGGAAATTTGCAGTTGTACTTCAGTACCACTTGCAACTGTTTCCCTGGCAATGGCGGATCTTCTTGCTAAGTTATACTTGTGGCTCATATATTCATTTCTTGTATTTATCATAAAACACTGAGTAAAACTTTTTCATAACATTTTCTATAATTATAGGTATATTTATTTCGTATTATATAAAAATGTGTGTATTTTTAGTGTATTGACAGATATTTTTAAATATAATAATAAATATAATTGTTGTGTTGTTTTATATTTCCTTATTATGGATATCGAATGAAATTATCATGCACGACTGTATCGAAATTTGTATGTTATTGAAAGGTTTTTCGTGAATTTCTTGATGGCCTCTATCCAAATCGACGCAAATATATAGGCTGTCTTATTCAAAATAACAAAGTTAAGAGTCAATTCTCAAAAAAACTAATGTGAAGAAAAATTGCCAAGTCACGAAATAAAATTTTATATCGTAATTATCTTCTTTCAATATATTTTTTGCAAAATACTTTGTAATATTAATTATTTGCTTGTTGACTGTCAATTCTATAGGTAGGTAAAATGCTGATTTACCCAAAGCAGATTTTTTACGTTTTTAGAAGTATTAGAAATAATAAACATTACGAGACATACAAAGAGTTTATCAAGTTTCACGTAAAAGATTTTACTGAAGATAAAAGAAAATTTTTCATCTAAACTATTAGCAAAAATAGTTAATCTAGCTAGAAATTATTTAGGATCGCCTGAGGTGACAGTGGCAAGTCCTTTGAATCAGTCGTAGTCCGTCCGTGTTGAAATCTTTACCTTATCCACTTAGGTCGATGAGGTTTTGCTGATAAACGAACCCTTTCCTGACATCATCTTTCAAACAAGGTGTAAAGACACACACCTTTTAATTTCCCATTCCATTACGTTGGCAAATCAAAATATTTCTAATATTTAAGAAATAATCATGTTAATATTGTCTAAAAGTTATTTGTGGCATCTTATATGACAGGTATGGGCCTAATATAAACAGATAATCATGTTGTCCAAATTTGCAGACACTGTCCAAATAAAGCAAAACGTTAGGTTCAACTCTTTAACTAAAGACGATGTAATTAGTAATTATATATTAGGTAGAAGATGCCGCAATTTGACAACGCGCAAATTCTAGTCTGCAGTTTCCAGCAAGTTGATAAATATTTTAAAACGAATTAGTTTTTGACAATCGTTTTGATTTCGGTTTTTAGTACTTCAAAGAAATTGATTATTCAAATACACCAAAAACTCGATCATATTCATATTAACGACGACGAGATAATTATATATATAAGAAGAAGAGGCAGAAGAAGAAAAATCGTGTTAAAAAATGTTTATCCTGTTTAATTATGTTATTTAAATGGATCACGTTTATCAGACGTGGATTGAAATTGACCCACTTTTAACCTATTGAATTTTTTAAGCGAGTACCTATACGTAGAATATATCAAGTGCCAATAGGCATCCACTAGAAACATTTGGAGGAAACATTTCGGAAGACTGAAACATTTTCAATAATACGATTGACTGGTTTCTGCGATTAAATCTACGGAATCAGTTAACCATAAAATGATGCTGCTACTCTATTTCTAACAACGATGTGCTGTACGCCAGGCAATATTGTACTCCATTAGCCAGAAATAAATTGCGAGGCAGAATAAAATGTTTATCGATGCAAGTCTGGACTCTTAAGCGCATTACATTGAAATTTAAATTCATTTAAAAAAATAGTTACCTAGACTTTCAATGTATACAACTGGAATAGGAACAAATCATCATGATTGCTTTTTTTAATCCTCGCACGCGAAAAATTCTTGTGTTGCTGTAATTTTGCATTTTCACGATGAACATATGGCATCCAATTCACAACCGATATGGAACTCACATGGTTTTACTATTTTTAGCGTTAAAATTTTTGATGAAAATGCATTTTTAGGTAAGTAAGCTCTGACAGTGTGAGAAGGCAATACGGAATACATTTACAGTGTGAGAAGGCAATACGGAATACATTTTGCTATGTTGGAATGTGGATGTCTATGTTTTATAGCAGCTTTCGCAGTTTTGAATACTCTAAGTACTACTTTTTTGGAAATAACAAACCAATTACAATATATCGAATTTATAGTCCACTTCCCACGGATTTCAACCTGAAGTAAGTCGTTAACTAAGATGGACATGTAGTATTTTATTCATAAGTTAGAATTAAAAAAATTGTAGGAAAGGGACTGGGCGCCGCCAGGGGGGCGGGGCAAGAGGGGGCAGTTGCCCCCCCTGGAAAATAACGAAAAAAACATTATAATAATAAGTCCTACCAAAAATACAAAAAGTGATTTGCGTTCAATCATTAACATCAGCGTAAATTTTTAATCCTTTAACCAATAAAATCCAGAATTCAATGTATGTATATGAAAAAAAAGTTGAAAGCGACAGGGTGCTATTTATTCAAGAAGTTTTGAATACCTTCGCTAAAGACACGAGAATCTTTGCATTTTATGTATTGTCAATGAATTTTTATTTATTTTTCATTTAGGTACTTTTATATAGGTACAGTGTGTTCATTTTAAGTGTGAACGGTATTAAATGGTTATTACGAGGTTATTATTAACGATAGAATGATGGGACAAACGTCGTGTGAGAGGATTAGAAAAATAGTTTTTATGCATTAAAGAGAAAAAACAAATGATGTCCGTTTTGGCAAATATTAATGTTAGGCGTGTTTTTTTAATAAAACGCCCTATTTATTTTTGCACAATTTAATAGACTAATTTTTTCTGAATACAATGATGTGCATAATATGGTAGTTTGGATGAATAGTTTCCTTAATATAGCTAAAAAACGATTGAAATTGTAGAAATTACTTACAACCGTGATATTATTGAAAGATAGACATTACTTCAAAATTATATATTTTCCAAAACGGGCTTCATTTGTTTTTTTCTCTTTAATGCATAAGAAATTTTTTTCTAATCATCTCACATGATGTTTGTCCCATCTTTCTATCTTTAATAATAACCTAGTAATAACCATTTAAAACCGTTACAAAGATTATTTATTTTTTATACCAATTTTTGTATGAATTGTTTTGATGTTGTTTTATTTTGTGTTTTTAGAATACTTATGTGTTTTATTTTATTGCCAAAGAGATGTACCTGAAATATAAAATATAAGAATGATAATATAAAAATTAAAAATGTTATCTACTGATTTTTAGTTTATTGTTTTATACCTAGGTACTTTATTGTTTATATTTTTAATAAAAAAAATTATAAAAGCATATAATTCCATTTCTGCCCCCCCTGGAAAATTTTCTGGCGGCGCCCATGGGACTGCCTTTTTGTTAAACAATACTTAATCGTGGGATGATTTATGTACCGGATGGCGTTTTTAGTTAATATCTCTTAAATATTTAAAGAATTGTGAATATATCGCAGAGAGACGGAGGGAGCAGTAGAGAACCGTCGGATCTTGAAATTGCGTTACAAATAAAATGTGCCATGTAATATTTCAAATAGGAAGGCTCTTGCTTTTTAACTTATTTATTACTTAGCAGTTACCTTTAATTTATGTTATTGAAAAGTAGATGTAAAAAAATTCTAAAATATCCAGTTTATCAGAAAATCAAAACAACATATAATATATAAGATACAGTAGTCGTAATAATAAAACGTAATAATAAAATTAATAAACAAAAATTGCTGTATTAGGAAGTGCTATTTTCATATGTAAATTTGAGGAATGATTTCGCATCAGAAGGCAATATACAGCTGAGCAGTTGAATTTGTTGGTTTAAATCAAGGGGGTGTCACATGTTCTTTTTCTTGCTTAGGTATCTTTTATTCATAATCCGCATATCCTAATGACACAATTAAACGCACTAATTGCTTTTAATTATCATCAACATTATAACAAAGATGTCTGTTTACATATTTAATGTTAAATATATTCGGTCCCTTCGCCTCTGAAAATCTGATACCGTCCCATCTTTATCTTGTTTATGTTGTTGAAGTAATGAATGAACCATCAATTCTCTACTATTTTAATTTGTTATGCTACAAATTGTAATATGTAGATTAAATTAACTGGAAATTATGATAATATGTAATTCGATCATCGTATACAGAGAAATTTGATTAATGGAAAAATATACTCTCAGAAGTCTCAGAGATGCTACTAGGTCAGGACCCACTGTTTTTAAGTCTTATTTTGTTTACTAAGAATTTAACCTTCACCTCTCACATGATTTTGAGAAGCGGAATAATACTTGTGATAAAAATTCTTAATATTATTGTTATACAGTGTGTCTCACTTTTCACCACTACACCCCAATATCTAGGCCATTTGTTCATAGATTTAGATCAAATTTGGTATACTTCTTTTCTTTCAGATTGTGTTTAAAAAGTTATTAATAAAAAAATTTTTCAAACTTAAATACGCCTACTATGATTAAAAGAAATTGGCAAAAATTAGGAATTTATATTAGCGATTGAGATAGGGTTTTTGTTTTTACAGATTCTTGTTCAGCATGACCTAAGACGTCTGTATACCAAATTTCGTTAAAAAATATTTATAAAAAAAAGTAATAAAAATCTAAGATTTCAATAATAAAAAATAATAAAAGTTGAGTTAATTGATATTTTCTAAAAAAAGTGTCCTAATGCTTAATTAAAGTCATTATATCACCCGACTACCAAGTTATGTAAATATCCGACAATAAATGACTGGAATAGTAGGGTGATTATTATTGAAATCTTAGATTTTTATTACTTTTTTTTTTGAAGGAATGAATATTTTTTAACGAAATTTGGTATACAGGCGTTTTAGGTCATGCTGAACAAGAATCTGTAAAAACTAAAACTCTATTTCAATCGCTAATATAAATTCCTAATTTTTGCCAATTTCTTTTGATCCAGTAGGCGGATTTAAGTTTGAAAAATTTTTTTATTAATAACTTTTTAAACACAATCTGAAAGAAAAGAATTATACCAAATTTGATCTAAATCGATCAACAAATGGCCTAGATATTGGGGTGTAGTGGTGAAAAGTGAGACACACTGTATTACATATATTAATAGATATTGTTAGTTGGGTATTAAATATTTAATATTTCGTCACAGGGTTGGGCAAAATCAGATTTTTATTAAAAAAACTAAAAACGAAATCATAGATTTAAATAAAAACATAAAAAGCATGAATTTTTTATTTGCTCTGACTTTTATAGTATTTGTATAAAATAATAAAACAAGGATGGAATCAAGCTAGTTATATTTTATCGTGAATTTATAAAAGCAACAAATAACTTATTATTTTTTAATTTTATATAAAGTATACCCGGGTGAGGTTTATTTATAACTTTGAATTTTTGGAGAATGTATCCAAATTACCGTACGAGTAAATCCTAAACTCCTAAAAACAAATAAATTACATATAAGCTTGACATAAAATTTCAGTCCGCAATTTTATTTGACACTAGCTGATTAACTTGGCATTGCCTGTTAAATAAATGATTTCAATGACTGTAAGACGTCTGTCGAAAAAAAAAAAAATTGAAAATAAAAAAAACGTCAACAACATTGAATAGAAAATAATTGTTTATAAATGACGAAACCACGTTAAATTCAAAGAATCTACCTATATCTTGAAACTTATACGTAAAATTATATTTATTGACATTAATAAAATATTTTGTAACCATAACAAACGAATTTTTTCATTCCTATAATTAATATGTCTCCTATATCTTCACATCCCTTTGCAATCTTCTAGGAGGCATATTAATTATAGGAATGAAAAAATTTGTTTGTTATGGTTACAAAATATTTTATTAATGTCAATAAATACAATTTTAAGTACCTATAAGTTTCAGATATAGGTAGATTCTTTAAGAATTTAACGTGGTATCGTCTCCCTGATGAGCTGAAATATAGGCGAAAGAACATGTACATCTTCTTGGGGACATCGTTTTTTAATTGGTGACCATAATGAATGAATTTTGTGGTGAGTTAAAAAAAATTTTTTTCAATAGGTAATTTATTTTTAGACGTTTTGAATTTTGTAATTTTTAATACAATTTTGATCATGCATTAAAGAAAGTCCAATAAACTTAATAATTGTATTTTTAGAGATGAAACATCAATAAGTATATCAAATTATGCTTGTATAAAGCCTAAATAAAGTCATTTATAAACAATGCATATCAAGCAAAGAAAGAGAATTGTAAAAAATAGAAAAGGTATAATATGTTCTCAATTATTTTTTATCTTATATGAATAATAACTTATAAAAGTGAGTATTAAAAAATGATTAGTTACAACATATAGATATTGAAATATTTTTTAATTAAAAATTTTGTACCTTGAAATAATAAATATTTTTAACTACTTACTTACATACTATTACATTTTAAATATATTTTTAAATGAATGATTAAAACATTAAAGTGGAGATATACCTAGTCAGATTTATTCCAAAATGTTTCTCTGCATTTCTCGCCATGCCAGAGGCAAATTAAAATACGAAAACTGCTCTAGCCAAAAATAATTTTGTAGGTAATGCAAGCATATGCTAATAAATAAATATAAAGTTTATTTTGGCGTTGCAATATACATCCCAAATGTCCACCTGTATTAGTTTTGCAATATCATGGCTCCAACAGGTAAGGTAAATGAGATCACAAAGCTATTGTGTTGTTTACACATAGCTCATTTCTAAAGCCGTAGTGTGTGGCATTACAACCTAAACAACAAAACTTTGTCAATATTAACTTTTCCACAGAGTTTTTATAGAACAGTATATTTGATATAGGGGAACCCTCCGTTTAATTATAAATGGAATTTACTTTCCGAACTTTCGTAATTTATTTTATTTGCAATTTCTAGTTATAAACTTTCAAATTCGGAATTATTCTATTGTGTTGTAATAACTTTTCTACGCCTTTACACAGGATGTTCTGAAAATGGGCCTTTTCTTTTAACTGTAGATAACACTTATATTTTTTGTATTGCTGAATGACACTTTAAGGATTTACTAATTACGCTCTACCCTGAGTACGGATATTCTCTTTTATTTTTTGATATAAATGTTTTAAACTCAGCATATACCTATCAAACGCCTCTTTTTGACGTATAAATGAATTTGTTTCCTGTTTTGGTTTCACAGGAAATGACATCAGTACTTATTCGATTTTTAAGTGGAATACCCTGTATATTATTATATTTTTGGATTCTGCATAATTTTCTGAATCCAACAGTGATATTAATGACATTTTGAAATAATTGTGAGAGGAAGAATTTTTAGTCCATTTTATTTTTCATTCTAGAGTACCAGATCCCACCTGATCAATTCTACCCGATCATAGCTATGCTAGAAATATTGCAGTCACGACAAAAACATTTAATTGTTTGACCTACGAACAGACAAATTTTATCAAAATAATTTCTTAACCAAAATTTTATTTTTTCAAATGGTACCACGGTAACATTGGAAAGTACAATTAATAGGGAATCCAGGCATGTCCATCTTGGCTGTGAGACCAGTACAACTGAAATTACAATTTAAAAAAATCAAAAATTCATTGAATTCCAATTTATTAAAAAACATTAAGTAAGATGGCTTTGAAAAACGAAAGAGATACGTCAAGAATCTCTGTGTTATTTACTTGTTCACCAGATCATCAGATATATCAAATCTAAGTCATTATTTTTGTACAGGGTGATAATTTATATTTTTACACCCCCCTTAACTTCGTTATTTTTGGAAAAAGAAAAAAAGTGCAACAACAAAAGTTTTAGTAATATTTTCATAGATTTCAAATACGATATCAGAAAAACAATTGAGCAACGCAACGCAACGCTAAAAAAACTTATAATACAAACTTGTGTTTTTTGTACAGTAACACGCTGTATGTTATTGCAGAATATGAAATAGCATGAAAATAGCTATCCAAAAATATATAGCATTGTATGGTTTTTGAACTACATACCTATTTAATTTTTTATACTTACCTACTTAATGTCTAAAAACTTTTTTAAATGACAGTCCGTTACCTACTTAAATTAATAAGACTTTTAAACTTTTGTTTATTGTTTTATGACAACAGCTCAGTAGTTGGTTATGCGGGAAAAACTTCACGACCTCCTTGTATTTGTCAATTAATAAAAAAATGGTAGTCTAACATAATAAAAACGAGAAATCGAAAATAGTCATACTTTTTACTATAGCACCATTTGCGCATCAGTATGTTAAAAAGTAACTTAGAAAATCTATTAACTTCCTTACAAATTTAATTTTATAAGGAGTTTGGTATTTGGCCTATAATTTTCTGCAAACTAGGAAGTTTGAGGTCATTAACTTAGTTCCTATTTCTTAAAGTAGTTTATAGTTCAATCAAATTGCTACGTTCAAAAAGTTCTAATAATAACGTTACTTTCAATAAATCTCATTTTGACGTCACGAAATTTTGTCGCAATAGGGAATTTAATCATTACCTACGAGTGTAAGTTATATATAAAACTCGAGTGCAGCTTTTGTAGTTTAAATTCACTTAGAATTAACGTTAAAACTTTTTAAAATCCTAGGAAGCCAAAGAAGTTGCCCGATAATGAACTCAGTCGAGCACGGAATATTTAAGTGCCTATCAATATATTTTCACAAAGCTTTACTCGCCGAGAAAGGCACATTATCCGCTGCTTATTTGAATTTTACAATTTGAAATTCAAATAAAATACAGTCCTATATGGTGACGTTTTGTTGATGTAGGTACATATAACTCCCGAGTGCACAGAATATTGTATATAACTTTTACCGGCGCATTCGCCCAAATTTTAAATATTTCTTTGTGCATAATTTATCGTAAATCTCACAGCGCTGGTAATCTACGACTTACCAAGCCATTTCAACATATAATCTAATCTAGGCAATGCTTACAGTAAAAGATTATTTTCACTTGGGAATTTGCCGCTGACGTATGCATTAAAGTTTAAGCAAGTTGTGTTGGTTCGGCCTCTCAGAATTATTTTCGAGTTGAAAATATTACGAAGAAATAAACTTACTACAAAAATATAAAACATGTAACGTTGCGACGCAACGGAGAGAATGCTAACTAGAAAAATTCTCTATTATGAGAGATAATGAGGGGTTGACGATTATTAGTACATCATCAAAGTAGATAATGGAAATATTTATCTCACGAGCGTAAATGAATGTCTGTTAAATATTTCGATCATTTTTAAAATGCTTAAAATTGGAGTGTTAGGATGTTTGAAAAATTTCATTTGGTACAGAAGCGTTATGAAGATGATTTTAACAGAGGTGTTAATTTCATTGAAAAACTGATGAAATTAACAGTTGGTAATTTTGCCCCTATAACCGGCTCTAATATGTAGAATAAATAAAAAAATATGAACATATTATACCTAATAGTTTATAATTTATCTTTATAATACATACATATAGAACATAAAACTGATGAATTTTAAAGAATACGGTACAAAACATGTAAATGGAATAATAAACTAAAATTTATAAAAAATGACGAAAGCACTTTCCTTTAGAAGTACTTTGAAGGCAGTTCTATCGAAGTCTCTCTTCAAAATGTTGTGAGCACAGCACTGCAAATGTAGGTATGTCCTTACTTTTTTTTACCAATGAATTTAAGCCATAATTTCCTTTGCTGACGAGGCTTCTTCGGGAACCTTTGGAAAAATTTGTAATTAGTAATTATCACAAGATCACAGTTTATACAACGGCGAACTCATATTTTGTTTTATTTGCACACAATTATTATAATTTAACTAATTATACCGGGTGTAAACGAATAGTGAGCCACCCCTGTAACTTCCTCGTTTTTAAAGATATCGGTATAAAATTTTGTATGGTGAAATTAGGTAAGATTTCCAACTTTTTGAGATTTATCCGCCATATTTGTCACTACCGGTTTCACCGGAAATGACCCCAATAGTCTCTTCTAAATGGACCTCTCTGTATGTTTTTACATTTTTGAAATAAAGATCACAATTTGGATACATTTATGCTATTTTGAAAAATTTATACAGGGTTGCACAAAAAATAATTCGAATTTTAGTTGTCGATCTAGATGGCTGCGAATTTGTTAAAATTATTATTGTTCCAAAGTAATTCATATAAAAAATACGAAAACGTCAATATGTCCAATAATACATCATACAGGGTGCTCTAAGCTCATTAAAATCACATTTTTCAAAATAATTTTTTTTTTTTAATATTACGA
The DNA here is from genome assembly GCA_963680705.1 of Rhagium mordax. NCBI lineage: Eukaryota > Metazoa > Arthropoda > Insecta > Coleoptera > Cerambycidae > Rhagium > Rhagium mordax. Next base: position 16,769,784 of record OY796661.1, read on the forward strand.
TATGGGCCACCCGGATATTCAGAAAGCTCTATTTAGTAAGGGTTAAACGGTACCAAAAGTTCCGTAATGTGTAATCGTTACCGGCAGGAATGACAATTTTTCTTAAGAAATTTACGATTAATATGTATCTAATTTCAATTAAATTTTGATCAACCCTGTATATTTGTGTTAATATTTTATGATATAAATCGTAAATTTCATAAGAAAAATTGCCATTCCTGCCGGTAACGATTAAGTACACATTACGGAACTTTTGGTACCGTTTAACCCCTACTAAATAGAGCTTTCTGAATATCTGGGTGGCCCATATCATAATATTTAAAAAAAGAGTTATTTTGAAAAATGAGATTTAAATGAGCTTAGAGCACCCTGTGTGATGTATTATTGGACATATTGACGTTTTTGTATTTTTCATACGAATTACTTTGGAACAAAAATAAATTTAACAAATGTATTCGCAGCCATCTAGATTGACAACAAAAATTCGAATTATTTTTCGTGCAACCCTGTATAAATTGTTCAAAATAGCATAAATGCATCCAAAATTTAAAAAATGTAAAAACATACAGAGTGGTCCATTTAGAAAAGACTATTGGGGTCATTTCCGCTGAAACCGGAAATGACAAATATGGCGGATAAATCTCAAAGAGTTGGAAATCTTACCTAATTTCACCATACAAAATTTTATCCCGATATCTTCAAAAAACGAGGAAGTTACAGGGGTGGCCCACTATTCGTTTACACCCGGTATATAAGTAGTTAAATTATAATTTTTTGATTTTATTTTATTTTCGACAAGCAAGACCACAAATTTAGGATGAACTGCCACTGGACTTCAGAACAATAAATCGTAAACAATCCTGATGGACGTATAATCTGCAAATTAATTATTGTTTAATGGTTTTAAAAACTCCAACATAATGAAAATATTACTAACAGTTGGTTTTAGTTATAATAATATTTATTTACTTACCGATGAAAAGTAATGCCACTTTCCTTTGCAATGTGCGATAACCATAATAAAGCCGTTTTATATGTCCAAATTCTCTTAATTCCACACAAAACACGCACACACGAATATATACGATCCTTGTAAATCGTTTAACACAAAAGCCAAACTCAACAACAAGTTTTGCATAAGATGCTGACACCACAGACAGAACAAGTTAGGTTTCTGATGCTTCAAAACACAAAACTGACGTGCAAAAAGTGGTTTATCAAATATGACCGATTGATAACTTCCGTCGTTCGAATTAGTGCCCCCACTACTGATAGTTTATCCAATATATTTACTCATTCGTATTGACAGACATTAAAGAAAGAACTGTTACCGTGCATTGATTTCATAGTAAACGATAAAAGTATGAAATAAATTTATTTAAAGCACAGACAAATATGTGATTTTAAATAAGCTTTCAAACGCAGAAATAATAACGGTCCTATAGGAAACTCGTTAACCTTAAAATGAATGTTTCTGAGGTGTGGACCGCTAGGCTGCAACGACGACGGTTGTCAAAGAATTTCATTAGAGCTTTTGACCCACCAAAGGCGTGTTAATCACGCGCCTTGAAAGTTTTAGCGTAACACGGCAGTAATAAAGCCTGAAACAGCAACATGCAGATTGCCTGCTTGTGCCAACACGGCGAGCGCACTATATGGGCCTTGTTGAGGTGCTTATATAAACTAGGTCTTAATGCGGGCGAATGGGAATGACGGTTAACTTAATATTCCGTTGAGGTGCAGAGTGCGAAATTGAGCTTTCACAAGGGAAAACTGAAATGGCCAGGTTGATTTATCTGTTAAGCTATATTATTTAAATTAATTCCAGGCTTTGTTCATCGTAATGCCTTTCGGTTATTTAGTCTAATGGTGGCATTACGACCAACAAATAGAAATTACGAAAGAGATCGTTATGCGAATGACTGAGAAGATATAGAAACGATTCAGATACTACTACATGCCAGGACAGGATCGCAAGCTGAATTGCGGAACACTTCCCAGGAAGTGAATAGTGAATCAGTATGTAAGTGAATAAGACCAAATTTAAAAGTTAGAAAAATATCCCTTGAGAAGAACGGTTGCGTTTGGCAGCAGAAGAAAATATTTGGGTAATGCCCAAAGTTTTGACAGCAATTCATAATCAAGGAACAATCTTCCGACTGCGGTATTCCCTCCGACGCTACTGTTGGTGCAAAGTTTAGAGTTCATATGTGTGGCCATTAGGGTAAAGGAGCATCTGGAAGCTAATGAATTTAAAATTTTGCTGCCCAGCTCAGTACTTCGACCTTAATCGGATAAAGCACGCATAGGAAATTTTTAGATCATAATTCCTATTTTGAAAACAATCAACAACTTTTTGAGGTTTAATTTTTTTTTTCCTCCCTTTCAATTTAGTGAACCGTATTTTTCATTTTTTAAACATGATAATTTTTAAGAAATATTCCTTTATTCTCAGACATAGAATCATTGCGATTTACTGATTTGTATAAATCATTCAATCATAAATGAATTAAGAATCGATTATACATAGGCATTTTCATAAATATTAAAGTGAACTTCGGCATCACAATGGTTACACAATGACAATTCCAAAGTAACTTGGGACCGGAGTAATATATCTCCTTTGATGAAACTCGAAGAAATCTGATAAAAAAACAGACGACGAAAACTTAGTAAATACAATTTAGGTGAATTTATGATGTCAGGGCGAGGGAAAGAGTCGTGGAATTACGAAAAGTTGGAGGTATAGTACGCAGCAAATTTCGAAGTGAAGCATGTAATGTCAACTAAGCGACGGCAAATTTCAAGAACGTTATTTTAGAAAGATGTATTTTCCAAGCCATTTTATTCAATCGTATTCCTTTTAACAAAATGAAAATGCGCTTTTTATTTTATTTACTTTAATATCTTTGTCTATGCTTTGTGTACATGTTCTTAAATTCAGATATTACACTCTATAGAAAAATCAATATGACAATTTAATAGCCAACATTTGTTTAGTATATGTTTTCTAGAATTAAATAAGCGTGTATTTTTAAGCCAGAATTTTTATTTATTTATTAGACGACGCGTCGTAAATATAAGTATATTTTTGACTCAAAAGTACATAAAACCGGCATATGGGCTTCACCTAACTCTAGATAATATTTTGATAATAAGAAACGGAATAGTAAAATCTCGCATAATTTATAATAAAATTGGTAATGTAGACTGGGATCATATTCAAACCATGAAATTTATTTATTTTATTATTATAAAAAAAATGCTATACAAATCTTACCTTGCTTATTGGAACTACGGCCTGGATGTCGTCTTTTTGAATTTCAAAACGGGAAGTGGATTTCCTTCCCTCTGTTCTATGCATCTCGACGTTATCGGTTTCATCTTGATGCGGCTCGAATCTGGCCGTCCAGACAATCCGAGCCCCGTCGTAGACTTCAGTCGCGTCTTCGGTAATTTCTATTAACCAAGTGAAAAGCTCCATAACTCTGAAACAAACGTATTTTTGATATATCTGACAGGAGACGTTACGTAAGAAATGCAGACTGAGAAAGAATGCAACTAATCGACATTTTTAAATTTATTATTTCAATACGTATCAAGAACAGGTCACATACTTAGGTTGTTTTAAAGAGCAGTATATTCTATGAAAAAATAAAACATTTCTTCCCAAAGAAGATCCGGAGAGAAATTAAATTATTTCAATTATATTTGATATAGGTTTATGTAACTCTAAAACTTGGTACACAGAATATTTGTGCTATTAATGTAAACTTGGCAATTTCATGAGGCAAGATTTATTTTTAAAGGCCTTGCAGGCCTCAAGTAGGGAATGCAAATCCCGGGATTGAAAATCGATTTCGGGATCCCGGGAACAAGAATGAAAATCCCGGGACCCCGTGAATTTTCCCGGGATTTTGTAAGAGCTTTCTAAGAAGTATATATTTCGATTTTTTAATAAATAATTAAGAAAAATTAAGTTTATGGTTGAATAATTTTTATTATATTATATCTAGGTGTTATATTTTTATATATTTCATACTAAAACTAATGTAATACATATATTAATTATTAATTGTTGATTTGTCTTTCCTTGTTTGAAGAAAAAAATATTTTAACGATACAAGTGCATTTAATGAACGATGGAACTGAACAGGGCCGGATTTTGATTTGTGAGGCTAGACTAGAAATGCTAGAATTTCTAAATATTTCGGGATTTCGGGATTTAGAATTCCCGGGAATTACTGCATCGATCCCGGGACGTGAAATGCCCTCCGGGATCCCGGGATTTCGGGATCCCGGGGTGCATTCCCTAGCCACAAGGTGGTTTAAAAATTCAATTCAAAGAGTTATATATTTAAAAATCATATTTGGCTTACATACATTTAGGAAGTGAAAATGATTCAGAAACACTGCACAGCTGGTTCCTAATTATTGAAATTGAATATTTTTCCGTAAAATTATTTTAACAAAATAATCATCACATTCAATTCATTGGAAGAGGGTAAGCTTTAATTGAGAGAAAACCAGTTTGTGAAAGAGAAAAGGCGTTTGTTTGCCATTCCGTCTCAAGTAAGCTTCCATCATCGTATTTATTAATACTAAAGTACTTTTTATTTCTCATTCCATCTCATATAGTACAGTTACTTGGTGATCTCACTTCGAACTAATTATAATAATTATATAGCTGTTTTAAATTTCAAATATTTTAGGATAGTTTAATTCAAAATCAAATATCAAATATTAAAAACGAATAAAGGTGCTTTTTCGTTGGGGATGAGTTTCACCCCATCTCAGGGAATTTAAAAAAAGTGACTATTGGAACGTGTAGATCGTCAAATTCTACCCCCAAAAAAAACCTATAACGTTTTATTTGCTTTAATACCCACCGAATTACAGGGGTTGAAAACGATGATTTTTAAAAACACTGATTGTTCAAAGGTTTTAAGTAAATTACTCAAAGAGGTTCACATTTTCGAAAAAGTTTGTCATAACAAAAAAGTTAGCTAATGAAATAACAAAAATAATCCATGAAGTAAAAATTTGTTTAGGCTCATCGTCGTCATAACTCTGGATTAAAAAAACCTTTTGACATGTATCTTGAATCAAATTGAAGCTTATTACAGATTACGGTAGCTTAAAATTGTCTTTTGGCAAATTTTGATATCTGCTAAATCAAAAATGATACAAGAAAAATAGAGGCAAAAATTTTGATTTTTTTCAAAAAAAGTGCCCGGTTTTTTGTTTCAGTAAATTCTAAATTGAAAAAAAAAATTCAAATTGTGTTTTCTGTCAAGTCATTACTATTATGTATAGCTACGCTCAAATTTTCTGTGACTGTGACGCATGCATTATCTAAAAGATTTTACAGGTAATGTATTTTGAACATTTTTAAAATAATGAATTTTTTTGGCTTGAGGTTAAATAATTAGCAGGGAAGAATGTTTGCTGAATGTTACCAGAAACAAAAAATGATGGCAACAAACTAAGGAAAACGCTATTTGATAAAGGAAGATAGAAGTAAGTTAACTCTTAACGTTTTTTTTTTTAATTGACTCATTTAATTTGAATATATAGAAAAACTGACAACCTTTGTACTGTTTTAACCTACCTAACCTTAAAAAGGATTAAAAGTCCTTCAAAATGCTCTTTTGGAATATTTTAGCGTTAATTACAAGTGAGATATGACCGAAATAAGAGGCGCGCCTCGTTATAGCAAATTACGATGTTGCTCGTTTGGCGGTAATTTAATCCCAGAACTTCATTAATTGATTTTTTAACTTTAGAGGTGGTTTTCGTCCTCTTAGGGGTAAGATCAATTATTTTTCATACGAAAAATAATGGGGATGAGTTTTGTCTGAAAATGTAACAATCTGCTAAGAAGGACCTTATTTCTCAACTAATAAACAAAAAATGATTAATTCATCCATTTTATCCCTTTTATAACGGCCATATTGAAGGTATAACATAAAGTTTTTAATTTCTGACTTCACATTCGAGGTCAGCGACTCCAAAAACATAAATAATGTTGTATAAACATAATAATATGTAGTTTCAATAATTTATTTTCACTACTTCGTTAATTACTGATTTTTGATTTTAGGGGTGGTTCTTACCCTCTTAGGGGTGTGAGCAATAATTTTTCTTATTAAGGTATAAGCAAACTGGGGGCTCTCTTCTTTCTACTTTCAAGCTTTGTAAGTTCTACCACATAAACTTCCACGTAAAATTGTTGGTAAACCAAAAACTGTCTTTTCGTCTTTGTTCACCTCATTATTTCAAAATACAATAAGCTTTTTCGCTACAAGGGCTACCTCGTCTTATGTAAGTAGCTTGTTAGCCGCCTTCTTTCTACTTTTAAAGCCTGCAAGTTCTGTTGCACGCACTTCAAAGTTAGTTAGTGAACTAAAAGGCTCTCTTTCTTCTATTTCTTTCTCATAGATTATCTCAAAAATAGTCAAAAACCAGTAAATTTTTGAGTCCCAAGAAGCTCATTTCATAAGCTTCTATCACAGTTTTTTAGCAAACTGGGAGCTTCTCTCCTTTTTACTTTCAAGTATTGTAGGTTCTATCACATAAACTTCCATGTTCAACTGTTAGTAAATCAAACACTCTTTTTTGTCTTTGTTCATCTCATTGTTCCAAAATCCAATAAGCTTCCTTGCTACAAGGTGTACCGTCTGCAGCTTGTTAACTGGAAGTCGCCTTCTTTCTACTTTTAAAGCCTGTAAGTCCTATTGCATGCACTTTAAAGTTAGTTAGGGAACTAAAAAAAGGTTCTCTTTCATCTATTTCTTTCTCATTGATTGACGAAAACTAGTAAATTTTTGAGCCCCAAGAAGCTCATCACATAAGCTACCATCGTAGTTTGTGAGTAAACTGGGGGCTCTCTGCTTTTTACTTTCAAACTTTGTAAGTTCTACCAATACATATACAAAGGTTCTACCATAAAAACTGATATGTTGAATTGTTAGTAAATCAAGAACTTTTTTTTTTAATATTTTTTAGATAAATCGAATTTTTTTGGATAGGAATCTCAAGAAATGTGGTAATAAATCCCAAAAAAGAAAAGGAAGAGAAATAATCAAGAACTCTATTTTCGTCTTTGTTCTTCTCATTACTTCAAAATATAATAAGCTTTCTACGATTAGCTACAAGGGCTAGCATGTCTTATGTAAGCTCTCATGTAGCTTGTTAATATACTGGGAACCGTCTTCTTTCTACTTTTAAGTCTTGTAAGTTGCATCACATAAAGTTCAAAGTTAGTTAGCAAAATAAGACCCTATTTAGTCTCTATTAATTACTTCAAAACTAGTATATTTTTGAGTCCCAAGAAGCTCATCTCATAAGCTCTCATCGTAGTTTCTTAGTAAACTGAGAGCTCTCTGCTTTCTACTTTCAAACCTTGTAAGTTCTATCATATAAACTTCCATTGAATTGTTAATAAATCATTTGCTATTCTCATTACTTCCAAAATCTAATAAGCTTTCTAGCTACAAGGGCTAGCGTGTCTTATCTAAGCTGTCATGATGTAGCTTGTTAATATACTGCGAGCCGCCTTTTTTCTACTTTTAAGCCCTGTAAGTTGCATCGCATGAACTTCTAAGTTAGTTAGTAAAATAAAAGGCTCTCTTTTGTCTCTGGCGTTCTTATTAATTACTTCAAAAACTAGTATATTTTTGAGTCACAAGAAGGTCATCTTACGCAAATTCCCATCGTAGTTTGTTAGTAAACTGGGAGCGCTCTTCTTTTTACTTTCAACCTTTGTGGGTTCTATCACACAAACTTCCTTGTTGAATTACTAGTAAACCAAAAACGCTCTTTTCCTCTTTGTTCGTTGCATTATTCCAAAATTCAATAAACTTCCTTGCTACAAGGGCTACCGTCTTATGTAAGCTCTCATCGCAGCTGGGTAACCGGAAGTTGCTTTCTTTCTAGTTTTAAGACCTGTAAGTTCTAATGCATGCACTTCAAAGTTAGTTAGTGAACTAAAAGGCTCTCTTTCATCTATTTTTTCTCACTCATTACTCATTACTTCAAAAATTACTAAATTATTACTAAATTTTTGAGTGCCAAGTCATCTCAAAAGCTTCGTAGTTTGTTAGTAAACGGGGAGCTCTCCACTTTCTACTTTCAAACCTTGTAAGTTCTACCATAAAAATTTCCATGTTGAATTGTTAGTAAATCAAGAACTCTATTTTCGTATTTGTTCTTCTCATTACTCAAAAATTTAGTAATATTTCTACGAGTAGCTACCAGGGCTAGAGTGTCTTATGTAAGCTCTCATATAGCTTGTTAATATACTAGGAGTTGTCTTCTTTGTATTTTTAAGCCTTGTAAGTTGCATCGCCCGAACCTCAAAGTTAGTTGGTAAAATCAAAGGCTATCTTTTGTCTGTGGTTTTCTTATTAATTACTTCAAAAACTACAATACTTTTGAGTCACAAGAAGCTCCTCTCACGTAAACTCTCACCGTAGCTTGTTAGTAAACTGGGAGCTCTTTTCTTTTTACTTTCAAGCCTTGTAAGCTCTATCACATAAAACTGTTAAATTATTAGTAAATCAACAAGGGCTAGCTCGACTTATGTAAGCTCTCATTGTAGCTGCTAACCGAAAGCCGCCTTTGTTGTACTTTGAAGTGTATATGCAATAGATTTTACAGGGCTTAAAAGTACAACAAAGTTAGCTAGTGAACTAAAAGGCTCCATTTTTCTCATTAATTATTTCAAATACTAATAAATTCACAAGTCACATCGTATTTTATTAGTAAACTGGGAGCAGGTTTGTTTCTACTTTCAAGTCTTGTAAGTTCTACCACATAAACTTCATTGTTGAATTATTATTAATAAACCAAAAACTCTTTTCGTCTTTGTTCTTCTCATGATTAAAAAAAACTAATACGCTTCCTAGCTACAAGGGCTTATCGTTAGGTACTGGAAGCCGTTTTCTTTTTACTTTTAAGTCCGTAATTCTATAGCAGATACTTCAAAGTTAGTTAGTGAACTAAAAGGCTCTCTTTCGTCTCTATCACTCTCACTGATTACCTCAAAAACTAGTAAAAAAGAAACTTCTCTCTCATAATATCCAATCGTAGTTTATTACAGTAAACTGAAAATTAATTTATTTCTACTTTTAAGCCTTGTAAGTTGTTCTCTCTTTCTCATTGCTCCAAAACCGTAGTTTATTAGTAAAGCGGAAACTCTCTGGCTTCTACTTTTAAACTGTGTTCCACGTTGACTTGTTTAGCTCGCTGTCCGTCTCCGCCTTTGTCATTACTTCAAAATCTAGCAAGCTTTCGAAGTTACAAAGGGCTCAAACACGCATTTAGCTACCCAGTTGGCTTGACCAGTAAATTGGTAGCTCACTCAGGTCTTGTTAGAATAAATTTACTGATAAAAATCCTTTTCGCATTATATGAAACACAAAAAGTTATACGTTAGAAAATTTAAAACATTTATTTATCGCTCCCTGTATCTGTGGAAGTTGTAATTCTAATTTTTCTTTGCTTTTTAATCTATCCTTTGAGGACGTGTGTGCACTATAAAAGAGGAAGTTTTGAGAATAAAAGAAAACTCAAGGGGTGTTATAGATCCGGTGTAGTGTCAGAGCCGAACAGATGCCGTTAAAGCTATTGCTATTGAAATTCCATTCACGTCTTGCCTGCATTGTCCTCTTATAGCAGTCGCTTACATTGAGATATGATTTGCCATTATTTCAAATATGCTTCTGGCGAGTCGTCATAAAACTACCCATTTATTTAAAACACTGAATTCACTTCGATAGAGAACTATCAATTGTCTTTGCGAAACACTTTATTCAAGCTTTAGAAAACTCGACATCCGCCTTTTGGAAAAATAGCAAGGGATGACGACCAATTTATTTCAGTTTAATGTAGTTTCAGCTAAGAACTTAACTTTTAATACTCGTGTTAGAGTTTCAGTTAAAAGCGATGTTGAAGAAAATCGTTATATTATTCTAAAGTTGATTATATACAATCTAAATCTAAAGAGTGAACTTTCGGATCAATATTTTGAGTCATTTAACATTTTCTTTCGATAAAATCATGTAAAAATATACTCCATACTGCCATACAATTTAAGTAAACGAAGCGTACCATCTTTTAAAAGCATGTAAAACTATGCATACCTGCGATGTGAGCACGTTAAATATCTCTCTCACGAAAAATGGATTTAGTAAACATTTTCTATGCACGCTTAACTAATCAGATATACATATTGAAAAAAAAAATTATATGAAAACATTGCGATATTTTGCTCTAGGTGCAAATAAAAAATACATGCAACAAAAATAAAAGCTGCTGGATACTTTTATTAGGCGAATTCACGAACATTCCGCTGTCTGTTCCATCATGCATCAGAAACACACACGACCGACCGCTATTCATTATAGTAAATGTCACTCAGTGGAGGGATAATTACAATAAGGGACAGGACCGCATTCAATCAATCACCCGATCAATAATAATTAACTAATCGTAACTCACTCTCCAACATTTGCAGTGGTCTCCGCATCAGGGGGCTCTCGCCTGACAAGGGTGATGGTGGCTCCAATTTGCCTTGGGTTGATGTCAACTGTGATGTTCCAAGCCGGTGCCCCCGCCGGGACTGCTTCCAGCAGGCGGACGCCGCTTTTTACACGGGCTCTGTAACAAAAATGATCATGATTCAATTCTCTAATCGGCAAATCGGACAAAATGTAAGCGGATTTTCCTGGTTATATTTAATAACTACAACGGCAATAAAACAGGATTTTCGCTAATGGAATTATTAAATATTTATTTTTTTCCACCGTCGCGTACATTGAAGCACCATTAATTTCCTTTTAGTATTTTAATGAAAAATCAGAATGGTGCAATTCATTATCAGAAAAAAAAATATTGAATTTCCTTGCGTTGGGTCGCTATTACAGGTTTTTCTAAAAAAATAATAAGAGCTAGCAAACACAAAATCTCTACCTAAAACCAACTAACAGATCACGTGGTTTGTAATGCTTTACGAAGGCTTCTGTACTAAATTCAAAATATTTCAAATAAGTCAGTTATAATTAGTCTTATTTTCGATGCCGCTTAATGTCGTAAAAAACCAATTTGAAATGCTGAAACCTAAGTGTTTGCTGCAGGGAAAACGCATTATAACTAACAGAAGAATGCTGAAGAATGCTCACTTTGTTCACGTAATGAATTTTAACTATTCCAATATGCTAATTTAAAAGTTAGGTTCTTGACGAAATTACCTTTAGGTATTTAATCGAAACCTACAAAATTAATTTCTTGAAGTATCAGGTCGATTAGTTTTAGCTTTAAAACGTTTGGACAACATTCTTAGCTCCAACGTCGATTTATTGTATAGTTAGGAAACTTCGGAAACCAATTCATGTTGGAACTTGGAAACTTAGCAAAAAACATTAATTTTAACCGTTAGCACTATGGAGCAAAGAGTTTCTGCAATATAATAGGTTCCTAGACAACACCACATCGGTTTAACTATTTTTCATTTGGTTTTTCTTTAAAAGTTGATCGCTTTTAGTGGTTGTGAGAGAAAAAGTAAAAATGTAAGAGAAGGAAATTATTTTGTATACAGGGTGTGCACGTAGTGCGTATTTCTTCCATAACTCCTTAGCTATTGTAGATAGACAAAAATGTATAAAACAAAAGTTGTTCAGCAATCGACACTGCATATTCCAAAAATTTTTAGTTGTATAGGGTGTTCCATTTAGGCTGGACAGTAACCAACTTGGTTAAGTTAAATGAAACACCCTACATATTATTCCAAATTTGATTAGAGAATGTCAAGAGCTTTCCAATGAACTTTCTCAACATATACTTCTTTTTAGTGGTTTTTGAAATATTCTAAATTTTGTCGAAATTTTGACAGATGCCACATTTTTCAAATTAAAAATAATGTTACATTTTTTATGGTGGCAGCTGATTAAGGTAGACACGAACTTTCAAATTATGTATTAGATTTAAACTTTCGTCTACAGGGTGTTTATAATTTAATTTCGAATAATATGTAGATTTAAAACCATCAATAACTTTCTCATTTTAAATGGAACACCCTGTATATTATTTCATAATCAAATAGAAAATTACAAGTGATTTCTGACGATCCCCCACACATGATATTTATTTTGAGTAGTTTATAAGATATTAGCAATTTAAGATAAAATTTTGTTAAAAAAAAATAAATGAAAGCGTTTTATCAAATATTGTTTATTTATTTTTTCTCTTAAATTCACTAATAAATAATAGTAAAAAATAACGAATGTTTTACTTTGGTTAGTGATAGGTAATTTTTGAAAATAAATAAAGTCGACCGTTTTAACTTGTGCACAAATTAATTCTATCTTGGAAGGACCTGTTAACATTTATTAACATTTGTGGAGTTCAATCATATCAATTAGTACGCTGTCAGAAAAATTAATGTTTGCTTTACTATTCGTTATACCACTTTAGTAATACAAGAAAGTAGAGTAAAACCTAATTGTTGCAACTGTCAAAATATATTTAGTGTAATAGGGTTTATGAGAATTTTGTTTCCAAAGCCCATTTGAAGTTTAATTTATAATTTTTAAACATGAAATCAACAAACTGGAAAATATTTACTTTGAAATAATTTTCTGTCGCAAATTAATATGCTGCATTATCAGCTAGGTACTTGAAATCTTGCAAAAACTTCTACTTATTCGAAATCAAATTGTGAACCTGTGCATGGCTTACTTTCGACGTATACTTACGTAACCTTTTTAGACGGAAATCTCGGGCGCCAGTACTTTAATTTTTAAGTGCAAAGAACAGCAATTTTTGGCTCTCCTATGGGGAGAGCAATCCGGGGTAGCTAAACAGTTGAACACACGGAATGAACAGCGGGTTGTGAGATGATTATTATGTCAGTGTGACTTGAACAATTTCTCAATCGGGTTAATTAGAAATTAACGGCGGAAAGTATAACAGAAATTATAACTCGGAAATTTTTATAGGTATACTAACTTATTTATTTATTAAACAACGACAGTTGATAGGACATTTCATTACAAAAATATAAAGCGTCGGTTGACTACACAGTCGGCTATGTACAAAATTAACAACAACCCTATCAGCTGGTAACACGGTGTACCTACAAGTTATATCAATTAAATTTCGGACGGCGATGGGCTCGCAGGGCGAAAGAATCGAAATATATTCACGGTATGAAATCGAACAGCCGGCGAGGACGGCTAGCAAGTTAAACACCCAAAATAACGGAACGCTATGAATAAGTCACAGAGATTCTTTTTATTTCGGTTTTGGAAACTACTTAATAAACGCGGGTTTCTACTGCCTCAAATACAGAGTTATGTTAACAAGGAATTTTACTTCCTTACCGGAAAATAAAGATTTAAACCATACACTGGTGCCATAAACTACCAGAACTGATTATCGAATTACTTTGCCTGTGCATGATAAATCCACGTTTTGAAAATACACTCGCTGATGGCTATGCCCAACTATCAGAACGGATTATCGGAGGGCTCAACCGGCGAATGTGTAATATGACATTAAATAGAACTAAACGGAAACTTTAAACCGAACTCTGATTTAATTAAGTAGCTTTTTAATACGTCGATATTTACGCAATACAATCTACGGTGAATCTCGGTGATTATTCAAAATGCGAAGCGGCTGGATTATGGTCAACTACTGTTGTTCTTACCAAGACGGTAGAGATAAATCAAGTAAAATTTCTGGTCGGATTTTCGGGTGTGATTCGAGAGTATCGATAATTCGATTGATCTGGATTTGGCCGTTCCCGGTGAATTTATTATCTTTCTTGCTGAAGTAGGCGGGCGGCGTGCTCATACGGTATGTGGAATTCGGACAGGTGGTTTGAACGAAGAACTCGGTTTACTAAGTCGGCGCGTGTTATGTAACTTGCCTTATTCAACCGGGTTATAATTTTTAAACTACTTATATCGCAAAAAGAACCGGCTTAAAACGGACACGGATTAATGTTTTATCAAGTTTTCGTAACTAATGATTTTTCCTTCCGGCTTGAACATTATTTTTGAACAATTAACGGATTTTAGCTATACAGGAGACTGTCGGAAATTAATCAATTAATTTACCAGCTGATTTTACAATTCATTGATACCTTAACTATAACTTACATGCAAACAGAGTTACAGGGTGTACCCAAGTGACGGAAATATTAAAATAAAACAGGCAATCCTTGGCGGATAAAAATCACTTCGTTACAAAATTTAAATTCTAATACATCATTTGAAAGTTCATTAATCAGCTGCCACAATAAAAAGTTTAAAATCATTTTTCATTAGAAAAATATGGCATTTCCCTTTAGGTTCTACATCTGTCAACGACAAAATTTGGAATATTTCAAAAATCGCTCAAAAGAAGTACATACCTACAATAGCTAAGGGGTTATGGAAGAAATACGCACTACGTGAACAGTGGACACACTGTATATAAAATATCTTATAATAATTGAAAATAGCTCCTACACTGCTAACTTAATGCATTCAATAATTATATCTTTTGTATTGCGTTTATGATATCAATTGACGTACCTGGCTTCTCAAAAACACCACGCTGGCGCTGTGCCCTCTGAAGGACTGAATCATTTGAATTTTATTAAAAATCAAACAACGATTTAGGTCATATACAAATCAGTTTTACGTAACTCCAGTTTTAAATTATGGCTACGATCAAATAGATCATATTATAATTATATTTCTACTGATGTATAAATGTAATTGTTTATATTCGTGCATCCAATTAATCCGTTCGACAAGTTGTTAACGGAATAGATTACTGCGAGATGACAATTAAACCTAAAATGTATGTGGAGGAAAAGCCTGTTAAAATGTGTACAAACTAAAATTAATCCGTTGTTAATCCTAACTGGCTATTAACCGTTCATGTATAATCGATATGGACATGAACAAAATGTCGGCTTTAACTTTCCAGTTTAATAATTTGATCATTACGAGAGTATTATAGAAAGCGTTTATCCAATAAATCCAATACGCGGCTTTTTTATTTATATCCATCTCTTCAATTTTCATTTTATCTTCTCGCATTCTACGTTTTAAACTCAGCCACATTTCTCTCCATTATATTCGCAATGTAGTCAGTCAAACAGACAATCAATACTAATAAAGTACATTTTCAGCATAAGTAAAAGGTTTTTTATACGTTATCTTTAGGACGCCTTTTTAAGACAATTTAGCATCCTAAAACAATATCGTCGTTATTGCAGGATTTTTGGCCCCCTTGGGACCAAAATACTTCTCAGGAGTTTAAATTTAGATTTATATATTTGAATGTTCTTTGTAATGAAAATGTATACTTGTTCCATTTTACTTTACGAGAATTTTTTGTTCAATATCAAATTATATATACAGTTAAGGTTAATTTTATTGCTGATATTTTCTATAACAGTTTGTTTAATCGCACTTAACAGTTTGTTTCTTTACGTATCAAACGTGATCAGAAATATCCTATCTGGTTCAGTTTAGACCTGATAACATAAAAGGTTTCTGAATTTCATTAAATCAAAGGGAAAACTCTACTGTTTACCCCTCGCAATTTCCTATAATAATCTAATTTCTGAGGGTGGTGAATTAATTTGCAAGCTATTTTTTCTCAGATTACGCAAGTTGTATACTGTTAAATGCAGTTTCATTCCCGACTAACGTTGACTTACGTAAGTTATATTTTAGTACTGGAGTTTATGGAAACTGGCATTTTAAAATTATGATCAAAATTACTCTTCATGCCACTCTTTCAGTACTTATGATGACGAAGATCGGACCATTGATGATAAATTTTTATATTCAGAATTCATTGAACTGTTCTTGAACATTTTGTCCTAATTACTTAGGCATAACTGGTAGAAATACTAATGGGTCTGAATTGAGAAAGAAGAGAAGGATTATTGTTCTCTGTTACAGGCAAGATATTTGCATTCTTCCATAGTTTAGGTTTACCAGTACTTAAACATTTATTAATAATAAAGGTAACATGATTACTCAAATATAGAATCAAAATCAGTAACATTTTAATTAAGATAATTCATGAACCAACTGGATTTAATTTTAAATAATGTGTTTACAACATTTTCTTCATTAAGAGGTGTGAAAGAAAATTATTGAGATAAACCTGGTAAAATTCTATTAATAAAATCAATAAAATCCTGATCCACAGCATCTGCTTGCGGCAAGTTGTTTACAAAGAAACCAATAAAATTATCAAGAGTTGCAATATTAGTGAATGAAGAAACATTTTCTTTATTACAACAAACATTCAAGTTCACCAAACATTTTTTGGGTTTTTCTTAATGGCTTTAAAAATCAGGCCTAACGTGTTCTGCAATTATAGTAATTTTTAAAAATAAATAGTTTAAGTTTAGTCTATCACATTAGAATCACATTAGACTAGGACTAGGACAAGTTAGTCTATGCACTCATTTATTATAAGGGATAAGGACTATTGGAAAGAGTTTCTGCTTCCAAACTATCCATTTCTACAGCTTTATTATCCCATGATTTAAAACGATGTTCAATTTCTGCAGTATTTACATTAGCTAAAATACGTTTTCTGAAATTATTCTATTGCTAATTTCCTTCTTGCTCTTGTGAGGCAAATAATTATTAATTGAAGCCATGAAATCAATGTGCATAAATTTTCCCCAGACATCATTAAAATACTGTTTTTCTGAAATCGCTCAGGAATGTCTACTTTCTCGGCGCAATTTCAGACCCCAAAATAGCGTATTCTAGTATTTTAGTCCATTGCTAAGCAACCATCAAAAAACGAGTCCGGGAAAGTACTTTCCCGGCCTAGGCCGGGAAAGTAAGTTTCCCGGCCTAGGCCGGGAAAGTAAGTTTATCTACATTTTAGACAGTAAATAAATATACGCAGACAAATTTAATTATTGACACAGTTCATCACGGCGACATGCACCGGCCACACCAAATATTAAGGCAACCTAAAAAGTAAAAACTACATAAATATCTAGATAATTTTAAAATTCTCACATTTTAAACGTATTCATTATGTACATATGATCTGGTGCTTGAGTAATAAATATTTCAAGTTGTTCATTTGAAAGAACTTTCGACTTCTTTGGTTTATAGCTGTCACCTTGACGTTTCAGGAAAACGCATAATTTCGAATATTTTGATATATCAATGTCTTCCTTTGCACTAAGTGTTGATCTCAGCATGTGAGTAATTTGACTATAACGTATTGATGCCTTCAACTGAAGATAAATCATGACATTTTCAGATCGGGAGGTCATGTCTTTTTCGTGGCAATAATCCATGATAATTTAAAGTCACATTATTTGCAGCTGTTACTCTCTGGTGGTGTCCCAGACACCTGTATGTCATCATGAAACTCACCATTGTCCTTTTTAATTTGTAGCACGTATTGAAACGAAATAAGTACTCACATCAATAAATAAACAGTGATTGCAAGGAAATTTTTTCAGAAGCAATTAGATTGCAATGAAAAAATGTTATGTATTAATAAAAATTTCTTAATTATAATAATAGTAATTGCGATTTCAGAAAAAATAGTATGTGTATCTCGTAGGAAAAGCACATTCCCGGACTCCGTGTTGCTTGTCTCGGCTGCGCCTCGACAAGCAATCTTCACAGTCGTCCAGGAATGTTAGGCTTTTCCTACTAGGTACACAATGTACTATTATATTATCACTACGTAGTTGTTTTATAATTCCAGACTATTTTTCAGGTTTGTCCGACTATAAATTTTTATAATTTTTGTTTTTGAGTGCTGCTTGAACGAACCCTATATTGCATCATATTTGGTTGTTATTTACAAGGATTATTCTAAATATTTTATTGAGATAACTTACCTAACAACAATTGCCGTCAACAACTTTGCTTTTTGCCTATCAACAAACACAGGGATTTGAACTCTGGACATCGGAAATAGCGGTGGATGGGGGACCAACATTGTGATTGCATCTGTCAATTTTAACTCCTTATAAGCTCCTTTGGCTGGCACTAGCGGAACGTTGCCCAAGACAACAGACGGTTGAACCTGAAAAAATACATTTTCATATAGGCGCATAAAAAAAATTCGTTGGAAAATATAACGCAGACCTAAGTAAAATTTGGTGAAAAATTACAGTGAGGCGAGCGGACTAACGTGGAAGCAATTCAAAAACTGACGTTCAAAGTTTCCGTTTTTAACACGCTTTTTTTATTTTATTTTTTATTTTATTATTAGCTTCACCTGTATGTTGTATGTCCTTCTTTATCGACATAGAAAAAGAAATTTGAAATGAAAAATTTTGAAAAAAGTTCGAAATGAACAATATCGAAAAAAAATTGTCTTCAAAAATTTGAATTGAAAAATGTTAAAACAAATTGAATTGAAAAATGTCACAAAAAATTTTGATTTCAAAAATTTCAAAAAAATTTGGATTCAAAAATTTAAAAAAAAATTAGATTTAAAATACTGTTTATATTATCACTACGTTGTTTTGTAATTCCAGACTTTTTTTAAGGTTTGTCCGCCTATCAATTTTATTAATTTTTGTTTTTGAGTGCTGCTTGAACGAACCCTATTGCATCATATCGCTTTCTTTTAGTTCGGTTTCCCCTTAAACCGTATTTTTTTAGTTTTTTTAAAGTATAATTTTTTATCTTATAGACTTCATGTGCATTTTATAGTATTTATTTTTTATACATAATTTATCACGATACCCGGCATCAGGCATAAACACTTAGGCTTGGCCATTACGGTTAAAGTCTACATATATAAACGTTGCGGTTTAATATTGACGGTAGAAACTATGGCTTGTATGCCCCAACTATTAAACCTCCTGTCGTAAAATACGCCCTTCAAAAACGTAACAATTTACATTCCTGTGTATTAATTCAATTTGAAATATTGTATGACAAGTGTCCCTTGCTTATTACTGAATTTGTTTTTAAAAACTTTTATTATTATAAAGTGCAACAACAAAAAGACTGCATTTAACCAGTCCTGAAGATGCTAATAAATTGAGCGAAACGTCGACTGATTTAAAAAAGCAGTCTTTTATTTGAACCATGACCTATCCCAACCACCCAAGAAAAAAATAAAAAGTAACAATACAATAACCATAAATTTACGCATTAGGTTTAGGACCTTCCGTCCTGTTACTGGAAATTGCCTTCATACTGAAGAGCTGCACAGATGCGATAATAGTAGACGTGTCCACCTGGCAACCAAACGACTCGGTATATGTAGAGTTGAATAACTGGATATTTAGTCTGTATTACTATCTGTGCGATCGACAGCTTCTGAAATATTGTTAAATACCGTGGCGATAGGTTAAAGTTGAAATGAACAATCGGGAGGAAAGTTAACAGTAATGTTCATTTTTTGACCCATCACACCTCGAAATTTTATTTTAGATTCATTTTCTATTTAAATAATTTCAAAAAGATGTAACTAAAAAAACATAATTTCCTAATGAAATTTAAAATCTGTCAGTAACTCTCCCCCTGGTTTTCAAAAAACGGTTTGCGAGTATATTCCTAAATTTCAACCGACATTTTTTTTGCAAGATTCGTTCATTTAGTCAAAGATGGCCTGGGATATAATTCCCTAATACTAAGGATATGGTCAACTTGAATGTCATCCGTTGCGACACTTCCAAAAACCACCTACACTTTGGTACCAAATAACTTTTACGAACCTGCATCTTAGGATGGCAGCCTTCTCCCTCGTCCGGCCAAGGTTCCAAAACGGAATACGCAACTTGGACCAACCTCGGCGGTGACTTTGTCAGCTTCCCAGGCCTGCCGTCTTTGTCCGGCGACGGTAACGGAGGCCACCACGAGGACGGTATGGTGACCTGAGCCAGGCAAACGCCGTCTTCTCCGTCAGGACTGCAAGCAGCATGTAGAGGAGGTTTGGTCCCCATCGTGGCATGAAGAACGATGCAGACACGTTGATGGTGACGCGCGAGCAGGACTTGTCGACGACCTCCCGGATCTGTGCCGGTGTGGAAGAGAACTCGTAGAACGGGAGAGTCGCGCGGCACCTCATTTCGGACTATGTGAGCGGACATGTCCAAATGGTGGGTTGCCTGGTCTTGGAGGTCGATGGCAGGGACTGAAACAAAAAGAAGGTTGTTGCTATTAATCTTGATTAGATGGTTTAGGAAATTGTTTTCCGAAACAAATTAATATGTTTTACTAGCCGCCATAACCAAAATATATCCTTAATTTAATTTAGTACCCATTACGCGTTAGTCGCGTTGACACCAATTACTTTCAGGAAGAAGTATTGAAAGTTCTGCGCAAAGATACTTCTACAGAATTTTAATGTAAAATAATGCAGTAGAGTAACCAAAATCTAAATGTTTTCTAGCTCAAGACGCCTAAAAAATAGAATCCTTCATTGGATACGGAAGTATAAATTGTATCACTTGATCAGTGGTACAGAGGTACTGAAATGGGTGGAGTAAATTGGCTAAAGGAGAGCACAATAAGCCCAAGAGGCTGCAGTGCCCTCGGTGTTTAGACAGACGAGCCCTAAGGAAGGAAAAAAAAAGGTATAAATTGAGTACTGTAATATGATATAATTTCTACCTCTATCTTGTATTTTCTAATTTCATTTCAAATTTCAACCGTTAAGCTACGCTGATCTGATGAAGAACAGTAATTCCGGAACAACATGAGGCCCATCGTCATTTCTATTTGGGGTATTTGATGAGATTTCTTTCATATTTCATAAAAATGGAATTACGTAAGTTTTGGACTGACAAATTGGTTTCCAGAGTTTTACTACGAAAAAGTTTTGATGTTTAGAAGTTATTGATCTAAATGGACGTCATACGTTTCTTATATTTAATGGATTTAGCGACAACTTCTAAGTAAACAAAGTACTCTTACAAATATTAGCTGTCAATAAAGTTACATCTCTGGTTCAGTTCGGAGCTAAACGTAATATTAAAAATATAAAAAGTAGAAATTCTGTAATAACCAACCTGATGTGTTTAGAGGCAAGGGATCCGGAACAACGTATCGAGCTGGGACTGTCTGCTTGGTGCTGAAAGGTCCATAAGTGGCTCTAACGGAAATTGGTTGGGAACTTTGAAACACCGTGAATCGATCTATCGATAATGGCACTCCGGAATTCGTGGTGCTTCCGCCCAAGTCCGAGCTCGATTGCAAATAGTGTTGCCGGGGCTGCTGTTTTATGAAGAATCCGCCATCTTTGTTTTCGAAGTGTACGTTTACACATTTTGAATGACCTGAAACAAAAATAATTTTAATAAGACACAAATTGTTGAATGGTATAGAAAAAGTGTTTTATAACAAAACATATTGCTGGATTTCGCCATAATAAAAACTTGGAAACTTTAGAATTACAAGTTATAAGATATCCCACACATTTCTGCTTTCACCCCCGTCAAGTTTGTACGGCAAGTAACTTTTTAACAAAAAAATATTTTCCCCATGGAAATCATTTACCGAACAATACCCAACAGAAAACGCAAAGAACGAAACACTGATATAAAAAATCTAACATTTTTACATTACGAAGTATTTTATGTGTGAATGTGTGAATTACATTTTTTAAATCATGCTCGCAGTTTCACTGCAGTATTTTTATAACTAGTTAAATTTTTATTGGATAATAAATATTTACTTAAGAGCATAGAGCCACAGCTTGTTAAATAACAGCTATATCGAGTATACTTCAAACAAAATTCCATAAAAGTGGAAATCGTAGCTCGTTTTGAGTGAGGTTGTATGTTTTTTATCAATACATCGCTTTGCTTTAGATCGCCCATGTTTACATCTACCCACACGTACACACACACATTTTCTATTAAACTTTTGATCTGCCCAAAGTGTCAAAATATTTATCAATGACAAAAATCCAATTTTTTTATTAGTATGTTTGGGACACAAATTCGATCATTACAAAAATACACGTAGTATTCGTATATTGTTAATAAATTTAAAAATACAGATGACTATATTATACGAAACGATATCGATTTCACAATTAAATCCAATCATTAAACCAGTGCCTCGACAGAAAAATAAAAACATTAGTTTATTGCTAGTTAGGTTAGTAGTAGGTGTAATTCATAGCATCATATTTATTTATCTACCTATTAGCGTCTTATAAAGTCGTTCTTCTTACTTCGGAACACTACGTTAAAAATATTTTCATTAGTGCAACTAGGTGAAAATGGAGAACCATCAGTGGATGGTACCCAACTCAAGAGAAGTACAAAACAAAATATTTGCTAAATACTCTGTATATAGATTAGAGTAGATTGTAAATTTGCTATGAAATAATAATATTTAAAAAAAAAAAAAAAAATAGTGCAACAAGATCAGCAGAACCATCCTGAACATTGAAAACACAAACATTTTGCAAATATCGAATAGTTCTTTTCAAGAGTAATAAGGGGCTATTAAAATTGAGAAACGCAAGTGAGCGGCTCTAATTAATTGCCAACGCTTAATGTCTATCTGCCAGAAGAAGTCTGGCGATGATTTTTCTACAAATATATGAAGAATTCCTTCACAAAACAATTATGCAAGAAACAAGAAAGAAACAGCTGCTTTGGTCTTAAATACATACACATCTGCAGAATGAAAGAGAAGAGGACGGCCAATGAGTCAATGATCAGAAGAAATGTTGGAAAGGAAAGGAAAGGAAAGAAATGGGAATAACTGACTGAATACCAGAGGAGGAAAGCAGCTACGCATATTTTTTTTTAGCTCAGAAAACAGCATAGAATTCATGTCCTCAGTTGGTTGCCTCGGCGCCTTGACCAAGTAGCCCAGGTACTGTACTTATTCTGTAGATCTTAATATTCCAATCTCCTTCAAGATGATGTTTGTTTCAGGAAGCGCTGAGCATTCGACGATCTTTTATTTATATTTTGATTTTTTGATGCTGGGCAGTTTCCCTTGTTGCCTTCGAACATCATAGAAAGCGCGCCAGCGAATTATCTACAGCTACTCCCCAATTCCGAAGGGTTACTAGTTGCAGATTCCAGCCCTATGTCAACGAGGGAACGCTAAGACGACACTCGAAGGGAAATAAACCAATGTATAATCAGAACAACTGCATGTGTTAACGAAAAAAATAAGTTTACCTACGAGCGTGCGGAAAGTATCACTTTTCCACGCGCATTTTAGTTTCGAAAGTTGTATTTTTCCGCACTAGTGCGAAAAAGTAATTATATCTTTATTTGCATTTTTGGGTAATTTTATACAAATTTGATGAAATTAAATCATTTCTATTTATACTAACTCTTTTGAAGTAGCTCCTATCAAAATCACGTAGCATATAGTCATGACTGTCTAATTTTGACGTTTCTCAGTCACATAACAATTAACAAACGTCAATTCAAACAGTAGCATCTTTTTAAAGTAGAGTCTAGTTTCTTAATTAAGTAAAAAATGTATTCATCACGCTCCTAGGAAAAATATTGTTCCTAACACATGCGGAAACTGTCTTTTCCGCACTCGATTGCTTGACGGAACTCCGCTTCGCGTCGTTCGGTGAACGGCAGTCGCGTGCGGAAAAGTACAACTTTCCGCACTTGTTAGGAAAATAACTACATATTTGCTAAGGCATTAACCAAAGCGCCATAATAGGGATCTGAAACAACGAAAATAATAACAATAATAGAAAATCTTTATTTAAAAGTTATTGCCCAAAGAAGTTTAGCCCAAAGCTACTCAGAAAGACCTCTCGCGATAGAAGTTGAGTTGTTATGAAGTTGTCAGGGTGTCAAGATGATGCTCGTATGTCAAAAACGATGAGTTAAGAAGACGGACAAAGAGGAGACAATTATAGAAAAAATAGAAAAGAAACGACTACTGTGGGTTTGACACCTCTCTAGAACGAAAGAGAAGAGGACGATCAATAAGTAAGTGAATAGAGGAAGTGCTACGGAAAGGAAATAAATTGAGAGAAATAACTAGATGGACACACGTGTTAATTTAAACAAAACAGAGTATTTGATTTATCGTTCTAAAAAAAGATATTTTTTTAAAATACATATATTTAAAATATATTTTTTAAAAACATGAAAATAAACATATACTATAAAAATGTTTTTCCCTTTACACTTTTCCGCTAAATCTATTCGTTTAAAAGTTACAGGCTGTAGAACGATAAATAAAACGGGGAAATCATATAGGGAAATCAAATAATTGGCAAAATTGAAGCAAGCAGTGATTTGACAAAAAAGTTTATTAACAAATTTAGATTAAATTTGGGGTCTAATTTCAAATATAATTTCAAAATTTATTTTTTCCTCAAATTTCTTTTTTAATCAATTTTTTATTTTTATAGAATTATTAGATGTTCACTCGTTTTTTTTGAAAATACGAGAATGTAGCTCACATGATATAGAATCATTTTTCCCTCTACACTTTTCCGCTAAAAAAAATTCGTTTAAAAGTTACAGGCTGTAGAACGATAAATCAAAAAGAGAAATCATATAGGAAAACAAATAATTGCCAAAATTGAAGCAAGCTGTGGTTTGACAAAAAAATTTTATTTACAAATTTAGATTAAATTTGGGGGCTGATTCCAAATATAATTTCAAAATTAACTTGTTCCTCAAATTATTTTTTTAACTCGGTTTTTATTTTTCTAGTATTATTAGACGTTCATTTGTTTTCTTCCATAAAACGAAAATGTAGCTCACACGATATGGAATTTTTCCCCATTACACTTTTCCGCTGAAACTATTCGTTCAAAAGTTACAGGCTGTAGAACGATACATCAAACATCCTGTATATTTATCATTATAATTCGACAATTTCTCCTCGTTATTTTATAATTTATTGCTCTACTCATATATCTCACCTCCTCTTATTACAGTTAGGACTCACTATGTTTCTGTAAAATAAAGTACAAAGCACATATACACTGTTGAGATACATAAATCTGGTTTTGAAAGTGCTACATAAAACGATTTCAGTCAGTGTAAAACACTAATAGTAATTATGAATATGTTTCTATCTACTGAAACTAATTAAAATTTAATTTCATATCGTTAAAACTTGACTTACGTTGCTCATCATCTCGTAAATAATACGTACTATTTTTGGTCATGATCTCAACATGGTAAATACAAATGATATATTTATACCAAAATTAACATTCCTTTGAAATTGTTTCAATCATTGGCACCCATTAAAAACAAAGTATATACAGTTAAATCACTTTAATTGAAGTTAGTTGAATCTAGACAACAAAATAATATTTGCAAAATTATTAATTCCTGCTAATAAAGGTATTTAAATACTCGATACAAAAATAAATAGATACTGTTCGGTATGTAAAATAAAATATTTTTATGTTTGTCATAAGTTGCGCATAAAATTGGGGTGAAACATATCTCAGCTACAAAGGGCATCGAATGCCATACTCAAATAAAAAGATCGCACGTACTATTATACTTCTACGTACATATTTTGTATTCAGTAGTGTGGCTAGGTAATAAATATAGCAAACTTTTCCGGGTATCAAGTACTGCTTCTATAAACTTATATTGATACAAGAATTTATGAAAGTCCTTTGTGAACCACTGCAGGGCACTGCTTTGCAAGTTTTATATGTTAACCAGCTTTAGCACCTCAATAAACTACTGAGGATGCATCGTGGCCTTTAAACCACAGGAGTGTAGATAGTGAAAATATTATCAATAATTATTTTCTAATTTCTGTGCAATTTGGTTAAAAAATACAAAGAAGAAGACTAACATAAAGAGGTCATCAGAGAGAAAGGGTGTACGTGGTCTTCAGTTGAAAGGTCTATCAATACATATTCAGTTTTTGGTGCAAAACACAAATCAGCAAATGAAGACGGAATAATATTGGGGTCATAACAGATCCCAGAATGAGTACAATTGTTATCGCAAAACTGTTCTTAAAATGAAATTAATAGCTTCATATAATGAGGTTTCTACGTGGCATAGGCTTGCTATATATATTATTCAAAAGACTCTCAGGAATTTAAAACCATAAAAAACCTTGGTTTCAAACCGTTATTACTCATTTCATTTCACTGAAAGTCTACATAAATTTGAACATTGCAACTCTTTAACTATTTTGCAGATTACTGGCTCCTAAGCAGTTGTATCTCTCCATTATGAATCTGAATTACACTGTATTATGTTTGTCGGATCGGAGTACTTGTCTACCCTTTGTCGATTAGCTTATTATGTACGTGGTTGTGTAAATAAACAGAACCCAACAAGAGCCTTTGAAATACGCCAGCATGGTTGTTGGTTGCACGTGCTCAACAACTGTTGTCGAACAAACTATTTAAACCCAACGTCTAGCGGAGTGCAACGAGTGCACTTAAAATTGTATACTGAATAACGGGGCTCTCTAATTGGTGTTTACAGTGCTTTTTAACACTCCGAATAATATAGCGAGGCTGCTTCATTTCGCTTATATTATTATTCCCACTGCAAATTTGCTCGTTCGACCGCATAAGCTTCTCATTTGCAAAATAGATTTTCGCATTGGAAAAGGGGTTGAAATTAATGCTTCCTAAGCTAGTGGTGGGTTCTTTGTTACAAATTAATTAATAAATATATTTATTAGTGCAAACATACCTCTGAACTCTTAGACCCCTTTAAATGAATTTTTATAAAACTGAAATCTATTTTGACCTATATTGGAAACACATCGGGAATTTATCTTCTCACTATTTCAGATGCGTTCTAATGTTGTAAATTCTAGAAATGATTTGCCATTGTAACAGTATTCGTTGAATATATTACTGATGTAGGCGAAACTTCTCCATTAGTAATTTTGCATTTGCTTTGCACAGGAACTTTCCATCTGCGAAGTTATTTAAATCACCCACTACAGCGGTGGAATATGGTAGTTATTCGATGAAGTTGCTTATATTTTATTCTAATTTCACTTTGTATGCCGAACTTTGTGCGCCCAAACACGCTTGTAATTTTATTTTACTTCCCTTTTATTCGGAGGGTCTTATAAAAGTTAGTTCTTGTTTAACATGGGAATTATTACATGCTATGTAAATTTTGATAAAAAAAAATTTGAGCTTATTTTGAATAAATCCCATATTAGACACGTGTGGAAATAACAAAATGACACAAACTCTAAATGGCACAGCCAAGAATCGAACCCGAACCTGCTAGGCCTTATCGACAGATGAAAATTTAAAAAAAATGGTAACAAAACTATATCCACTTTTCTGTATCTTTACAGAGTTTACGTTTCTCACACCAAGTGTAGTAGCCATTCAATTTTCCAAATTATCTCGATGATATCTTGATCATAATTTTGTATATTAGTCGTTCTTTGAAGCCTCCTGTATCTTTAGGGCGATGACTTTTCCGCACATCAACATTACTAAAGAAATACCTTCGGGTCAATTAAATAGCTATTTGCCAAAAAAATAATCTTTCTTGATGCGCCCCAGTCTTAGAACATTGTAATGTAATAGGGGCAGATTGAGATTTATCTTGACCTTTGTATATATTTATTATTAGAATTTTAATCTTATTTTGAATATATTTATTATTATTATTTAATTTAGGAAATATTGTAATTTAAGTTTATTTTAGAATCAAATTTCTTTTATTTGTTTTACTTATTGCTATTTGCAGTATACGAAATTGTTTGCCCCTGGTGTAACCTCCAACCGCTATTTCTATAAACGTCCGTGTATAATTAGAGGCGAACGACTTATATACTGATGGGTTTGCTGTAAACCCCTCCTTTTCCTTTTTAGGGCGTTCCAGGGATTTTCTAGTAGAGGAAAGTTACCTTACTTAATATTCTGTTAATTTTGATTCAATAAAGATTTATTTAATTCAAATTGAGTTCATTGACTTTACTGATGTTTATTTTCAAATGTGCAGCGGCCTGTAATTGTAACTGTCTGAACGGTTAAAACAGCGATCATGTACACCTGTGGTCTTTGGAACACTGATGTCACCTTTGTCAGTGAAATAATGCTTTAGATAAGGTAGTGATGCATAAAACTTGAATTTCAACTGATCAAACATAGAGGTTTCTCAACTTAACAGCATTTATTCAATGAATTATCGACAAAGACAAATTAAATTGATTAATAAATAAACTAAGAACCTGCGATAACTTAAGACTACATTTAATCTATTTCACAAATGGTATTATACTTTTAATTAAACATAAAAGTCCAATATTTTTAGTTATTTTTATAAAGTTTCTATCTTTAGTATATTCCGTGCTTCGTAACGGTATTCGCACAGGTTTGAATTTATCAGTTCAGTGACATTGAAACTAAAATGGCTGCTGGAAGTGGATTGTTCTAGAGTGTCCAATTATACTACATGGAAACAAACCAGCTGTGGATACTCATTCGAAATTACAAACTAGGCGGGTATAGTTCATTTCATTTTTGTATCGCAGGGAAAAAGTGCCGCATTTACAAAGCAGTAACGCGGCATCTTTGACCTTCAGAGAAGCCGCCGCACGTGTTCCTTTGTCGGTAATTTTTTATTTGCAGAAGAAATCCGAAGTGGACTTTATCTGATATTTTCATCGTCTATTTTAGTAAATTCTGGGAATATCAGCAAATTACCTCGTTCAATATAAATGGTATGAACATACCTCGGTTTTGGAATTGTTGTTTTATATATTCTGTACGATTTTCTTTAAATTTTCATTCCTTTTTTTGGAGCGACGTGGATATGGGGATGCTTCTTCTGCTTGCCCAATAATAACTCTCCTTTTGTATAAGTTTCCAAGGTACTACCAGAAAATCTCCGTCGTCAAAGGACTCGCATAGCACAGCAGCATATGAATATGTAATCTTGGAATGTATTTTCCCAAATATTTGCTTTATTCAAAGTTATTTTGTAGAAATTATCCTATTTTTAGCATCCTGGTCACATAACTTTTCTGCGAATACCCATCACGATATATTTCGTTAGAACCGATTCCTCACCATATGTCAATTTCAACGACTGTGCACTGCGTTTTAAAATTCACTTCACTGTTATTTGCAATGTGTCTAGCCATCTGACATTATACTATTAGTTTTACATGAAACCATTGATTAAGGAATGAACAAGATACGCGACTTCAATGGTAAAGTACGAGGCCAATTTTGGCGGCGAGATCTCAAGTTGCGGGCATTCCTGTGATTTACGTAGTATGCTTTTGACAAACCTGTGTTGTGTCTGGTTTTATATCATTAATAATCTAGTGGTGACAAAATTTTAATGTCCAGATTAATTTTAGTTTAAAATTATTAAAGTTGTATGTTCAATCTGCCAGCTATTTCTCAACATTTGTTTGACTTTTAACCGTCACATAATTTTAAATTAAAATCTATCTGAACATTCAATTTTTGTTTTCACTAGATTATAAATTATATAAAACCAGACACGACACAGGTTTATCAAAAGCATACTACGTGAATCACAGGAATGCTCGCAACTTACCGGGAATCTCGCTGCCAAAATTAGCCTCGCACTTTACATTGGAGTCGCGTATCTTATTCATTCCTTAATCAATGATGAAACATTATGCTAATTACTTACATGTATCTAAACTACGTGTCCCTATGTTTGATTTTTCGCTAGATAAAATTAGAACTTTGTTCATGGTTTATAAATCACTACTAGTTTGTTACTGATTACTTATTAAACTATTACTTGCTTTAGTTAAGATTATTTTATTAATTAATTTTGTGGTTTTTTCTTTATTTTAGATTGGACGAGCCTCATTTATATAAGTTGCCTCCTTGCTCTCCAGTTACAGATGTTTGCAATAAGAAGATAAGTTTCCCAAAACTGGTATCCTTTAAAGCTATTTAGGTTTAAACATTCGATTTTGTTACGTTAGTCTTTCGCTGTTTTTGAATTCCGAGGAAAGTTTTATTTCGACAATTTTTTATATTCATTTAGTTTTTTAAGGAGTATTTAATTTATTTTATTTATTCAGAATACATGACAATATTTTGCCTGTTAGTATTAAGAAATATAGAATCAATCATATCAAACTTGTGGTGGTAATTTGTTTACTACAATTATTTCCCACTTCAAAGTGTCGATTCAAATAAACAACCAAGTAATAATCAAGACGATTCCAGTCGATTAGCTGCTAGTTCTATTTTTGTAAACCGATCCGTGTTTATTTTTCATAGAAAATTCCTCGCTATCTATATACCTGTTTCACTGAAAGCACATGTCGAGAAGTAAATACGAAAACACCCTTTAGACATATACACATATTCAACAAAGTTAATTACCACCCGTGGTGTTTAGAGGGTTCTACGAACATCTGTTGTTTTGTTGTCACGGCTAGAAGTTAATTATAATCTAAAGTACTTCACACAAGTTAAGCAATCTACTTGAACTACAAACTACTTCGTCCATTCAATAAATAATAATCCCTGAACTGGAATTTCTATAACCCATAGGGGTGTGTAACAATACATCAAGTTAGTTGTTGGCAATAATAGTTATTGGGGTTAATTAAAAGTTTTTGTTTCATCTTTTTATGGCGTTCAATTGGTAATATATCTATAAAAAAATATTAAATAAATGTGCAAACAGTGGAATGTACCTATGTAATAAAAAAATTGTTGAGTGATCGAGCGAGCCTAAATTCTGCTACTATTTAAGATCGCAATGTCAAAAAAATCTGCGGTAAAGGAGACGCAAATAATGAATATTTTCAATAAATATATTATGTACCTACCAAACTTCAGTCAGATTATTTTTTAAAACATAATTTTCGGAGTCTCTTTCAATTCGCCATTCATAGTATCAAGACAAAGTTCAAGTAAATTTTCACATCGTGGTACAGAATTAAACGTCGCAGAAAGCAAGTCAGTAAGCAAAGATGACAATCCATCAATTGAAACATAAAATGAGCAGTTAGAAGAGAAAATATCTGATATTTATAAGCACATCTGAGCTGACAAGCCATAAGATGGTATTTATTTATTACACCTTTGAAAAGCTAGGTATGGCTTAGGATTCTCCAAATATGCCGATTACATCATTCCTTTTATTTTTCAAAATATTTATTATGCAATGGATTACTATTGTTCTTTCTTTGGAACAAAACGGGACATTCATAAATAAGTCGGAGTGAATTGCAATGTAGCTTTCCAGGATGTAATTGGCAATGAAAAGCGTGTTAAAGCCTAGAGTTGGCAGACGTTGAATTAAACATCGACTTCTTGCCGCTTAAGTCGAAAATTAAACAAACGTCTCCCCATTCGCAGAGATATATCTCAACTATTTGAATTTTATGAAGATGGACAGGGAATTGGCTACGGGTAAAATACGGCTGTACGTGGCGGTAGACGTGGCGCCAATCCATTTGAATATATGTGGATTTATTAAAATTAATTAGTGGAATTGTCTTAGGAAACGTCGTAAGTTAAGTTGTCACATCATAGAAAGTGATTTTTCAGGTCTTGTCATTTAGATGCTCGCTTGACTAATTAATCATTTTTTTTCAATATAAGTCAGATCCCAATGTGTGAAGAAACACACAAAATTAATATTAATGCGGTTGCAAGAAATGGAGTTCATCCACAATCTTGTCAATTTTGATTTATACTGCTTGAAATGTAAACAAAAATGCATTTAAGGAGTTAACGCTAAAACGTGATTTCTATTTTATCTCGGAAACGATTTGTGCCATAGCGATAAGATTTAATGCATAAGTTACTATTTATAAGAACCGATGCAGAAGTAATTTAAACCAGAGACGAACTTAACGAAGAGACTTCTTATTAGACCAATTGTTTCCCTTAATTTTTCGTCATTTTGTTATTGCGCTGTAATAACCTGATCAAAAACACATAAGAATAGTGCTTTCGTTGGGACGCTCTGCACATAAACGTTTTCTATAATTTTGAAAATGCCAATAAAAACTACACTTTTTTCATATTTTCCCGTGAAAAATCGCCCTAAGAATTGTGGGCATGATTTTTGAAACGTTAAAAATTTCGTAGGTTTTTAATACGCGAGAAAGTTAGATATTTTTCATTCCGTATACAGACCCATAAATAAGTGTTTACATTCAAGCTTCACTACACTTCATGATCATCGTGATTAATGTAGACTCGTGTGTATGTTTAACTTTAGGCTTCCTTAAAATTAGTGTTTTATGGTAATCCTGGAATGACAAGTACACGGAAATAATTCAGGGAGACGTGTTGATTTCTATTTCTAAAACGTAAAAATAGCTTTCCTAAAGTAGGTGTCTATATAATTGTGTATTAATTTCACCCATACGCGTCTGCTTTGTTGTCTTCAAATTGTTTGTGTATTATTCTCAGAATAACAGTAATAATAATGATACGTAACAAACGCTACAAATAAACAGAATGACCAAATTGATATGATAAAGCAGTCAAAATACAAATAGAGTTTGTAACGATTTAAGTTGTAATTCGTTACAGCAGATTATAATTTCTATTTTGCGTATTAAAATATGATTCCTCAATACTGAATAACCCTGTATGCGTATATGATCGGTATGTGGTAGGAAAAAATGCAACAAAAACGCCACAGCGGGCGAACGTGGTGAACGAAGCACATTTCAGGCTAGATAGAATATCTTTCGCATTTTGAATTTCATCGGGGTAAGTTGTACCTTCTGTAATTTCTTAAATATCGCTATTATCATATATTTGCTTTTGATTTCTTGCTTTAGTTAATAATAATTTGTCAGAATAATTACCATATTTCGTATTAGTTACGTATTTTGGATTAATTTCAGATAATTACCTAGTAGCACTATTTTTTAAACACGTGGATGGGTATTCCCATTTCCGTTTTACCGTATCTTGTTTAAAGTAGACTTTTCGTAGCTCAATTATTGTTAATTGACACGTTATACAATATTTAAATTGTATAAATTATCGCTGTAAGTGAAACTCGCAGATTATCGTATTTCGTGCATAGAACAATTTCTGTGTGGATTTTTTATTGTTATTAGGTTCTACTGTGATTCATATGAGCTGGGAAGAAGGAGCTTAAACAGTTTTGTATAGTAAGGAAGTCCATCTGAGACTTGGGTTTTTGCCGAATTTATTTACTGTCCAGAGCTACAGATTTCTGTCCAGGAGCTTCCAAAGCAAACGAGGTAAGTGATCTCTACTATTTTTTATTCTCTTTGAATTAATCAATTTGTAGTACATTTGATCACTTGCTTCGGATGTGACAGAAGTCCGATTTTCTGGTTTCCTTTTTTTCATCATATTTACGCCATATACAATTTATTATTGACAAATTATTATTATAAGTTCATTCCGTAATTATCGTGTAAGTTACAAGAGTGTATAATTAATTACCTTGTCTTTAAGTATTTCCTGCCATTTTGAATTAGGCATAAGTCATTAATTTTTTTTCGTCGAAAAGCGAAAGACATTTGTTCTCTTAATTGTCGTTATTTCATATATTCAATTTTTGCTATTTTTGCCGTTAAACTATTAATAAAAGATTTACTTGAAATCTTTATTTGTGTTAAAATTATTATTATTTTTTTTAAATATCCAATTGTGTCCTAGATTTTTCAATTATTTCCAAGAGAATTTGTCGGTGCAGGACAAAAATAAATTAACAACAATGCTTGTTACAATGCCGACGTTTCGGTTTTTATTATTTTCAAAACCTTCTTCAGGGCTCTAACAACATTGGTGATTATTACTTGTATAAAAAACATCATCTAATATTACATTTCCAAAAATATTATTTTTAATTTAAACATTCTATCACTTTTCTTTTTATAAACAGTATAGACAAAATAATTTTTCCAACACAAAACATTAACAAAATTTAAAATTTCCTTTTAAGAAACAACAGACATGATGTGTATTGTTTCTTAAAAGGAAATTTTAAATTTTGTTAATGTTTTGTGTTGGAAAAATGATTTTGTCTATACTTTTTATAAAAAGAAAAGTGATAGAATGTTTAAATTAAAAATAATATTTTTGGAAGTGTAATATTAGATGATGTTTTTTATACAAGTACTTAATAATCACCAATGTTGTTAGAGCCCTGAAGAAGGTTTTGAAAATAATAAAAATCGAAACGTCGGCATTATAACAAGCATTGTTGTTAATTTATTTTTGTCCTGCACCGACAACTTCTCTTGGAAAGAATTAAAATTATTATTGTTACTAATTATTTTGTTATTAATATTAAATATCTAAATTTACTTCATTAACGTTCCTAAGTTTCTATTGTTCTGCAATCTGACATTAAATTATAGTCCTTTAAAAAAAAATTACAGTCTCCTCATGGTTTTCAACCTATAGGACAAATTAAATCAAGTTAGGTTATTTGTTAACGAACTGATAGTGAAGTTTTGCAACCTTAATTGCGTTCAAATTTTAGTATTATTTTGTTAATAATTAATTTTTTTAGTAATTGGTGTCAGATACCATATTTTTATGTTAATTTGGTCATTTTACAAATTCTAATATTTTGTTGTGTCCTTTTGACAATTTTTATTGTAATATTAAGAAATATTAATTTGTGAATTATATCTAGTAATTTAACGATATTTCCGAAACTTTGGTAATTTTTCATCTACCCCTAGTTGAAATAATTTTCAACCTAGTTTTCTTTCTCTGTTCCTTTTCTCAACTGTTCTGTCTTTATTTCATGACATCTGGCTTTCTGTAAATTTGACTCACTGGAAATCTATACCGAGTTAACAACATCAGAAGTAAGGAGATATTGGGTGTTCCCGAAACGTAACTAATTTGGTTGGAACCTGGACACTCTGGATTGAGCAGGAGTGTGGAGACAGGATCTCACAACCTTTACATCACCTCGAGTACTCGCAGGATTCATCGGTACCAGGAGAACCCCTTCCGTCTCACTTCATTCCGTCGAGTAAGCCTTACGAAAGAAACAGACAGACAGAGAAATTAGTTAATTGTAAATTGTTTTCACATTTTTTGTTATTCATATTTTCACTATTTGCATCATATTTATTCATTTTTTATTTGTACAGAATTTGTAAAATTAAACTTGTTAAAATCAAAGCTTTCCTTTCTTTCGAATTTATGTGCAGTAAATACCTAAACTTTTGCGTATTTAGTTAAAAATACTCTCGCGCCCATATATTGCTTTTAACAGAATCTCAGTACTCAAAACAACCCAGGCAACACATTTCACTTGAAAAAACGTTTTTTTTATGTAGATCATAAAGTATGGATACGGTTTAGTATTAACATATATAATATGGAAAAATGTCAGTCTAAAAAACGTTTACTATTTAACATTTAAAAAACGTGTATGATAAATGTAGGATATATGTATAGCGAAAACATATTTATTATGTAGATTGTAAACATATATTGTACGTATTTATATTAAAATTAAAATACGTGTGGCGGAAACAAATATATTACGTAGATTATAGACGTATGTTATATGTATTTATATTAGAATTAAAATACGTATAGCGAAAGCATATTAAATACGTAGAATATAGACATATATTATACGTATTTATATTAAAATATTAAAAACGTATATCAAAAATACATTTACCTCGTAGGCCACATACAATTGAATAAGATAAGTTCAAAATAAGTTCAGCATAGACGTATTTATTAAGATTAGGTAAATATTTTAAATTAAAGTTAATTCTATACATATCGAAATCCTGTTTATTTTTATTTACTTAGTAGTTAATATGGAAATAAATTTAGGTTTAAAATACAGAAATAAGTAAACTTATAGTCAACCGGATTGTGAAGTAAATACTTGCTTACATAACAATAAAATTAATGCAGCAAAAGTTGTAAAATACTAAACATAAATGTTCAGAATGATTGTAAGAAGTAGGCAATAAAAAATATTTAAAACAAATAATTATTCTTTATTTAAATAAGTAACTATTTCCACCAACACTACACAATAGCAACACACAAGACAGTCATAGAGAAACTAAACACTAAACTAGGAGTAGAACTCACTAGAAGTACACAGGGTTCGTGCGGTCTACACTGCGTCAGTATGTCACGTGTGTACGCGGGAATGAAGAGGGGGGACAGCCTATATTAAACGTATTTTATACTTTATGTATGTACATACGTATATTACAAACTAAGATATAGGTAGGTATTACACCATAATTCAACCAAGTCGATTTCTATCACGTTTATTAAACG
The DNA here is from genome assembly GCA_963680705.1 of Rhagium mordax. Classification (NCBI taxonomy): domain Eukaryota; kingdom Metazoa; phylum Arthropoda; class Insecta; order Coleoptera; family Cerambycidae; genus Rhagium; species Rhagium mordax. The sequence goes on from OY796661.1 coordinate 16,805,994, forward strand.
TACTTTATACTTTAGTTTATAATATGTTTACATAGAACGTCTATACAAAAATAATTAAAAGACGAATACAATATTACAAACTAAGACACTTATATTACACCATAATACAACCAATTGCTGATTTATGTTATGTTTATTAAACGTATTTTATACTTTAGTGTACAATAGGTTTACGAAAAACGTATATACAAAAGTAATTTAAAAAACGAATACAATATTATAAATTAAGAAACTTATATCACACCATATTTCAACCAAGTCTGATTTCTATCACGTTTATTAAACGTATTTTATACTTTAGTTTATAATATGTTTACGAAAAACGTCTATACACACATAATTTAAAAAACGAATATAATATTATAAACTAAGAAACTAATATTATACCATAATTCAATCAATCCTGATTTCTGTCACGTTTATTAAACGTATTTTATACGTTTGTTTTATTTTTTGTTTACGAACAACGTATATTTATTATACTAGACCAACTTTTATACCATTTTATATGTATATAAACGTATTTTAAACCAAACTGTGTTGCCTGGGAAGGCTTCACCGAATTCACTACCTCGCTGTAGCTAGCTGGAGCTAATTGTTAGGTTACACTGTGAATTGGGCCAATACAATTCGTTGTGTCGCTGCAAGTTATGATGAAGCATGTATGTAACAAATTGCAAATAAAAACATTTTTGCAGAAGAGTTTCCGGGTTCTCTTCCGCTTAGATTATTTTCAATCGCATTGTTTCAATCGTATTTAACAATGGAAGATGTTAAACATTTCATCTTGGATATGAGTCCACTGTTAAGGAAGCACCTCCAGGCTGTAACGAAGTGATTTTTTTCGTTAAGAATTTTCTGTTGCTTAAAATATTTCCGTCACTTTGGAAGTCCTGATTGATTTAAGTTAAGTTGAGTTGTAAAAGCCGCTGGTAAACAAGAAGTAAATTAATTAATTAATTTAAAATGTTCAGTACTTTCGGATCATCTAAGGTATAATTGAATCAGTAATCAAGTCCGTAGTAAAAATCATTCGTTACTAAAGATTGTAAAAACATTAATCCGCGTCCGTCTGATCCAGTTCTTTTTGGTAATATAGTTTAAAAATGGCGAGTAACCGATTTCCGTTTTCAGATATACCGAGTAACCGTTGTAAATCGTGTAACGCGCTGGGGCTTTCCAGGAAACATATCTATCTAGCCCGTCTAAGTTCAGTCTGCAACACCAACGCCCAAGAAATACTGAGCAGGAACCGAATCCTTTAGCACTGCGACCGAAGGAGACAGAGAGAATTTGTACTAAATTCGCCGGATGCGCACAAGAAAGAATCTTCATCTTCGACACTGCGCTCATTAAAACGAAATTCTGCAAAACAACATATTTTTATATGGGGATTTTGCTAAGATTATAAACAAATTTAAGTAGTCCTCGTGCGTATAATTTAAGCGCCCCGGCATGATAATTAATACTTGTCAAATTGTAAGTGACATACATACATTTGTTTAGCACCCAACGCCATCATAGCCAACTAAGAGTAATTGAACTTAAAATCCACAGCAAAATAGGCCTAGAATTTTGCGTACAATCCAAAAATGTAATAATATATAGGGTGTCCCATTTAAAATAAGCAAGTTGGTATGGACTTCCGGTATAACCGGAAGTGCCACCATCTTGAAAATATTTTAGCCGAGTTGCTCCCATCGACATTAGTTTACTACCAAATTTTCAAAATTTTCCATTGTCGTCTTTTCGAGATATCGATCGCCGTTAACGTCGTGGGACACCCTGTATAGCTTTGGCTAAGAACATTTGTTTCACGAGGGACGTAACTACCGCTGTAGAATAGTTCTACCTTGACCTTGAGATGATAATACACCACATGTGAATAAATAAATAAATAAATAAATACACCACATGTAATTACGACCCCCTTCATCCCAGAAGGCTGAGCCTTGTGCGGGAGGGGGCTACACATTTAAAGACAAGGGACACACATCCAATATTCGTGTATAATGGAAAAATCCCTCTCACAGTATTTTCCATTGCCACGACCGGGATTCGAACCCGGGACTTTTGGGTGAGAGGCAGGTACTCTACCATCTCGACCATCAGTCATATACGCTGTGATAATTGCCATAACCACCCTGTGAAGCGAGGGACGGATATCTTTGACTCTCCGTAAAAACGAAATACTTGAGGTTCGTGTTCTGTCTGAACGCCACGTTTTGAGAACACAATACAGCCGTGGTCACAAAGTAATTAGACCCGTACGGTAAATTGTCCAGCCCTCTAAAAATCGACAATCATCCAACAGACCCCTGGACACGACCGTCTTCTTCACTGCAGACTACTTTAGCCCTTCTGGGAAACCGCCAAGAGAGAAAGTACTGTTTCTTGCTTTAAAATAACTGGCGCACGAGATTCCGTTTAACAAAATGTTACAAAACTGGCAAAGACTGTTTGTAGGAAGTAGTTGCAAGCAGCCCCAGCAATGTAAAAAAAGAGCGTCGCAAGGCGTGCTCCAAAGCTCCAATCTTGGCCCACTTCTATTCACACTGTTTGTTAACTATATTACTTGTATAATGAATTCTGGAAAACTACATTTTCAGATGATTTCACATGGTCCACAAATATTCACAATAATATGGTCTAAAAATAAAGAATTTGTTTTACACTTGGTAATACAAATAAGAAAGCTAAGAGATAAAGTGTTTATCTTTTTTTATTATTACCCACTCATAAAAACCACAGATATCAGATATGTTGCTACTGCCAGGAAAAATTTAAATAACGGTCATAGCATAGTACAACAATTCATAAGAATACGTACACTTATAATTACTTCTCGTGTTTTCTTAGTAATTTCGTGTACATATTCGTATGCGAATATTTTATACAGACAGTAAATTTGAATTTATTGTGAAATGTGTTTGGTGCGCATTTTCTAGTTATATGTTGGAATACGTAAATTATTTACCATCAACAGCACAAGTCATACGAAAAAGTTGAAAGTTTCTTGTGAAATTTGTTAAAAGCAAGTTCATTCAACCTGTCTTTTTGAAGCAACTGATATCAGCCAACTTCTGGAAAAAGTTGTCGGATTAACATGGAAATGTGATGAATGATAGGAAACTGTATTATGATAAAACAGAAGGATTTGAGATCTTTACTAGAGAATAAAATACATTAAGAACAAATTACCAGTAAATGTTGATAAACGCAATATAATTGAATAAATGAATAAATTCATGATACATTATATTATTGGCTATATCTGATACATCAGAATAACGAATTAGACAAATAATTGTTTGTTTCTGTCGCAAAAAAGTTTTGTAAAAGTAATGTAGCCATATCGTCACATTCCTGATATATTTAATGCTACCTATTTTGCTGTCCATTTCCGCCACTGTTGTTCGTTCATGTTCATTAAAAATTACCAGTTAATCGCGCCATGACGCTACTGAACGACGCCGTTGTTTGATGCATAGAAGCCGAAAGTAATTACTTATGTTCCAAATACAATTTCCCTTTTATGTTTATCGGTTTGTGCCAGAATGTTGCCGCAAAGCTCGGAATCTTTTCTCGGTATCAATTTATTTTGGTAACACGCTGAAAAATTCGATACTGTTACAGCTATTTGCTTTGTTACTCCAGTCATGAATTTTATTGTTCTCGAACCAATATCAAATGTTTCGTATTTCCATTGTTATGGAAACTAAAAAAAGCTGAACCGTATTCATTTTAATATTGTTGTTATTGTGGTGTGCTGACATTGACCTTTATATGCCATCCTGCGCAATGAACGAAGAAGGTCTACGGTGGGATAATATTTAATATATCTTAATAAGCGTTCAAAAAACCTACGCCTTCGTATTTTTCTGCGTCACTTGCCTTATTGTAGTGACAGGCAAATTTTCGTGTTTTTCTTATGGTTATTGCTTATGAATATAAAAACCGATCTTATGTGACATTCAACGTATCATCCGGGTAAAAGAGAGGCTTTTAAATTCAGATTTATTATACACAAACCATAATCTATACGTATTCCTAAATCATGCATGGTGACTCCTGAGTCCTGAGTGGATGTGACATGGGTCTGAATTGAGTTAGGTTTGGTCGAGACTTTATAAACTATCTATATGAAAAAAAATGTATTGTCATCATTTTTTTTTTAACACAAATACATGCTACGTTCATATATTTTCATTATTTATTTATATACATATAATACACTTTTAGGCGATACAGGATATAATACTGTGATGAATTTGCTTTACACAAGTCTGTAGTATGTCCTCTCATAGTAGGTCCCTAAGTGTGGTTGTTCAACAGTCGTCCAATAGATGGCAGAAAAGAAACAGTGGCAAGTAGTGGTGAAAAGTAGTAATTAGTGTTATAGTTTATGACTAATTATTGTAATCAATTAGTGAGTTAAGTCAGGAATCTAGCATCTCGAAAGACGCTCCTAAAAAGTCACACCCACCACTCGAAGATATAGTTTTGAAACAATATGTACATTGTCCGGAATGACCTTGCGCATCTAAATATAGAAGGCGCCATTTTGTTCGCAATTACAAAAAGGAGTAAAAAAAAATTTTCCGAAATTTTTTAGATTACTGAAAATTTATTAATTTTGTCTTTATACCGCATTCCCAGGTTTATTTTTTAATATTTCTTAATGATTTTCAAAGCAATTGAAATTTGTTCTTTCTAGATTCAGGTGTTGATAAGTTATTCTCGAAATTTTCATTAACAAATGCTACAGAAATTGTTTAAACAATGCGTGTCAGAAAAGTGCAATGTAAATTTCAGCATTGAGTGATTTTGAAAACTATTACAGATAGATGCATACTTCTATGATACGAAATATGCAGAAAAGAATGGAGCAATTTTTAGTGAAAGAAATATCTGCCTTGCTTTATCCTCATAAGAAATATGATTATTTTTGTACAGCGCTCCGTTGTTTCCGCTACCGTTTTAAGTGTGTGCAATATGCACGTCACTCACGCCAGCTCATCGCGCGCGCTCTTGCCGATCAGTGACTATTGACGATATACACTGTGTTTACAAAACCTTTAGGGTACCTATTACTTTTTCGTAAATATGATCATTTTAACATGGAAAATAAAACAGAGACATTTAAAGATTAATTTACTTGGGAACAAAAATTATTATAACTTAAAATATTTTATAGGTAGGTAAGAGGTAAGAAAACAACTAAATGAACTTAAATGTACTACTTGTGCTTAGAAAAATGACAATATAGAATTAATATACAATACATTATGCGTGCTTAATAATCTGAATTAACACCTAATAATAGTAGATACATTAAAAACAACAAGTTTAGAAAAGCAACCATAGTAACTGACACGGCTTTGTTTATTTATACAGGGTGATTCATAAGTAATGGTACACAGACAAGCAGCAGATTTCGAACATAAAAATATTGCAATTTGGCCAAACTTACCTTAGTCCAAAAGTTAATAACAACCAAGATACAGGGTGTCAAAGTTAAAATTTGTTTTTTAATTTTCTTTTGTAATTTAATGAATTTTCATATTTTTCTTGTGAAAATTTATGAGTGGGGATTATTTGGTGTGAGAAATCATAATACACCTTCAATTTTGGTATAACTCCTAAAGGGAGCTATGTATGCTGCGTTTAATGTGTAAAGATGACCGTAACTTTTTTGCCCGCACCCAATCATTTCCTAATAAAAAATGTATACTTGTTTCAAGTCTCTAAATACAACAGTTTTTGAGAAAAGTGCAAAACAAAAATTCTATGCGTATTCATTATGCACTGTAAAAAAATATTTTTAAAAGTAGGCGTTGAGATACAGCATTATCAGAGTAAATAAATATAAATATTTATCAAGTATGCATAAAAACAAAAAGTACCTGTCAAACAACCAATATTTTAAACATTAATTAATTGTTGCAGAAGTGTTGTGATAATGGGTGCGGGCAAAAAAGTTACGGTCATCTTTACACATTAAACGCAGCATACGTAGCGCCCTCTAGGAGTTATACCAAAATTGAAGGTGTATTATGATTTCTCACACCAAATAATCCCCACTCATAAATTTTCACAACTTTTGGACTAAGGTAAGTTTAGCCAAATCGCAATATTTTAACGTTCGAAATCTGCTGTTGGTCTGTGTACCATTACTTATGAATCAATAATAATAACAGTTAAGTATAATTTTTGTGGATCGAATTGATTTTAAGTTATATATTAATTATAAAAATGAAACTTGCTACTGAAAATAAAATTATTCTGAAGACATTTTAAATGCCGCTCGAGAAGCAACTTCGAGCATACTTCCTTTAAAATCCAAGGAAAAATACGAGAAGAATATGAAATATTTTCTGTCAAACTGTTTTTTATTAACACTGACGTTACTATAACAGTAAAGTGACATTTCCATGTGGTAAATGCCACTTTATTAAACGATTTTGAATTTAGTAGCATACCATATTATGGGTCAAAATACGAAAAACACATTTACCCTCACAATAGCAACCTATTATGGACGAACATTTATAGTTATTAATTTAGGGATATATACATTATTCTTCAACTCCCAACCAAAATCATTTGGATTGGGAATTTCTGGATTTACCTCAGTCGCATTTTTCCAAACAATTATTTGATACGCGGCTCTTAAAATATATTGATAAAAAGAATCCTCGGTTGGTGGTAAATCTCATATATCAGCGCCTTAGTGCGGCCTTAGATACTGTGGCCTTAGTGTCTAAGCAGGTACTCAATTCGGTTAGAGCGCGCGAGATATGTATGTTACAATAAAATTATTCAGCGAACAACGCAATGCCGCCGAGCAAAAATAATCATCGTATCTTTTACAACATTAAAGCAATGTAGATAATTCTTTTACTAAAAATTGCTCCATTCTTTTTTGCATATTTCATATCATAGATGTATGCATCTATCTGTTAATAGTTTTAAAAATGTCCCGATACTGAAATTTGCACTACACTTTTCGGGGACGCTTTGTTTAAACAAATTCTGCAGCATTTGTTAACAACATTTTCGAGTATAGTTTGGTAGCAAATGAATCTAGACATAACAAGCTTTTGATTGGTTTGAAAACCATTAAGAAATATTAAACAAATAAGCCCAGAAACGAGGTGTAAACATAAAATTAATCAATTTTCAGTAATACAAAAAAATTCGAAATTTTTTTTTTACGCGTTTTTGCAATCGCGGACAGAATGGCGCCCTTCACATTTAGATCCGCAAGATTATTCTAGATAAGGTACCATTTTTTTCAAAACTATATCTTTGAGTTCACCCCCTATGAACGAATTTGCGACTCCTGATTCCCGACCCGATTATAATAAATTAGTGATTTGTGGTAGTCTTGTTGCAATTATTGAATCCATGCTTGGAGTTGTTTATTAAGAGATGTAAACACGTAACAATACAAAATTATCACAGGTAGAGAAAGAAGTGCCTATCAGACAAGGGACAAAAAACAAACAAAAATTAATATGATGCAGCTACTAACATGTAATCCGAAGTTATTGCTCACCATCTTTTTTGGGTACATGACACTAATTTATGATTCTTCTTATTATTTGACTCTTTCATTATGCTTAACGTTTGCTTAAGCATACTTTATATTTCTTATTTCAACTTGCTTAGTAAAGTAACCAAATAAACCAAATGAAGTATATTATTATTTTAATGTCTATTCTGTATCCATCGACTTTCCTCAACTTTCTAGTATAACAGCGTGTATTAATATAAAGATAAAACCAAAGTGGCTGGTAGAAATGATGATAACGTAAATTGAATATGCGTTTTTAACAATAAAATAAAAATGTCTACTAACATAAGGAACTCTAATTCAATTTATTTTATAAGAAAGTTTTATTTGTTGTACTAAATTATTATTAGATTTCTCGCATCGGAGTTAATTGAATTCGAATTTCTAATTCCAGCTCGACAGATAAACTGTCCTCTCAAAATCCCGTCCTTTTTAATTTATTAACCACTTAACTTCGATTTTATTTACCAACATTTTTTTGTGGGTGAAAGAGCAGACGGTGTAATATCAAATGCTCTTTAGATTCCTCAACGACGCCCCATACTTCTCGGTGAAGTACAAAAACATTTGTTTAAAAGATGTTACGAGAGTGCATTTTTTTAAACTTAGTAAAGTTTAGTCATACGAGTGATCAAAATTAAAGTTAGTCTCATGGATATATATGACATTTTGCAGTTCACTTTCTGTTTGTTATCCAAATACAAGATCGATTATGTACCTATTCCAAAAACTTTTTTTTCGTTTGGAAGCTATTTTCAATGTGATAATAGTATACAGGGTGTTTGGTAACTGGATTGCCAAAATGAAATGTCATATGTAAAATTGAATTCTAAGCATAAAACAAAGAATAACTTTTTTCCTCGCTTTTTTCATATCGGGCTTCGTTTACGAAAATTTAAAAAATGTAAAAACTAAGACAGCTATGAAAATAAAAGTTTGTTTATTATTTGACAGCTTGTTAGCATTTTGTCATTGGTTACTTGAACAGAATGAACAAAATCCAAACTTTATTTAGTGACACGCTCTGGACAGATGAATCAATGTTTACGAAGAAAGGAATTAACAATTGTCATAACGAGCATACGTGGTCTTTACAAAATCCACACGCAGTTAGAATTAGAGATTTTCAACAAAGATTTTCGATAAGCACTTGGTGTGGTATTTTAAATGAACAACTGTTCCCTATTAAAATTTTGCCTCATCGTTTAAATACTGCCGCCTTCCTAGAATTTTTAGAAAATAACTTGCAAGATTTATTAGATGACATTCCTATTGGCCTGCACAATAGAATATGGTATCAGCATGACGGTGCACCACCACATACTGGAAGAAATGTGGTAGAGTGGCTTCAGAATAATTTCAATGGGAGATGGAGAGGAAGACGCGGTCCCGTTCATTGGCCTGTAAGGTCTCCGGACCTTTACCCTCTAGATTTTTACTTATGGGGTCACTTAAAACAATTAGTTTATGCTGAGCCAATTAATACTATTGAGCAATTAGAAAATAGAATTTTCAATTCAGTACCTACATAGGTAATATACACTGTAAATTTTGCAGAAGTATACAATTTTCTTGTTTTGCATTTCCAGATGTGTAATTTTTGAAAGCCTACTCTAGTTTTTTTACGTTGTAACAACTTTTGTAAAAATTTGTTTTCTTTATTGTTATCATCACAAAGTGTTGAATAAAATTAATAAAGTAACTTTTTTACCTTAATATTTCCTAAACAAGCCCGATATGAAAAAAAGTTATTCTTTGTTTTATGCTTAGAATTCGACTTTACATATGACATTTCATTTTGGCAATCTAGTTACCAAACACCCTGTATACTGAGGAATTAAAGTGCATTTCGGTAAACAATCACACGAGAATTTAGAAGGCACTTTAGCTCCGTAGTATAATCGTTACTCTCTACTCCCCACTTTCTGGTATAAAAACACTTTACAAGGAATATTTTGCATAATTTGAATTTTGCTGAGTGACGTTGGTTCATTAATTACACGAGGGATTAAAAGGAACTTTGCTTGTAGTATATACAGGGTGTTCTGAAAAACACTAGCATAAATTCAGGGCCTAATAGAATTTCAAAAAATATTACAATTGGTTCCTATGACCTATGGGCTTATCTTTTTTCGTATTCAAGATACAGGGCGTTGAAAATAATTTTTTCTACTACCGATCGTAAAGTACTAACTTTCCGCACGCTGAAGAGGGCATAAAGTTAAACTTTACGCACTAGTGCGTAAAGTGTTTTTACCTTACGCATTAGTGCGTAAAGTAACATACTAAACAATTGCATACCTATGAGAGCACCTAATCATATCTTATTTTAAAAACGTTAAATGTGGTTATTTAATTTTATGTTGACCATTTAAATCACGGTATTATTATAAAACATACCACCTATTTTTCAGTAAGTATTCTTTAACAATAACGATTGAATTTTTTACAATTCTGAGGTTTCATTTATATTCTTGACATTTATTAATTTCACTCATTTAAAATTAAGTGGGCTATAACATATTGTGATTTTTAAAAGACATATGAAGTTTTGACGTTTCAAATTATTATTAGAGAATTTAGGTCCAGTTCGGTAGTAGAAAAAACATTGTATGCAATTCGTGAGAAAAGTGAGCTTTTTTCACTCATGGGATTGTCCCATTTGTGAAAAAATCTCACCTTACGCACTTGTTGCATAAATAACTATTTTAGAATCTAGTTTCGGTCCTATCTTCCATAAAATTCGACCGAATGAGCTGAAATTTTGTTATGTGGGGTTTCTGGGGATGCTAAATGCTCTGGAGTTATTAATTTTTGGCTATATCATACAGGGCGTGGCATGGTTAATAGAAACAAATTGTAATATTTTTTTAAATTCTATCAGGCCCTGAATTTATGCTAGAGATTTTCTGAACACCCTGTATAGTATTCTTTTCATTTCACTTTCTGCATCTTTGTTAGCCGATTATAGCTGATTTCGAGCGTGAACCAAATGTATAACCGCGGTTATTATTAGTTTGTTATTACTTCGTTAACGGCATGAGTAACGGGACAAATCGATAAAACTCCTTGTTAAAATACTTCAAATAAAGGTGTCACAGACAGGGAGTTCAGCAACTGTCAATAATAACCGATTCAATAACCCAGCTCTGGAGCAAGGTTACTGATTTGGTTAACCAAAACTTATTTTGTTCCATCGCTTGAAATCAGCTTATGTATTTCCATTTTCGTTCGGAAGGTAGGTATATGGTAAGTGACAATAGTATATTAAAGGGTTAAAATGCGTTTGAGAACAATTATTGGATGGATTAAAAGGCACTTTAAAATATGGTACATGTGCAGAAAAATGCATGATACAAACAACGAAAGGTAGGATATCTATATAGCGGTCTCAAAATCGTCCACGCGCGCAGTGACATTATTGCGAGAACAATTCTAATATTATTATATTTCTTGTTACAACCATCAACTACCACTGGATCCTTCACCCAAACCTTTAGAATTCCTAACATTACAAAATTCGGCTCTACAAACACTTGAAAATCTCAAAACACATTTAAATATTTCCATTGTTTGTTTTTTCGCAACAAAAATGTGATTCTACAACATAAAATTAATTGTCGCTGCACCTCGAGTGTTGAGGTGTAATAAAAATTATTATAAAAGAATCCAAACAAGGAACAGTAGACGCGAGAGCCATCGGCTACAGCGCGGAGATCCACGATTCCCACCACTGTGTCCGCTTGCCTACAACAGGCACAAGTAAATCGCGCAAACTAATACTCATGTTCGAACCTTGGTCTTTACTGTATAGGTTGTTTAGGTTAGGGTGTTTTCCATCTTTAGAAATTCACCTCAAATTACATATTAATATATAGTAAAACATATACAGGAAGGCCTAAATGTGTTCATGATAGTTATATCATAAGTATTAATTAAATATTTATTAATTAAATTCAACTGAAATTCAAATTATTGAAGGGTTTCTAAAACAGTTATGACGTCAGAACCTATATTTATAAGGCGGACAGTTTATGTCATATGCGTGTGGTCAGTATTGTCCTGTGAGTTTTTATAATTTAAAGTGTGTTATATATAAATTAAAAGTGAAAATGGCTTCCGAGAGGTTTGTTAAAGCTTCTTCAAACAATTTACCATGTGTACATATTTTTATTGTTACCGAATTTATCAAAAGTGACGAACTTTAACCTCAAAATTGTAGATTTAAGAATTTAGATTGTTGTTGTTCAATTCATTATTAAAATATTAGATACTCTTTAGTAAATGTAATAGATAATGGTAGACATTACTATTAATTTTAAAAGCTAAAATACATTTGTTATAAATTAAAAATTTTGCCTCAAAAATTTTAAGGTTAAGGTACTTGCCTTGTTTTATTAATTAGTTTTTACTTACATTAAAATGATCTGAGCAACAGAAGAACTTCGATTTTGATTTAGGCATATCACGCCTGGCAGCTTTAAATCATTTAACTTTACGTGAATAATCCTGGGGGACACTTAAAAATGTTTTATTAGAGGCACTTACAGAGGTATTTTTACATCCTGGCACAAAACACCAATTATTCTGCGATCCATACATGTTTTACTCTTTTAAAATACAAAAATAAACGAAATCAAATTAACTACTACATAACAGTAACACGAATATAATGACAAATAAGCTTAATAAGGTGCTTTGTTGATAATATGGGCTATTACGTCACAATAGTATATGTAACCAGCATTACTCTACTTGGTGTCTTTCGCGGCAAAAAAAAAAAAAAATATGCCTGTGATTTGAACTAATATCTGCCTTAAAACTATTATAAAAAAAATGTTTGAACAAAAAAGTTGTCAGTGATTATTTATGTTGTAAGAACTTTTCATTTTTCGAGTTTTTAAAAAATGTGAAAACACCCTATAATTACATACCTACCCAGCCTACCCTTTGCAAATTTCTTCCACAAGTTGTTTTCTTTTTCGTTTCTCAACACGTAATTCTCTGGATGCATTTTGCTTCTTTTTTGGAATGCACAAGCGTATGTATTCATTCATTACACATTTTTTTGTCTTTACGGAAAGTAAAAAACCTAATAGTTTTTATCAAAATTGTTTGCCTGATTTTCCACACCAAACCCATAATCCAATGATTAAAGGCCAAAAAAGGGGGGTTAACCTACAGATGGTCCGGTAGTTCTAGATTTTTAATATGTTGAGTAGGTTGGTAAGGTAGTGAAAAATTCAAGTTTTCGTCACCCCACCCCCGGTGCTCCCTCCACCATCTTGGAAAAACTGCCGAAAATTCACCCTTTTTTCAGTTTTTTGCCTATAACTCCATTTCAGTGCACTTAAGTGCAAAACGAGTTATTTGCAATTTTGTAGAAGACAACATTTTATTTAAATTTGATGGCATAAGTTTTTCTGGACGCCCAAAAACGCCCAAAAACGGCTTTAATCGCGCATTTAGCATAATTTAGCAGTTTCTTTCGACTTTACGTACAAGCTAGACAATTTTGTTGGCAATATTTAAGTTGATTTCAAGCTTTATAACAAAAATAAATTATTGGTATTCATTTAATTAATATTGTTTGTTTTTTAAGCTGCCTCGTCTTGTGTCTTATGGTTTGAGACATCGAGTACCTCTTTTCCAAAACAAGCTGGACTACATCAATAAAGTGTATAGCTTTTTATGTGATTAGTGAGTGTTCTATTCTGGTTTTTAGTGTTCGAGGGAACTTTGTATCGTTACGATTTAGATTTATTAGAGTTAAAATACATGACAATAGGTGATTATATTAGTTTTTACATTAGTTTCTGCATCATTGTGCAGCACAAACTCATGATTTTTTTTTTCGTTTAAAAAATATGAATGTAAATGATAAGGCATTAAAGTGCATTTTTCTCTTGAGCAACGTTTGTTCAACAATCACACGAGGGATTAGACGACACTTTGTATCGTGGTGTATAAGCTTGCACTCCTCTTTCTTTAGTAGACGATTGTGTAGTGCAAAACATTTGTTTCTAGTTCTTTATCTGGAAGACATTTCCAACGTAAGTTATACTTAATATTATACATCAAGGATTAAAGTGCATCTTTTAATTCCGAGGATAAAGTTTGGTACACAAGGGATTAAAAGACATTTTAGTCTCTTGTTTTATACGCTATTACGAATCAGGAGTAAATAAATGTAAATATACTTAGATGTTTTAGAGACACGGCGGACGAAAGTCCCCAACAGTGGTGAAGGGGTCTGTTAACAACTCTACTAACGAGAAAAACATCACAAAAAACATTTTTGGACACGAAGAACAAACAAGAAGTTATTAACTCAACCATTTCTACATTGTCAGTTAAACGTATTTTCATCCATCCTACACGCAAGACAATTTGGTTTATTGTGCCGCTGTACATATATTTCTTTTGTACTAAATTATATTTTTTGTTCTTCCCGGAAGAGATTAAACACTTTTCTAATCCCTACGGAAGGAAAAGTAATACTTTAGTCTTCGAGAATGGGGCTAGTGCTTGATTTGATTTAGTGTAACCATGCAGGCCTTGAGTTATGGAATTCTACCTTCCTCTTGTTATCAGCTCCCGTTTCATTCGGTGTTTGATGGCCACAACGCCAAATACAGCCGAGATAAACTATCGAGAAATATCAGTTGATTTATTACTAGGAGCATTGAAAGAATGATTTTTTCACTTAACGGCAGAAACGCATCATTCGGGAGAGAAAAAATAAGATTATTTTGTCTTCCTTGACATGTTCAAAGAACCTACGACAACGCAAAAGTTCGAAAAATTTTACCTGAAATGATATCCAGGATAACACGTGTCATATTCAGTTATTGCGCATTATCAGATAGTTTCAATAAAACCGAAATATTTTACTTGAGACCAGCCCGTGAATAGATCTGTTAATACCCTATAAGCAGTGAAAGCACATTCTCAAGCCTCAAAGTTAATACTAGATATCATCTCTGTTTCTAGAATCTGTTTGCAGGATGTAATTAAATTTTGTTAAAATTATATCAAGGCTTTTTCTTCCAATTCCAATTAAATAAATCTATCTGACAAACAAAAATCATAACCCATTGGGACAAAAAATTTATTAACCAATCAATAAATTCAAATTAAGGGCCTTAATTTAAATTTATTGATTGCTTAATAAATTTTTTGTCCAAATCGCTTGTGATTATTGTTTGTCGTATTATCAAGTGGATGTGAACTATTTTTATATAAATCTATCTGTCACACAGTAAATTCCACAACGATACACATAAACTACATCGAAGGACAATAATATAATCTATTATGTAACAGCGTAATAGATACGAAATATTTATTTAAAACAATCGGCAGCTCACGTCAACGCCCACGTATTAAATGTCTGCAGATGATTGAAATGATTTCATTGTAGTCACAGAAGCATGACATTCAGCCAAGTACATTCAGAAGTTGTTATCTCGACAGAGATTTATGGCAACATTTAATAACGCCTACCACAGGTATTTATAAAGCAAGTGACGGAGTATATCCTGTGTCAAATTTTCAGAGAGGTCAAATATGATTTCAGGATGTCGATTGTTGGAGGAATATTTTAGACTTGACCCTATTCGGAATTTCAAATTTAAAAGTATTTATAAAGGCTAAGACGAGAATAAAGTTATTTTTATTGATATTAGACAGGTGGCTTATTTACGTGGTCCTCATCTTATTGGATTATATCATCATTTTAGCAACAACGCTGACTATCGATCTGCCCAGGGGAAATGGGTATGATTATTCTTGTATCATTAGTAGCAATGAGCGTTGAACGTTGGGATGAAAACTTTATGATATTACATATTGGATTGAATAGCACAATAAATGAAGCATTGGATGTATTGTGGATGTAACTAAATTGTGACAAACTATTGTTGAACACACAACAAAGGGAGCAAAAGGAACAACATCGAGATGTAGTAACAAAATCAACAATCTGACACAATGGAATTGGAAACTTAGTGGTTCTATTGATTTAATTTTTTTGTTTTGGCCTTGAAAGGATTCCATCAGCCAGATCTATTTACTTACATATATTACTTTAAGTTATAAAAAACGTTTTTGCCATTTTATTATTTATATGATAACAATGTATTACTAGTCATATTTCTTGGAGCGAGAACGCTGCAGCTTTAGTCAGGAATGGCCACGTTAAATACTGAGAGAAGCTGATGATGTTGCATTAAGAAATTTAAATATTAGACTTTGTATAATGCATCTTGGATATTGGGAGTGGTAAGGATTAGGATCATTAACTTTTTAAACTTGTGTAATAAAGTTGTTTATTTTGTGTAACTGTTGACAAAATCTTTACAAACGTGAGTATTTAATTAAACGTGCTCATTGCTCAAAAAGGACCAGGAAATCTTATACGATTATGGCGAAATTCAGACAACCACTCAGGGCGGTCTGGAAGATCTTATAGCAACACAAAATCCAATCGATATCGCTCGCTTCCGAGTTAAATATTCCAGATAAAATATTTTACTTCATTTCTTATTTTACCACGTTATTTGTGTCATTTTAATTTCCTAAATCGTTTAGCCGATTTAGCGTATTTGTAAACGTTTTACACAACTACCCCGTTTTTTAAATGATGGAGTGGTTCCATTTATAATGAAGGTAATGCAGTATCTACGAATTATCTGACTTTGGGTGAAGATGATAAAAAAATCATCCATACTTCTCACAACCAGAGCAAAATTTGGCCGATTTTGTAGGGATTTGGACTCGCCCTTTTTCTTTGAGTGGAATTATTCATAGATATAACACCAATTAAAAACTTAATCCCTCTTTTGAGGTCGTTTCAAAATGAACATCAACGTAGCAAAACAGAGATAGACAATTCCGTTTAAAAATATAGACATCAATGCACCCATCAATATTTAATAATGTAATATAAATCTCCTCGTAAATTACTTTTTGTTTAGTTCGAGAGAGTTGTTAAAACATGATAAATTACAAGGAGTTATTTATGCGTTCGTGTCTATCGTAATTAATACACATTTTTAAGAGATCATATAAATTAAATTTTATTAACCACGTTCACGAGGCAAGCCATGTCTAACTTTAATATCTCAATTTATCATTTTTTTACATTCTTTTTATTATGTTTTATGTAAGGCCCTTAATTTTTTTTATGGTCGTGCTTTATTATCGCAGATGACCTCTTAAAACTTTCCTGAACACCAAGCCCTAATGGGGTTTTTATCAATGTTCTAGAGGAGAGTGCATACACAATTCAAATTCCGATCTTGACGTTTTAGCACAATGCTTTCGACTCTAATGGCCTTATTTGGCATTTTTAATAAAGCATAAATAACGCCTACACATAATCACGAGCAGTGTAAACACGAATTTCCTTTTAAACTGACGAAACATGTATATATGTTGTGTTGATGATGGTCTAATTATGAGCTTGATAAATAAGTAAACGTTTTACTTATTTAAAGCTTATTTATATATTTTTTCTAATATATCACATAATTTTATGTACTCGATATTTGATTTCAACATGATCTTTGTTGGAGGTAGGATTTTATTTATCAAATAATAATATTGATACCGGGAATTTTAAATATTTAATTTTGTAAGTTCTGTTTGTGTATTTTATTATTTTATCCATTCAGTGCCTGTAATATTGAAACTTTTGGCAAGCTTTAACAGTTAAAGAATCTATCAATATATCTTTGATTTTCTGGATACGTGTATGTACAGGGATATCCAACGAAAATGACCACCCCTAGTAACTTCTTTATTTTTGATGCTATAAAAAAATGTTTCTATAAAAGTTGTAGGGTTTATTGAAAGCATTTAGAATATTTATTCAGAAAAATAAATGAAAGTCGTTTAGAGGAGATATGGTATTAACTTGCATTTTTTCAAATGGAATAAAAGTAATTAAAACTATCCTACATAAACTGTTCAAAATGACGCCCTTCATGTTAGATACAAAGCCGATACCTTATTCGAAATGAGAAAAGTACCTTGATTTCAAAAATGCAAAAAATGGGGTGTTCCATTTGAAAAAATGCAAGTTAAAACCATATCTCCTCTAAACGACTTTCATTTATTTTTCTGAATACATATTCTAAATGCTTTCAATAAACCCTACAACTTTTATAGAAAAATTTTTTTATAGCATCAAAAATAAAGAAGTTATTAGGGGTAGGGGTGATCATTTTCGTTGGATATCCCGTACATATGTATACACGTATCTACTCAGGAAGTAACCTAAAATATTTGTAGAATGATTTCTGCGTTTTCTTGTGTGTGGTTTCTGAAATCTGAAATGAAGAAAAAGCAGCGGTCTGAAGTGAAGAAAAGGACGAAAAGCTTTACCTATAATACCTGTTAAATAAATTTTCTTCATAAAATCACTCGAAGAATCACATTTTTATCTTATTTGTTATTTAGGAAACACCTTGTACCTACAACCTACAATATATATTTATACTAACGGAAGTAAAAATAAATCTATTTACATTAGCAGGAAATTGTGTAGAATATTTATATTTTTGTAAAAGGAAATTGCTTAATTTCATATAACAGAAAATTAAATTGAGGCTATGCATTACAAAATATACCTATTTCCGACACGACGCAAACAAACAATTTCTAAATTATTTATTTTTGTTAAAATAACGCTGTTGGAGTTTTAATCACTTTATATCGCTTTAAGCCATCATCGCTGACGAAAATTACGCACAAGCCATTCTATACTTCGAAATTAACTTTTCAGAAATTAAAGTGCTTAAACAATTCCAACACTACTCTGAAAATAAAAAAAAACATGTATATGTTTAATATAATTTCTCTTAACAAAAATTAAACAAAAAAAAGGTAGAAGTATGTTAGATAAACTGAGTCATGTAAACATTCCTTTACATGGCTCTATATAAGTGAATCTAAGTCTCGTACTTCCTGAACTCCATCCTTAAATCGAATGTCATTAATTTAAATTATTTAACTAAAGTGAAATAAATTTGTGAGACAAACATTGTTCTTCCTACACCAATTCTTGGATCATTTTAAACGCCCATGCTACATGCTAATAAAGCGAGAATAGACAGTGACGAAGCGAGGCATTTTTTAAAATTAGGACTTAAAAAGCAAAAGTATAAATAACCAAACCAAGTGGCCTTGTTTTTTGCATAACAAACAACTTTCATGTGGTACAGAATATTTTCTAAATCTGTGTGATGACTTGCGCATCCGCCAATTATTTAAATTCAACGTGCAAATATCATTAATAGTTTATTTGCGAAAATGATTTTCCAGGCTTATTTCTGGGCATCCGCCAAAATCTGAAAGTAATCATTGACAAACTTTGACAGTTAGTTTACTCCAGAAAACCACTGTGGTGTTACTGTAAATCAATACTAGATACAACCGCAATTTATTAAATTTTGTCTCTTGAATTTAAAAAATATATCCAAGTTCCAATATTGTTGAATTTGACACTTATGCTTTATGCTAAATAAATCGAAAACTGTTACAAACAGTACATATCCTAATGTAAAAAATATTCATTCTACTACATCGTCGAAAAATATACGGGGTATTCGATTTGAAAAAATTTAAAAAATTTCATTCAGAGTTATAAATTTAAAAATCATTTTTGGTCACCCTACATAGGAAATAAAAATGATTTAGAAACGCCACGAAGCTGTTTCTTAACTTGTATTAATATATTTTTTCTTAAAATCCTTAACTGTGCTTATAGCGATTTTTTCAATATGCATGTGTACAGGGTTATTCCATATATTTAGAGAGCGTCTACCTCGCTTATTATAAAAGATAGAAAAAAACTTTAAATACAAAAGTTGTAGGGTTTGTCCTAAATCACGAATAAATATTGGAAAGTTAAAAAAAAACACCAAGTTGGTAAATTTCTAATGGAACACCCTATATATTTTCAAAAAATCAAATGGATCTTTTTCATCTGAATTCAAAAATATATGATATGTTGATATTTGGTTTAGCCGTTTTCGAGATAGTTGCATTTAAAGAACGTGATTATATTGTTTTGCCATATCGCGGTTGCCATGAAAAAACAAATGCTCCAAATGTCAATAATAATTATTGTTTATTCGAGTAGGTATCACATTTTCTTCGTTCTATCCGTAAAATGGGTTATACAGAAGGAGAATTGTTAGAAATACTTTTTTTTTTCATGGTAAACGCGATAGGCAAAACAATATAATCACGTTCTCTAAATGCAAATATCTCGAAAACGGCTAAACCAAATATCAACATATCATATATTTTTGAATTCAGATGAAAAAGATCTATTTGATTTTTTGAAAATATATAGGGTGTTCCATTAGAAATTTACCAACTTGGTGTTTTTTTTTAACTTTCCAATATCTATTCGTGATATTGCGCAACACTTTCTAACGATTTAGGACAAACCCTACAACTTTTGTATTTAAAGTTTTTTTCTATTTTTTATAATAAGCGAGGTAGACGCTCTCTAAATATATGGAATAACCCTGTACATAGCATTATTTCAAGAAAAATTATTACATATACAAGGTTGGGAGAGAGTTAACTATAATAATGAAAGAGTGAAAGAGGCTTTAAAAAATGCATTGATGTGAACCATGGTGTAAGATAATTAGGTGATGAAACGCCTCAATTAATGTGTCTCCAAACTGTTAACGCAGAGACGCGAAATCGTAAGACAAAGAGACAGAGTAGGTGGCCGCGAGGGCCGCGCGGGCTGCGCCTCGCATCGTCCCTAGTTAATTTCCACTTCATTTTACCAGGTCGAAAAATATACCATTCGATGCAGAAAAATATGTAGAACACGATTGTTGAAAAATTATGTGTCTAAATTGTCGGCTACTGTGCAAAAAAAAATAAAAACCATAAATGAAATTGGACGCCGGCACGTTTAACTCGAAACGCTGCTAAAACCGTTCGAGTTATGAAAAAAATTAACATAAACAATTTTATAGAGAACTAAATTTCCTATAAAAAAGTCAGTGGTGGCATTAGTCTATCTTTAATAGTTTTGGTGTGAGGACGTCTCAAATTCGCGCGCTGATCTTTTGTTAAATTAAACTTATCGTTTTCCAGCGCACAACTTTCAGGCCCACGGTGTAAGAATTGTCTTACACCGTGCTCACGCCTAAAATATTTAAGAAAGACATATGCCGTCACTGACTTTTTTATAGGAAATTTAGTTCTCTATAAAATTGTTTATGTTAATTTTTTTCATAACTCGAACGGTTTTAGCAGCGTTTCGAGTTAAACGTGCCGGCGTCCAATTTCATTTATGGTTTTTATTTTTTTTTGCACAGTAGCCGACAATTTAGACACATAATTTTTCAACAATCATGTTCTACATATTTTTCTGCATCGAATGGTATATTTTTCGACCTGGTAAAATGAAGTGGAAATTAACTAGGGACGATGCGGGGCTTAGCCCGCGCGGCCCTCGCGGACACACACTCTCTCTCTTTGTCTTACGATTTCGCGTCTCTTGCGTTAACAGTTTGGAGACATTCTAACCATACGATACATTGAGGCGTTTCACCACCTAATTGTCTTACACCGTGATGTGAACATAGCATTCCATTAAGAAAATCACTTGATCCTGTAAAATTGTCTTCGTTCGCACTTTATATTCGAAAACCATTTGCAGTTATAGTATACTCGTTTATCTAGTTTACTTAAGTTTTTAAATTAATTATCTGGCTTCACCACTAACTTCTAAGTCCGTCCATTTAGAAAAATATACGCTATTAACATTGAATATAGGAGTGTTTCCTATATTCAATGCTATTAAGGAATCCATTTTATCGACAATACATTTCAGTTTATGCACAACTAAACGCTAATGTTTATGCAACCCATAATACACGACAAAAAGGGTTGCGCATTTAAGTGGCGCACCGTCAAATTATAAAAAATCCATCTTGTCATAGTTTCTAATCGCAGTAAGTTATAATTAAATAATACATTTGGCATTGGTATAAAAAGAATATATCATGTATCTGAGAAACCTTTATTTTAGTTGCACATAGGCAATAAATTGATTATATCGACCTATTATGGAATATCCTATATAGAGCTATAATATTCTTGTTAAAAAATGTAAAATAAATTTTTTGCTGGAAGGGCTTTGGTTCCGAGTTATAAAAAATTGTTACCTATTTTATTTTCATTGTTTCTGTTGTTATTAATACGTTTACCTATTTATATATTTCTAAATAAAATTATATTATTATTTTTGTATACATTCCATTATTTTTTGCTTCGAGTTAAGAAAAATGCATATCACGTGCGCAAACTTTGAGGTCTAATAACTCGGAAACAAAGCCCTTCCGACGAAAAATATATTTTACATATTTGTTCCTTAATTTTTCGCCTACAGTTATGAATCTTCCTGTATAATACAAATTTGCTTTATTTTATTAAATTACTAAATTCTAATTGCAGTCATTTTTGAACTATAATAAAATAATTAATTAATTTTGTTTCCTCCGTTTGGATTTTGCTAGAAAATCGACACTAAAATTATCATCATCGTTTAAAAGCAAAAAAATCTACCCTTTTAAGAACCTTGACGACGTCATAACTTCACAACAATTTTGCTGCTCGCTGTATGTCGTCTATCCATGTTGACTACCTTGCTGGTGGTAACCATAGCGACTTCGGTAAGACAAGTCACTATATCTAAGGGATGAAATTGGCTATTCTATAAACGGCGAAGCTCCTCTATTACTCTTATTGATTAATTGTTTAAGCACACGCCAACCTCCATGGAGACTACCACTACTTTATAGGTTTTATTAAGAAAACTTTCCGACTTCATTATGCAACCACCATAATGAAGTCGGAAATTAATACTGTCGATTTTGTTGGGTAATTAGTGAGGTCGATTTAAAGTTTGTCCCATTTGCATACTTGATCAATTTATACAATATGCTGGGCTAGAAAAAAACTACCATATACCGCATTTTGAAGGTGATTTATGAGGCATAGTGCGGTAGTAATGATCCACCCTCTTGCAAATTAAACGGCTGAATACTGAACCAAGAAACATAAAGAAGCATGCATGTTCTGAAAATAAATTATTAAAAAATAATGACAGAAAAATTGGCAAATCGGCAAATATTATGTAACATGACTAACCCTCGGTTAGTCTAGCTTTATTAATTTAAATTGTAAGTTCTTTTCACTTCTCAATTTCATGTCGATGATGTTTTATTGCGAACAAAAGCGATACGATTTATAGCTTTCAATAAATGAAGGAAACTGATATATAGATTTATTTTTTATCCGAAATGTAGGACATATTTCTATGTTTCCGGTTCCAACGAAAGTATTTTGAGGTATAAGATTTGGCAAAAATTCATTAACTAGTTCAAATGAAATTTTGATAGCAATTCTTATTTTTAAAATTCAAAACACTTTACGTCAGCACCCATTAAGTTTGAAACTATGTATAAAGGATGCAATATACAGGATGCTCCATTTAAAAAACAAAGTAATTTCCGGTAAAACCAGAAGTATTGAAAAACCGAAGACCATAGGATATGTTATGTAAGGATACCAAATTTCAAATTAAACGTGCTCCTGCTTATCTCACTGTATACCCATTGAAGCCCACCCGGAGTGGGTGCTTTATTCAAAAAAATTGTTTCAAGACCTTTAGGTATGTAAATATATTTTTAGGCTGCTTTTGTTTTGATAAAATAGTTGGAGATAGTGATTACTAAACTGCTGAACGATCGAAGCGGATCAAGTGAATTTTTAGGTTAACTTTGAAGTCAAAGGATCGATTTTATTGTTAAATTTTTATTTTCAAAATTGAAATGTTTATTATTGGCCATCCTTTAAATTCGGTCTTCTTTTTGGGAAGAGAATAAATAACGTTACAAACGGCCCCGGCTGTTTAATGAGTCGTAAATAATTGGTATTTTTGCCAAGCAAATTTAAACTTTTAAGTAGCTGTAAAATTTGAATACGGCAATAAATCATATAGTTTGGCGTTTGTTTGTTATTGGATGTTTTCTCTAAAATATTGGGGCGAATGAGCCAGGCCATTATGATAAAAGTCATTATCTTTGATCTTCAATCCACGATATTCTCCCTCTGACTGTCAATATTTCGGAGGACCTAGGGTTACGTTCGCGCAAATTATTATCGACATTTTATTGGCAGGTAGAAATGATTTCATCATCCCTGGGTCATGATTGAAAACGAACTGCTACGTTTCCACAGTTATGAGAGGTTATTTACCAATTTATCATGCAGAAACCTCCATGCCACTAAATAAAGAATTTAAAAATGCTATAGAAATTATCACTGTCATAATCTTCACGAACTATAAATCTCAAAAAGTATTTGGATAAACTGGTATTATTATGCCATAGATAGAAAAAAGGTTGAGATGCGGCAATGATGTTCCAAACAATGCAATTTCTAGATAGTATTGATTTCTTTCAACGGAAACGTCGCCTCAATAATTCACAGACGCTATCTGAAATAAATACATCTAAATTAGAAAGGTCACAATATGTTATTAAATAACACCCTTATGGTGCAAGAACTGTTCGTCACTATATCCATTAAATTCTTCTATCTTTAAAATCGAATACAATGTTTTATCGGTAACAATAACAAACTGAATTATTGTGGCATTCATTAGCTATGGCGTACCCCAAGGCTCAGTAAACGGATTGTTATGATTATGTAACAACGGACTATGTCACCATATTTATCCTGAAGTATATTTGCTGATTAGGCAACTCTGCAGTACCCCGACTTGTAAGGTATAGTGGAAAATTTTTATTTAATTTATTTTAATTATTTAATTTACTCCACTTTATTCGCCCCACCTTGGGCGCCAATAATTTTGTAATGTATTTTAGTGGAATTTAATTCGGTTTTTATTTATTATTATTATTTGATTTATGAAATATTTTAATTTAAGTTTATTAGTTTTTCGCATTTTGACTAATAATATTCTATTTTATTAAATTCAAAATAGTTTAATAAAGTGGCACTTTGCCACATAGAAATGTCACTTTACTATATAGAAATGTCACTGTTAATAAAAAACAGTTTGACAGAATATTGTTTATTTAAATATTATTGAGCGGCATTTAAAATATCTTCAAAACAATTTTCTAAATTGTTTTCAGTAGCAAGACTCATTTTTATAATTAATATACAGGGTGAATCTTAGAGTGGGGGCCATATTTATAGGAGGCGACACCGTTCACTATGGGAACACAAATCTACAATTTTTTTTTTCGCGCCATGAAAAATGAATATTGTTTAAACCCTTTTTATTTGAATTTGGGTACCCCGCCAGTGGAATGCGCTAGCGAGAGTTTTATATCATCTACACTTGGCAACACTGTCGACCGGTCACACGTAATGCAGTAAGTGCTTGACCAGCGGCGCCGGAATTACAGGAAACTTGAATCGCGAATTTTTTTTAAAAATTCATAACTCGGCCATTTTACAACCTACAAAAGGAAAAAATTCGGATTCATGTTCATGACGACTAGTACTATTAACCCCAAAAATATGGCCGCCACTCAAGATTCACCCTGTATAACTTAAAATCAATTCGAGTCACAAAATAAAGACGTGTCAGGTTACTAGGTTACAGAAATTCTACACAAGTACCTACTATGATATTTTTTAAATTTTAAACTTTGTAATGTTTTTATGTCTGTCACTATTTGCTTATAATTACCTACTAACACAAAATGCGAAAAAATAGTATAAACAAATCTCATAAGAAGAGCAGTTTTACTAAACTCATATAGTTTTGAGTTACTCGCTCGCTGCGCTCGCTCGTACTCAAACACTATATTCGTTTAGTAAAACTTTGCTTTTCTAAACTTGTTGTTTAATGTACTATTATTGATTTAATTTTTTTGTTTAAGTTGATTAATAATATTTTTTGTTTTATCCTATCCTTTTATTATAAGAAAATTTCACACTAAACACAATACAAATTTCTTTCCCGGAATATACCACATTCAATCTTATCTCTGTTATTATTGTTTCATGCTTATGAACGAAAATGTGTACGTTACCAGGAGGATTTACTTACTAGGGTTGGTTGTAATCCCTTCTTATTTTATAATTTTCGGGCGTTCCAGGAGTTCTCGTTATCTAGGAAAACTTACCCTGTTCTAGAGCCTGTTGTAACTAATAATATTAAAGTTTTGTGGAAAAGTAATTTGTTTTGCTTCAACGTCGTTCCCCCACCTCACCATTCTCTCAATGCATTCATATACCATTCTAGTCTATGCGTTGATAGAGTGTATTTTATAGTCATGGGATATGTTAAAAATTTCATAAAAGGCATTAAATTGCAAGCTGTCAGAATAATATCTAGTGCTATATTTAGAAATCTTAAGAATTATGTTAATGCTGCCTCTATTAGGGACTGGATCCGATCCTCAGCTTCGATCATGACAATGTTGGTTAGTACCTCTGTGCCTTTTCAAATAAGGAACCACCTTGGCTTTGGATGAAAATGATCTAATTTGTGGTTTTTATAAAAGAAAATATATTAAGTATAATAGTATTCACTGTGAGACAATATGAAACAAGATCTCAATTAAAGCTACATATGCACGTTAATTGAGAATACGTGTTTCATTTCTCGATCACGTTTGTCAAATCGCCAATACGTCGGGAGACGTTGCGGCTGCATTTACTAGGTCGGCGCCTCAAACCCGGCAGTCTTTCCCCACTTGCCCTATATAAAGATGGAAGATGCCCGCATATTACGTTAAACTTCGCTGCACTGCGTTTTGTAAAACGACCAAGAGAATCTGGGAATGCTTCTGATGAACGACAGGATGTTGCAAGTAGAGTAATTGTCTGAAAATGTAATCTTGTTCCACGACGTAACTAATAGAGAGTGTAACGCGATAATTAAAAACATGTCAGATGCGGTTAATAAAATTTTACATTTTTAGCTTACACGTCATGTAGCTAATAATGAAGGAAAACAAATGATGTAGGTGCGTTACATGGCGGTGGTGGTTGGAAAAAAGGAACAATCGATAATAATTCCTTCAGATTTGGAGAAAAATTATGGGGTTGTGTATCTAGGGGTTGCTAATTACGAATATTTAGAGAATTTTTCAATACTTGTGATACCTCAAGATATATTTCCGGAATATATAATTATTGGTACAATTCGTCTAATTTATTTACTTACATACACTTGATCGTAATAAATTATAACGGGCGCTAAGCATTGACTTGTTACTGCACTTACTGCAGCCGTACGAGGATACAGGAACGGACTTAAAAAAACCAATTCCCAATTTTAATCATTTAATCGTCAGAAATGTATTGTAAACCAGATTATACTTCATAAATATTGTACCTTTCAATAAGAACGATTTCTATTTAGCACATTTTGTTTTCCTATTACGCAGTTTCGGAAACGCCCTATATATTTCCATTTACTCGCAACAGTGGTACGTCGCAACAAAAATAAAATAAGATACACAATATAATCCTCGCTTGAAGTGCCAATTCAACGCTGCCAAGCTCTTAAGATAAAACACTGACAGAATTGGGACGAACTTAAGTGGTTAAAACAATACAAGTATGAATATTAGTCTTCGCACAGAAGCCAAGGGTATCTCTTGCAAATGAGGGCGGAAATTAACACAAACCTAATGTCTGGTGTGTCATCTCTCGTAGCCTTCGTTTTACTCATTTAGATTAATGTTTAGTTTATGTGGCTGTGCACTTTCTTAATAACAGTTAGCTATAATTATCAGACAATCTGGATTTTACTCCTCATACTTAGAAAAAACTAGAAACATTTTAATTAATAATGAAGCTATGTAAAAATATGTTACGTCCCTGCCTACGAAATTATCGGTCAAGCGGTCAGATTACACCTCTGTTTGTACGTTGAATGAAGGAGATATAATTCTTTCAACGGTTTATTTAAAGGATAACGCCTACCTGGAACCAAGTGACAAGGTGAAACAATTTAAATATATTTGTATAATGTGTTTAAGAATATAAAAACTATGGATATGTGATAAATTAAGAAAATTATTAGCATATTTAAGACCATTCCACATAGTTTCATTATGTTTCATATAAGGATGAGTCTGCTTCGTTCTCAAAATAGAAAATAGTGAATGATAATAATGGAGATGATTTTTTTCTATTTTGATCCAAAGAACTATTTTAAATTATCGTGAAATTTGGCATAATTAATTGGACCAACTTTGATAGATCAAACAGAGGCCTTCATGCAGGAGCAAGATACAAGCAGGACGACCTTCTAATTCTGAGTAAGGAAGAAAAGACCCAGAAAGAAGAGATCTCTTGCAAGAAGTGGGGTGGAAAAATATTCATTTTTTTCAATTAAAATCAGTCTACAGGTCACAAATATAGATTTGCCCAATTTGGTTTTAAATATTTACTTTAAAAATAAATAGATCTGCCAAAATAGAATTTTCATTTCTTTTTTTTATTCTTGACAGCTGCCAATATGTGTCAAATAAAAAATTTTACAAGTATGATTTTTGTATTGTGAGTTTTTATAGAAAAAGGGATATATAGTGTTTTAAATGTGCATCTTTCTATTTCTATAATTAAAATTAAAATAACGTTTTCGGTTTTGGCAGCTGTCAAGTTTTCTGTCAAGCAGCTGTCAACATTTCTGTCAACCTAATAAAAATGCTATTTAATAATTATTTCAACAAATTGAGGTACCGCGTAGACAATTTTCTATAGGTTTTGCAGGTGCTGAATATGAAATGTCAAAAAATATTGTGTTTTGGTAGCTGCCAAAACTGCTGCTAAATTTAAAAATATGCACGTACATATATATTTTTTGTCTTACTTTCGTATTCAGTACCTCAAGACCTTCAGAAAAATGTTTGTTACGTACTTTAATTTGTTGAAATAATAATAAAATGGCATTTTTATTACTTGACAGAAATTTTGACAGCTGTCAAAGGTTACAACTACTGTATTTTAATATCAATTACTGAACCAAAAAGTTTTAAAACATTTAATGTATCTTCTATGGAAATCAACATTATTTTCAAAATTACGAACGACTTTGAAATTTGATAGCAATTTTGGCATCTGTCAATCAAAATAATATTTTTTTGACATAAATTTCGTATTCAGTACCTCCAAAACAAAAATGTTTGTTAAGTATGTTCATTTGTTTCAATAATTATAAAAAGTCATTTAAATTAAGTTAAGGTAAGGTAAATTAAGAATATTGACAGCTGTCAAAAGCCAAAAGTGAAAACTTTAGTTTATTACCTATTATGAAGCTAACAAATTTCAAAACATGTAATAGCACTTCTTCTATGGGAATTCACGTTATTTTCAAAATTACGAAAGGCACACTTGCATTTTTTAAATTTGACAGCAGTTTTGGCAGCTACCAACAAACGTAATATTTTTTATTTCATCCCGTCCGGAAAGTACAACAGTACAGTATTCATATGCGGCCAGAAAATGAGACATTACGGTATCAGAGCCGGTAAAGTACCGAAAACCACCGGAAACTTATTACGAACCAATCACAAACTGTTATTATACCTTTTGACAGTTGTTTGACATATAAAAATCGACCGTAAATTAAAAAATAGTGTCAAATGTCAAATGACATAAGAAAATAACCAAGTGTCAAATTATACAAATATACTAATATACATGAAATGAGGGGATGAAATAAAATATCATTCGACACACGTCCGTAAGGTGTTGTTCCAGCCTGGTTTAGATATTCTAGACTCGGCTCCTGACTTCGCCTCGTCCATAATATCTACTCGACTGTAACAAGTCACCTTCCGGACTTGTGACGAAAATTACTATATTACAACAATTTCGTACTCAGTCCCTCCATGGCATAGAAAAAGAAGAAATGTCTGCATGGTATTTTAAATAATTATTAAATGGTATTTTCATTAAGTTGGCAGAAATTTTGACAGCTGCCAAAAGTAAAAACTGTATTTTAATATCAATTATGGAACTAGCAAATTTAAAAACACATTTGATATCCCTCCTATGGAAATTTACATTGCTTATAAAATTATGGAAGACAAACTTGCATAGTTTTAAATTTGACAGCAATTTTGGCAGCTGCCAACAAACAATAATTTTATGAAATTAATTTCGTATTCAGTGCCTCCAAAACCTATAGAAAAATGCTTTTTTTGGAAAATATTGTGGAAATAATTATTAAATGGCATTTTTATTCAGTTGACAGAAAATTTGACAGCTGTCAAAAGTGAAAACATTATTTTAATTTCAATTATAAAAATAGAAAATTTAAAATACTTTTGTATCTTTTCTTTTATGAAGAATCACATTGTTTTCAAAATTACAAAAGACATACTTTTCAATTTTTAAATTTGACAGTGATTTTGACAGTTATCAAGGATAAAAAAAAAGAAATGAAAATTCCATTTTGGCAGATCTATTTGTAAAGTAAATATTTAATTGGGTGAATCCATAGATGTATTTGTGACCTGTAGACTCATTTTAATTGAAAATAACGATATTTTTTAGTAAAAAACAATTTTAGATCTACGTTACCTATATAAAATTATAGCTAAAAATAAAAAATCTCGCTCGAGAGATTGATGAAGGATTTCAAATAGAACATTTAAAAAAAAATAAGACAATCCAATAAATTCTGAGATCTACAGCGATTTTTGAACGGTATTTCTTTTTCACCCCATTGTGCGCCGACGCCACGGCTAGGATCATGATGTTTGCAGAACAAGCTGCATGAAAATTGGCAGAACTCAATTTTGGATTGAATTCAAAGTTTTCAATGTCGTTTTAGGTTCTGCAAACAACTTTTTCCTATGACGTAAGGAATATGCTCCTGAATTTGTGCTGTACATTTTTGGAACCTTCTTTGGCGACTAAAAGCAGTTAATTCTAATATAACTTGCAGCAATTATTTTTCTGTCACTTACTAGAATCCTACGAGTCTAATAAATCAAATTAACTACCTAATACCAAGAGGTATGTTATGACGAAGTGTCAAATAATCTAATAAAAAAGATGTATGTACACAATATGCCGTCGTCTAATCTCCTTGATAAATTTGTATTACGAATAGGGCGTTATTCCTGTCAAGTTTAATGAACCATCGTTCATTATTTAAAAAGAATTATTACGCTAACTAAAGAACGCTAAGTTTCCACGGTTTCTTTAAAAATGTTTGAACTTAGTACAAAGGACGAACTAACATCTCTTTTAACTAAAATTGTTTACTTTCGTCGGCACGTCATACATATACTAAAAATACCGGCAGATCCCGTCCTTTGTAATTTTCATAAAGGAGTAAGTAGTTGGAGCACTTCAACAATGAACTGTTTACTCTTGAGTTTTTCATTGATCTTCGTAAACTTTCTTCCGATTATGTCGTTCATTAGTTCGAGCTTTATAAATTAAGAAGCTTTAAATATTACTCTCCCACCTGAAAAGGAATGCTAACTGTTAAAGTTAAGACGGTGAACACTAAGGCTATTCAGTTATAAATGAGGTACCGCAGGGGTCAATTTTGGACCTGCAACTTTTGTGAATAAGTAGGTACTACAAAGTCTAAGAAAAAATTATACAGGGTGTATTCTAAAATCACCGACAAACGGAAACTGGAGATTCTGTGATCCAAAATAAGACGAAAGTTGTTATAAATGTATTTCTGAAAATGCTTCCTAACCGAGCTACAGGGTTTTGAAAAAAAATTTTTTTTGTAGTTTTTTGGAGTTTTTTCAAAAACTGCATAAGATATTATATTGAGATTTGGAACACTCGAATGTCTTACTGAATACAATAGGGTTATTTCACAATTTATATTTATGTTAAATGTACAATCAGGAACACTTAAAAATACTGTATATTTGGAAAAAAAGTATTTTTCTTGCGCCTACGTATTTTTAAACTCGGTTTGTAATTTGAAAATATTAAGTTCCCGCCAACAGCCGTGACGTCAATGTTTACGCATGCGCAGTATAGCGTAGATGAAATATCTCAAGAAAACTAACCTCACATTTTTCACGCTCTTAAACTCGACACTGAAATAGTCCATATTTTTCGCAAAGAATTCCTGAATCATAACGTAGTTCACTTCAGGTAAATTTTCACTGCTAGCATTAACGAAATTAGGCTCCATAATAGTAAAAAATGATGAACTAACACAAACTAAAGCAAACTGTCAAAAGTGTCAAATGACTCTAGACTCTTAACAAAAACAAATCTTCCTAGATTTAGTTCTAAACCGTGACGTCAGAAGTTAATAAAATTTGAAATTATTGACGATACTTTTTATTGATTTATGAATAATTAACAAATAATAAAGACATGGTATTTACCAATACATTATTCTTGCATATTCTACTATCCAAATTGATAGGTATTTTTAACATGAAATAACCCTATTAATGAGGTGAGTTTGAGTCGATTGGCTCAATCCAGTGGCGTAACATCGTTTAAGTTACTCCCTCAAATCACAAAAAAACGTACGCCACTGCATTTTTTTTTTGAAATGTTTATTTTTAGATTCACTGTTCTATTCTGCAAATGAAATCATACTTTGTGTTTTTGAGATAATTTGTATTAAACAGACATATACCTAAATGTAATTTTTTGGACAATTTATTACATTTCTCGCTGAAGCGAAGTGGTGAATAGTGATATATTATTCATCTAATCCCCCAATGTTTTGCCATCTCCGACGGCATAGACGGACCCCTTTTGTTACGTAAGATTGGTAGTCAATAAATTATCTTTTAACTGTTAAACGACATTGTACATTAAGGGTGGCTAAATGGTGACTCATCCTTATGAGGGTAGAAAAATAGAAAGTCATCCAGATATGGTAACATATTCTGACACGAAATATAATGATAGGAACCCTCGAACTCACACAGCTAAGATGAAATAGGTTAGGGGGTACAATACTTAATTTTACTTATTGGAAAATAAATTGAAGTTGAATTAAATCGTCTGTTGTAGACAAACGAGTTAATTGCATTGTAGAGCAGGCTGGGTAAATAACAGCGCGAAAATCAGGATCGGCAGAAATATAAAACATAGGACACTACAATACAACATATACCGGGTGGTCCAAAAAAAACCGGAATTTTTTATTTCTCTAATAGTTTCGCCAATTTTTAACCGATTTTAGTCATTCAAAAACTAAATTATAACTAAAAGATCACGTTATGAGGTAATATTAATATATTTTAATTATTATTAAAATTGTAGATGGCGTTAGTCATCAAACTTGGGCCTTCTTTAAGATCGGCTGGAACTTTTTTGCTAAATAAACAATGAAAAGATTGAGGAAGTATAATAGAATAAACATTTGTGAATATTTTAAGACATCAAACACTAAAATCGACCAGTTGGTTCCGAGGATATAGTCCGTAACATAAAACCGTTTTATCACAATTTTGTTGATATTCTATGCCACTCGTCTAAACACCAATATTTATTTTAGTCAAAACGGCATTAAAGTATATTTATATTACCTCATAACTTAATCTTTTAGTTATATTTAGTTTTTGAATAACTAAAATCGGTTAAAAATTGGCGAAACTATAAGAGAAATAAAAAATTCCGGTTTTTTTTGGACCACCCGGTATAATTTACAAATTGTAGTATTAGGGAATAATTGTTTTTTAAAGTAAGTGGTATTTTTTATTAAGGATGTCAAAGAGGCATTAAATTCTACGTAAAAAGGTAATAAATTGCGTATGGCTTAAAATGATTAAATGCGACGTTTTAAGGATAATCAAGCGTACCGGATCTTTCAGATAATCTTAACTATCCACTTTAGGGCTTTAATGTTCGAATGATTTAAACATGGAATTTAATGGTCTTTTGAATTCCGGAACAAACAAACTCTTTCATAAAAAAATGAATCGATCTTAAGTTAGTTACCTTTAAACTGGTATTCCAGACTTTTGGAAAGCCCGGTAGACAAAAATGTGACATGATTTAATTAATTAAATATATAATAATATACATTATTTTCATATTTTTATTGATTGATAAGTAAAACATGTAAGAACGCAAAGATAATGATCTTTGAAGAACGTAACAAACACCAAAAAATGATTTTGTTAACCAAGATTTTTTATTTGTATAATTCATGAAACTACCCGAATTATACAAATAAAAAAGTTTCCGAAACGTTTGTGAAATATCATTACTTTTATTGTATTTATATTATATGTCAAAAAAAAAAAACAACCTTTACCTGTTTCTTTGATGTAAAGTCACAGGCGTAAAGGTTATTTTTTTGACAATGTTTAGATTATCAGGAACTATTCAAGAATGTGGTAATAAGTTCCAAATAAGAAAACAAATAAAATTAGATGCCACAAATAACTTTTAGACAATATGAAAAAATAACTCAAAAGATCGAAAATTGTCCTCGTTAATACATATACCTAATATTGTAAATGAACAAAATTATTAAGGTTGTCCTTCAGTTAGGTATACGAAACACATAGGCCTGCAGAAATAGAAAAAACGGTGTAACTAATTCGTTTCAGATAGCCACAGGTAAAAACAGGTGTATTTAGTTATAAGGAATATACCTCTGCGATACCTCCCAAATCAAATAAACAGAACATTGTTTAAAAGTCACTTTTATGTGAAAAAATCATGAAATTTGGAGTTTTTTAAAAATTACAGTAAGACTGCAGTAGATTAATTTTTTTAATGTTTCTGTTTACTAGGTATTCCAAACCGGTTAATTTAAGCCCCGGTTGATTTCATTTCATTGATTATTTATTTAAATAATTGCCGAAAACTATCGAAATTTTCGAAAATTTCAAGCATTTTTTACTCTGAAAGGAAAAATGCTAGACTCTTTGAAACTTTGGTGGAATATGTGTCTCATTACCCTCAACTTACAAAAAAATTTTCGTTTCAAAATGTTTATTAGTTTTCGAGAAATTCTATTTGTTTATTAAAAAGGTCCCAAATGTTTAATGAAACATTGACCTATTAACGATATCAAAAATAATTCAACCACAGCTCATTTTTTTCGTCAAGACGTCAATTTTACGAATCTGTTATGGGCGTATCGATTTTCAATAATTTTGATCGTCAAAATGGCGTTAACAACATTGCTACTTTTCGGAGCAGCGTTTTTTGCAAATAACTTTACAACAAATGAACGTATCTGCACAAATTTTTCATATTTGAGTTGGTATTTTTCTACAAATTTATAAAAAAAAATTGTTGCTCTGGGACATGTAGGAACCGAGATAATTTTTTAAATTGTTTAATGCGCCAAACGTTTATTTATTAATATTTATGGCCAAAATTGAAACTGGTTGTTAATAAGATCTTGAATTTTGTGAATTCATCAAGTCCTATTGAAAACGGGCCCTTTTTGAGGTCAAAATATAATTTTTAATAATTAGTGATTTTAGAGCGTCTTCAATTTGTTTGGCTCAAGGGACAGGTGAATTTTTGATCAAACGAGTTTCAAATTGGGGTAGCGAGAAAAATTCGTCATATCTCCGTTATTTTCCGGCCAATTTCGACGTTTTTTTTTTTTATTTGGGGTAGCTCACGAAAATAATAACAATGGGCACATTTGCAATATCCAAATAATAAACAAATAATTGTTATAAACAATTTTCTTTAAATTTTTTTATTTTTTCTTTTTTGGGCTTATGCAACTTATAATGTGCTAATGTATTAAATATAAATTTATAAAGATTATATAATGGTAACAATGTATGCACAAACTATTTCTCCATCAAACAATATACGATGTTACAGCATACCCCAATTTGAAACTCGTTTGATCAAAAATTCACCTGTCTCCCTTGAGCCAAACAAATTGAAGAAGCTCTAAAATCACTAATTATTAAAAATTATATTTTGACCTCAAAAAGGGCCCGTTTTCAATAGGACTTGATGAATTAACAAAATTCAAGATCTTATTAACAACCAGTTTCAATTTTGGCCATAAATATTAATAAATAAACGTTTGGCGCATTAAACAATTTAAAAAATTATCTCGGCTCCTACATGTCCCAGAGCAACAATTTTTTTTTATAAATTTGTAGAAAAATACCAGCAACTCAAATATGAAAGATTTGTGCAGATACGTTCATTTATTGTAAAGTTATTTGCAAAAAACGCTGCTCCGAAAAGTAGCAATGTTGTTACCGCCATTTTGACGGTCAAAATTATTGAAAATCGATACGCCCATAACAGATTCGTAAAATTGACGTCTTGACGAAAAAAATGAGCTGTGGTTGAATTATTTTTGATAACGTTAATAGGTCAATTTTTCATTAAACATTTGGGACCTTTTTAATAAACAAATAGAATTTCTCGAAAACTAATATACATTTTGAAACGAAATTTTTTTTGTAAGTTGAGGGTAATGAGACACATATTCCACCAAAGTTTCAAGAGTCGAGCATTTTTCCTTTCAGAGTAAAAAATGCTTGAAATTTTCGAAAATTTCGATGGTTTTCGGCAATTATTTAAATAAATAATCAATGAAATGAAATCAACCGGGGCTTAAATTAACCGGTTTGGAATTACCTAGTAAACAGAAACATTCAAAAAAATTAATCTACTGCAGTCTTACTGCAATTTTTAAAAAACTCCAAATTTCATGATTTTTTCACATAAAAGTGACTTTTAAACAATGTTCTGTTTATTTGATTTGGGAGGTATCGCAGAGGTATATTCCTTATAACTAAATACACCTGTTTTTACCTACGGCTATCTGAAACGAATTAGTTACAGATTCCCGTTCACATCGTCTAATTCTACGGGCCTAACATAGTTCTCGATTTATTTGCCTTAAACTTCAAACAAAATGAAACCAAATCCACAAAACTGATTAAAAAGTTTTTAAATAATAATAAGCCGGATATATTTCGCTTGAGCACTGTTTTATGAAATATCTAGACTCCTGCAAATTGTAAGTTTCAGATTTCGTACCAAGCGGATGTCAACGAGGGCGCCCACAAAAAAAGTAGCAAAGGCGAAAAGTTTCCTACTTATATCTTGTGAAGAAGTTCGTTTCGTTAATGTGCCAAAAATACACAATTTAGTGAGATGACGAAACTCTTTCACCTCTGGAAACATTAGCTTTGCAATTAGATTTAGATGTTGGTGTTAAAAAAAATATGATATTTTAAGAAAAGCTGTAAACAAAACACTCCTTTTCTAGTTATTATAATAACGTATTCAAAATGCTTCTGAAGGAAATTGGTTTTTCAAAGTCCACGCTGGGGTAAATTTATAAGAATTATTAACAAAAATAGTAGAATCCATTAAATAAATTGTTCAAAAATATTTGACTTAAAATCTCCCTCTAACACTTACAAGTAAATAATTGTCAACAAAAACAAGAAGAGCAGGAACGCCGGCGTAAAGAAAACAAGAATAAACTGAGAAAAATAATTGAAGATAGGAGAAATATAACAGAAGAACAGGAAAAGAGACGTTAACAAGAAAAAGATGAACGGGAAAAGAAAAGTCGAGAAGAAAAAGAAGAACAAGAAAAGAAACAAGAAGAGCAAGAGCAACGACATCAGGAAGAATTGAGGAAAATGATGGAAGACATGGAAATAAAACGTCACGAAGAAACAGGTTTAGAAAGCATCGATAAGATAATCGTCGCGTTGTAATGAAAAACCTCATAACAATGCTTCTTTTCTCTTCTGAGCTTAGGCTTCCTCTTTCCGAAATACAACGATATGTCAACAGGTAATGGATCCTTTGAAATCAAAGTACCTACATTATCACACAAATATTAATGCAAAGTATTCTATTTCAATTTGGCTTTGAATTTTCATCTTCAGATGAAGAAATTACTAGCTAATGGATCAGATTAGATCATGTTGTTATTATATTGCTAAAAGTATATGTTGTAATAAAACACTAAATATTATTTTATTTATGTATTCTTGTTCCTTGTATTTTATAGGAATGTCAAGTACGTGATTTAGGTGATAGTATACCAGAGTTTTGTCCCAAAATTTTGCTTTAAACTTTACTTGACATCTATAATTTTACTCTATTTGTAAATAAAAGATAAAAGTAAAGATATTGCTTAAACTAAACTATCGGGAAGATATGATTTCTGTAAATCACTGCGCACCGGGTTTGAGCTAATAAGATTTTTCAATAATTTGTATTTTAATTCTACTATAATAATAATGAAATATTAATTTTACTAATAATTAATTAC
Organism: Rhagium mordax; assembly: GCA_963680705.1. NCBI lineage: Eukaryota > Metazoa > Arthropoda > Insecta > Coleoptera > Cerambycidae > Rhagium > Rhagium mordax. The sequence continues at coordinate 16,843,859 of OY796661.1, forward strand.
TAAACAAACGCCGCAGAAAACAATTACTAACAATTTCGAGTTCTTTTGTCAGTTTGTTTAAGAGAAATTAATTCATATCAATCGTTATATCGAAAATGATGCCGCAATACATTAATTACATCATGGCATATCCAAAAAAAGATAACACCTCAATATTAAACAGTATACGTACCGATATTATATAAAAAGAGTATAATTCGGTCCCCTGGTTTTTCCTCGTTCGAAGTAAGAGCTCAATACTTTTAAAACGTAGTTGGCATCAATCATTCCATGTCTTGATGTATGTTCCGCGAAGGAGATATGAAAACATATACGGATACATCATTTTGAAGACTTTTGAGCCTAACACGAAAAAAGTTACGAGTAGCTCTCAAAGTGTACAGCTGAAGCTTAGTGAATAAAATATGGGAAGGAATTTTATGCTGCAGCAAACCGATATTTTCCCACTGTGAATTAATGAACCAATATTCCGTCGGTTGCGCCAGAATAATTTGTTCGAATGTCATGTCTTTTCAGGTACAATAATTGGACGTTTTTGGTATTTGAAGTTACCATTTATGATTATTTTGTCCTCAACATTTACTGTTGACGCAAAGTATCATCAACTGAAAATGGAAGGGGTTCATCATGTTAAAGATCTAATTGGAAAATATCTAACAAACTCGATTTTTATAAATAAGGAAGATTAGAGTAGTGAATAGTCACTGATGATTAAAGAAAAATAGTGTAGGAGTATATCCAATGAGAGTTCTCTTTAGAAATGAAACAAAATATATTTAGTCATTCCTAAGATGTGTCTAAGTCGACCTCTCTCTTAGGCGTTTCCTTATATGCGGTCTAAGATACTACAAATTTGTTAATTAGATAAGGGCGCCAGCAATACTAACTCTTAAGAACGTAAGGAGATTGTTGCTTTTCAGGAAGAGTTCTATCAGCACGTGGACCTACTTTAAATGTTAGTAGGACTCACGGCGCTTTTGCACCAGATGTTGACAAATTGCACTTTAAATGTTTATTGGACGCATACCCTTTTTGCACCAGATGGTTGAGAAATATTAGGAGCAAGATTGCTACCTTCTCTGGTTACTTCTTACGAGTATATATATCAACACTTTCGTATATGTCGTATGCTTTACATGATGTCTGATTAGATTCAAAAGGAATATATTAAGGAAACAGAGGGGCTTCAATAGTTCAAATTTTGTTTATTCAATGCTCGTAAATAATAAAGGCAACGTAACACATGCACGTTAAATTTATATCTAATTAATTAAAGTATAAACATCTTTGTTTGTATATCACATTATACCTACATGGCCATCAATAGCGGCACCAAATAACAGACACAAAAAAAAAAAAAAAAAATCGACTCCGCAGAAAATATCATAATAATAATAATCTATGTTTTGGAGTTTGAAATATAAAAATACCAGCAAATAAATTTTGGAGCTATTTAGAATTATTGTTGCCTGCAGTTATATGAGTATAAATGGTTTTCCTACGAGCGTGCGGAAAGTATCACTTTTCCGCACGCATATTAGTTCCGACAGTTACACTTTTCCGCACTAGTGCGGAAAAACGTTATTATATTTTTATTTGCATTTTTGGGTAATTTTATACAAATTTTATGAAATTAAATCATTTCTATTTATACTAACTCTTTTGAAGTAGCTCCTATAACTTTAAATATCAAAAAATCACGTAGCATATAGTCATGACTGTCTCATTTTGCCGTTTCTCAGTCACATAACAATTAACAAACGTCAAGTCAAACAGTAGCATCTTTTTAAAGTAGAGTCTAGTTTCTTAATTAAGTAAAAAATGATTCATCACGCTCCTAGGAAAAATATTGTTCCTAACACATGCGGAAAAGTACCACTTTCCGCACTTGTTAGGAAAATAACTATTTCCAACTTTTACAAGCGTACCAGCATACCTATTATAACAAACTCGATCTGACACCATAGTTAACCGGACACATCGGTGGCTCCCAGCAAACGTTGCAGATTTCTGAGTTTTTTCTCTATCAGAAAAACGTTTATCCACTACATCTCATACCTACGACGAACTGTACAGGGTTATTGGTTATAAATGGAACCCCTCTTAACTTCGCTATTTTTTGATAAAAAAATTTTTGAAACAAAAGTTTTAGGGCATTCTATGATTTTTTTCAACCATATATAACAGTATACAGGGTGCCTCATAAAATCGGCACAAAGTAATCTTATGCGTTTCTATCATCCTTAGAAGTATGTATTGTACAGTTCGTCATGAAACACCATGTATATCAAATAAAATCAGCATTTCCAAAGCCAGATTTATGCTTTATTGATGGCCCTTTATGTTTATAATACAGTTTAGATTTTACACACGCTAGCAAAATTGTTATCCAAATGCGGTAATTTTGAAATTTGCTTCAGTTGTTATTTTGATCTTTAGAATCAAAATATTTACGTTTTTTGGGTTTTATGATTGTTCTGTACCTAATTGAGTCTCATAGTCGTAATTATTTGGATATGTGCTATTCATATTAGTAATAAAACAACTTCAAAATGAGATTATGTAATATAAAGATATTTATCTTTAATAAGACAAGCAAATGATATTTCATAAAAATATACTGATCGCGGAAGTTGTTTCAGTACCAAAAATAGGAAGCATGGTTTATTATGACAGGCTATAATTTCGTGATTTTGTATACGCTTTTCAAATAAATGAGGAGTGAAATGATAAATGGTTCTTTTTGCTTACATCCATAACAAAATATAAAGATGTCCGGGATTCTTGTCATTAGGTACCAAATCACTGAGCTGCTTCTTAGTGCTCAATCACCTCTATACACGATGGTGAATTTTGGAAACTATAAGATATTGAGGATCGGTTAAATTAGACAAAAGTTGCGCTATTTTATGCTCTGCAATTTTCTGCCGAGAAATGCTGGTTGATTCGTTCGCGGTTTATCCTGAAAAAATTGAAAATCGTAATTTCAAAACACAATTAATATCTTCATATTATTTATTCGAATTTAATGAAATTTGACAAGGTTATATTTTTTACCATTACCAATTGAATGGCGTTGATAGACATTTTCTAAGCATTCTAGATTTTGAGCAACGATAGTCAAATTTTTTTTTCTTATATGTTCGTCATATTGGATTTTTACACCATTAGTTAGAAAAAATAATTCTCTTTTTACCTATGTCATCAAAATAGACTGATTTTTTAAAAAACATGTTGATGTTCGAATTAACGTAAAAATAATTTATAAAATCAAGTATGCTTTGGAAAAATAATTGTAATCCAAACGCTATTATTAAATTGTACACTCGTAAAAAATTACAGAAAAATGCCAGGTTATTTAAACTCCTATTAATTAATTAATTAATTTATTAAAGAAAACAAACAATACCTACTATTTTAAAAATGCCAGGTTATTTAAACTCCTATTAATTAATTAATTAATTTATTAAAGAAAACAAACAATACCTACTATTTTTATTTTATAAATTGTTTGTAATATTTAATAGGAATTTAAATAACCTGGGATTTTTCTGTAATTTTTTTACGAGTGTACAATTTAATAATAGCGACTGGATTACAATGTTGCTTGCAATTATTTTTCCAAAGCATACTACTGGATTTTATAAATTATTTTTACATTAATGCGAATATCAACATGTTTTTAAAAAATCAGTCTATTTTGGTGACATATGTGAAAAGAGAAGTATTTTCTCTAACTAATGGTGTAAAAATCCAATATGGCGGCCTTAAGAAAAAAAAAGTTGACTATCGTTGCTCAAAATCTAGAAGACTTAGAAAATTTCTATCAACGCGATTCAATTGGTAGTGGTCAAAAATATAACCTTGCCAAATTTCATTAAATTCGCATGAATGGTATAGAAGTTATTAATTTTGTTGTGAAATCACGATTTTCAATTTTTTCAGGATAAACCGCGAACGAATCAAGATATCCAGCATTTCTCGGCAGGAAATTGCAGAGCATAAAATAGGGCAACTTATGTCTAATTTAACCGATCCTCTATATCTTATAGTTTTCGAGATACCAATAGTGGGCATCGAAAAATTCACCACCGTGTATATGATGGCCGAAAAAATAAGAAAATGTTAGTTTCTTCTACAGACTTAACCTGTATGTTGTTAAATACATATATAATTTTGTTACAAATTAACCCCATATCGTACAGTCAATTTCATTTAGATCTGCGTTATTAAGTGGTCACTCCTGAAAAGTAATGCATTCTAAACACAATAATCCTGCAAATTCATGCGCTACAATGCCAGTTAACAAATATCACTTATAAGGCATATTCGCGGTTAACGAAAAACCAATATACTGGATCATCAACTAGTCGACTTTTCCTCACAATATCGTAAATTGTATTATTCTAACAGTAAACGTGTTTCCATCTGTAAATCCAATTTTATTTAGAACTTTCCACGTAGCAAGTTGTCTTTCTTTATTTCCCACATGTCATTTTTATACTTGCACGATCATCTCACCAAAGTTTGATTAAAATCGATTCGAACATAGGCGTGTTACAGTCAGTATAAAATATTTTTTCTACCTTACCAGCATGAATTAACTGATATTAAAAAGATACATATCTTAGTCGTAGATTCTATACTATTATTAATAATATTAATAAAACGTAAGTCCATCGATTCCTTCTTAGCTGTGGAGAGCTGAGGACTAACTATAACCGAATTATCAATTGGTTGATTTTTGTTATCGATTGAAAAATATAAAAAAATATATTAAATTATCTAATAAAAAACAATCAGTTGTACAAAAAAATGCACAAAAAATCAATAGGGTTTAATCGGAAGACCTGGAGGGGCATGATATTCATTGACATTTTAAACCAAATTAAAAATATGTTCCTACATAAATGAAATTAAAGGATCTTTTACACCCCCTTATTTTGAACTTTATTAAGCCTTAAACAACTACATTGGAGAGATATTACTCCGTTTAAAGTTCGCAGTGACAAACATGAAATAAATTAAATGTCTCAACTGAAAGTTAATTAAAGCTGTATGAATGGAGGGATTAACATATTTGAATAATCATGCATATTTTAATATTAATGCGACTAAAATTTGAATAGTGTATTTTAGAACTATGTTCATCGCGGAGGAAAATTTAAATTAGTCCCCTGCTATTACGCTAGGTGGTATACCAGTTTGATAACTCTATTATCTGTGAAAGCTAATGAGAAGATACAAGGGAAAGTAATTAGCGATACTGGAATATATATATATATGGGATTGGCAGATATCAGACGAATTTCTTGCTGAACTGACAAAACCATGATCCTAACATTTAAAATTTAAATAGGGAGAGTTCTACGACACACACGCATTTTATTGGAATATATTGGAATACAAAATAATGATAATCATGTCTAATTTTACAAAATATACTCTTTGTACGATGTAACATGGAAGCAGAAACTCTTTGTAGCATCTTCGTTTATAAATTGGAAGTAAACCTTTTTTTCATAAATCCAAAAAACAGATCCAGAATATTTAAATCTACTGATAGAGAACGCCATGATATTAGTTTTCATAAAATTTTAGATAACTGTACATACAACTGTACATAAGTTCATTAAACATTGTGAATCTAACAAGACAATATTAAATAATATACAGGGTGTCCCAGAAATAAGTGCACAAAAAGAAACAACATATTCCCGAGGTCCAAATAAATCGATTGGACCAAACTTACCTCTATACCAAAATGCTTCCTAAGGGAGCTACAGGCCCCTAAATGTGGGCCCCTGAAGACGGTTTTTATTTATTATCCGAAACTGTTCAAGTTAAAGTAATGAAATTTTGCACATCCACTAAACTTTCTAAGGCTAACAAAATGAGTTAAATATCATCTCAAAATTTTTACCAAGGGTGGGTCAAGCTGTAGGGGTGGGGGGTAAAAATTACTGCAACTTTTTTATTTGTAAATTTTTTTGAGTTTTGACTTCAAATTATGAATTGTCAGAGTTTTTCACAAAGAAAATGCCCTCTTGTGCAACTTCGACCGGAGGCACCGTTTTCGGGATAAATTCATTTTAATATTCAAATGCATGCTCTAAAATGATTAGATAAGTGGAGTAAGTGGACAAATTTTTTCCTTTTCTCGTCAAAACAAAATTTAAGAACCAGATCAAACCAAGATTTTCTTATTTGTTTTAACAACTGCTCAAAATGCTTAAATTTTGTTTCGACGCGAAAAGGAAAAAATTAGTCCACTAACCTAATCATTTTAGAGCATGCATTTGAATATTAAAATGAATTTATCTCGTATATGAATTTTAATTATTACTGAATCCACAAAAGTGTTTTTTTTTCTATCATTTCTATCGTCAGCTGAGTAGTTAAGCATAAATGCCAATAAAAGACTGGAAGAAAACAAACATTTCAACGGAATTATTAATTAGTTGTTTGGTGTGTAGGTTTAAAAATAATATCTACAAGTTCACTTGTTTAATACCAGATTTTATATAAAGTTCGTAATTAAAATTGCTATTCACAGGATGTAAAACATCTTTGATCCAATTTAGACAGCTTGGCAACGAGCAAAGCCCAAATTATTATATTTGCTCGTAGGCTATTTCAGCGTGCATGCATGTTAGAGAGAAACGAAAGTTTATACATACTAAAGTAAAGCAAAGTCGAAAATCTACCAAAATAATACTGTAAACTCCAGTTAAATCCCAAGTTACATAGTTCCTAGTCGCTAAAGCCCTGTCTTTATTCGCTGCGCCGAAAAGTTTCAGAATGTTATTAAATTCGAACTGAATGTGCCTTACATAAAATGATTAATGACTCCCAAAACTAATGCCATAATGGCGAGACATTCATATCTGGAGAAACAGTTGGAGCGCTCAAGAGAGCAAACTACAACATTTTTTATTCCAAGATTAATGTGAATTCCGCATCACATCACGTTATAAAAAATAAAGCAAAATTATATACAACAGCATGTTATATTTTATTCACAAAGGTTCACTAACTCATTACGGAAGTGTACGAGCTCAGGAATTTAATATAATATATAAAAAAAGAGAAACATAAACGTGTTTTAAATTATGGCCGTAAGTTTGTACCTATAGTTAATATTGCAGGCATGTTCGTTGAAATCTCCTTAATACCTTGTAATTCATAATTTAGGTAACACTAAGTTATATACAGAAAATGCATAATGTATGCGTGCATGAATTACTCACCTTACTTATACTAATGATGATAAGTAGCATAGGAGTAGGTACCTATATCTAGTTTGTGCTGTTTTACAGCAATTAGTTTTTAATTACGTTTATGTGGAGTTGCGGCCAACAATTAAAATAACAGTATATTTTGACAAACTCGACATTTTATATTTTATTATGTCATCAGAGGCAATTTAAAGTCGTTTGTTATTGCCAATGTTGTAATATATTTAGCTTAGAAATTCTTGAGTAATTATATTAAACCCAAAATATTTACTGTAAATGGCGCAGTCGATAGAAGTAGTGTTGAATTTGTTAAAGACAATTAGTTTCTTCTTCTTACAATAACACTAATTCTAGCGTAGTTTAACTGACATCTAAACAAGGTTTTCCATTAGAGCTAACATTAATTAAATTATGGCATGCTTTATTTTTAGCCAACACATTTATATTCATACAATGGATATTACTTAGGTTTCTAACGACAGAAACAAATTTCAATGTTAACCTTTTTATTAATACTAAGGATTCTCATTTCTTTCCCATCCATCTTGCAGCTCCGACATCAAGTAAACAATATAGTCGGCTATGTTCATATTGATTTTGGCAAAAATCATCCCAGAAACTGTCGCGCCGAAGAATAAAAGTTTTTTTATCGCATGCTGCTAGTAGTTTGGATAATATATTTTCTTTCCACAGCGGCCTTTTCGTGTTATGTAAAAAGCTGGTATAAAATACAAAAATAAATTAATTCAGACGGGAAAATTCCAGTTAAACGAACAATGACTTGATTTTATTTTCCGATTTTTTTTAACAACTTTTTCACAGTAATGTGTTTTCGTAAGTGGTTTTTTGGGAAAAAATCTTTTATAACCAATTAAGGAATGATTTCTATTAAGACGTACAGACTTTTTCCTTCTAATTAATCACCCCCCCCCCTACAGAGTTTATTTGAAGAAATACAAAAAAAATTTACATACATACAAAAGTTGCAGTGTTTTCCTGAATAAAACAAACAAATGACAATCGCAAAATGGCGAAATTAGGTTTTTTAAATGGAACACTATATTATTATATTTTCGAAATTCTTATAATTTTCTGTTTTCAAAAACATATAAGTCAATATTTAGACTATATATTCTCCAGTTATTCAAAATAAAAATATATGTAAAAACATGATATTACGTCTTGGTAACCCTTGGGTTAAAATAGACAATATCATGTTTTTACATACATTTTCATTTTGAATAACTGGAAAACGAATAGTCTAAATATAACTTATTATATGTTTTTGAAAGCAAAAAATCTAATTTTGTAGAATTTCGTTATTTTGCAATTGCCATTTGTTTGTTTTATTGGCAGATTATTAAAATTCAGGAAAAATAATGCAACTCTTGTATACAAAATTTTTCTGTATTTCTTCAAATAAACACTGTAGGGGGATGGCTAATTATAAGCAAACACCCTGTACAGGATGTTGAAAATATGAATTGTTTTTTTTACAATTTTCTTTTTTTGCTTGATATGCATTATTTATAAATGACTTTGTTTAGGCTTTATACAAGCATAATAATAACAAACATATCCAAATTGATATACTTATATTATATGTTTCGTCTCTAAACATGCTATTATTAAATTCATTGGACTATCTTTAATACATTATGAATATTGGATTAAAAATTATAAAATTCAAAACGTCTAAAAACAAATTATTAAAAATTTTATAATTTTTAATCCAATATTCATAATGTATTAAAGATAGTCCAATGAATTTAATAATAGCATGTTTAGAGATGAAACATCAATATAAGTATATCAATTTGGATAATATGTTTGTTATTATTATGCTTGTATGAATTGTTTTCTAATACATTTTTTTAGATAGATCTTAAATTCAATAAAATTATTCTTCTGGTAAGACCAACTGCCAAATAGATAGTTTTATTGAAAATAATATATTATTTCGTCCTCCTAACAAATCGGTCAGGTGAAGGGGTAGTCGACGCTTGACCGCTTGAATGGAATTTGTAACCCTCACTGTGCCCTGCAGCCGGTGTTTACCGCCTCTAGACGTCTCAAGACTCACTTGACACTCCATGTCGCTGTTAAGAACTTTGAGAGCCTTTATCTAGAGAATTTTTCTCTTCCGGATCATAATTTTCTTACACACATTTTTTACTGCTGAATGCGAATCAATACAAGAATCCGACTAAGACAATGTCGGCAATAAAAAATTTGTTCTTTTATTTCAAAGGCACGGTTATCATAAATCACATCTTTTTATCATGATCCATCACTGGCAAGTATGCTTTACTGCGAAAAAGCAAGATGAAAAGGAAAGCGCTTGGGAAGCCCCATGTAGTATTATCTGTAATACCTGGTCCATTTTTTGTTCTGTTGCGAATACACATATACCGAGGAACTGAGGTAAGTCTTGCACAGAAACAAATTTTCTGTCAAGGCAAGCATATATTTTTCAGACGTGATGCAAACCTGGAATTTTTATACAGATTGCTCATTATATTGGTAATGTCGGTGGTGTGCCCTTGTTTTTCCTCCTGACCGGACTTGACTTTGGATTTCGGGATTCTTTTCTAATTTATGTCATGTGTTTCATTTCAAGCTTCTAGTTATACCTTAAAAAATAAGGTTCTACTGAAAATTTTTGTTTTTATTGATCTATTTATAACATGGCGATGGGTTAAAAGTTTGCGTTCATTGCGAAAACAAACTGTAATAAGAATTTTGATTTGTGTCAGAAAAATTTGCTATAATCAGGCTAGTCTCTGGTCTCTGCTATAATTAATAATAATTTAAATATTGACAGAAATTCTAAAATCTACAGTTTCAGTTTATTTTTATTTCTTAATTGCTTAGCTTAGCTTAGCAACGGTTTTCAACAAATCTAACATACAGATTTGAGAAATGTTGTCTTGTTGCTTTTGGCATAGTAAAATTTGTTTGTATTGGCACAAGTCACAAGTTTCATATGATTTATAAATTTTCTTAAATTAGTATTTATGGATTAGACAATGGAAATACAGGATGTTCTCAAATTTGGAACTTTCCTTTCAACAGCGAATGGTCGTAGTTTAGAACACCAATACAAGTTTTATAATAACGAGAAAATATTCACATTTGTGATATAGTAAATTTTAAGATAGACCATCAGGCTTCCCTTGAGATATTACCCTGCCCAGGCCTCTCTGACAAAATGTTTTCCTGTTTAACGAAAACAAGAACATAGACCCGACACAAGACTATAAATAAGTGAGTCTTTATCTATTTTCTTTTTATAGTTTTCCACTTTTATTGTCTTTTTATACATTAATTATAATGTTAAATATTAATGTGAAGTTTATTGATGATACTCAATATTTTTAGACTTCCACCTGTATAACAATACATATTTAGATGAAACTCACTTTCAGGAAAGAAAATAATTAATTACAGATATCTGTTATTTTTTTTGTACCAAAGACCTAATTAGGAGTAAAGGATGTAGAATGTAAATGCTCAAAGAAAGAGGCATATGAACCAATTTATTTTAACATTGGAAATGTTTTTGTTTTCGTATAGGGGGTTGAAAATCAGTTTCATGTTGCATATTATGAAGCATGACTTATAGAAACAGTGGCGACAACAGACTGACCAATTTTTCATTGGTTGTCTAAATCACGTGGTACCGGCAGTTATGTTATTATTTTTTTATAGGCGTCTTCTTGTCGAGAAAATCCCAACGGCTATATCTCGTTGCGATTCTTTGAATATTTAAAAAGTTATTAGCGTTTCAATATCCCATGTCGAAGAGTTTTGTAAATTTTGCGAAATTAAAAAGGCCGAATGCGCAGAACCCTCCAAATTTCATGCGCGTGCAGGTCTTGCCAAAAATTTAAAATTTTTCGTTAACGTCACAAATGTCACTTTTTAGTTAGGATCTGCTGACCTCAAAATCGCAGCTGGACCGCACAATTCACAATTACTTTCAAGTTGGACTTTCGAGCTTGGATTTATTGTCAGGACGGCGGCCCAGCGGCCTGTTTTCGTTTGGAAATAAGGTTTAAAATTTTCGTGTTTTCGCAAAATTCGCCAAAAAATCCATAGTGCGTCCGATAGATTACACCTTATAGTTGATCCAACGAAATTTAATGATTTCTTAATATCGGTCCTAGGACGGAACCGAGTACAGTTTCGGACTCGGGACGACATCAGGACCCCGAAACAATTTTCTGTTTCTCGATAGTGCCTTTCCTTCACTTTGACATTTAATTGTATCGAGTATTGTATCCAAGTAAAAAACTGCATGTTTCAAGAGCAGGATTAAACAAATGTTTTTAGTTTCCTAGTAGGGGGTCGAAAATCAGTTTCATGGCATAATGACGTAACGCGTGAGATTTCAGTAGTTTCAGAACGATATCAACGATAGACGTCAAAATTACACTTTTTCGTTCACTCCTATTGAGCCTAAAATCAGAGCATGACCGTGCAATTCACGATGTAGTTCTAAGTTCGACCCTCTACCTTGGATTTCTTACCAAAACAGTCTCTCGGAAATTCGTTTGGAAATAATATTTGAAGTTTTCGTGTTTTTGCAATTTTTTCAATTTTGTCAATGACTTGCAATTTGACAAATCATAGGGGTGGATTTAGGATCGGGGTTGCTCTGGCAGGTTGCCGATACCTGATTTGTACGTATTACGGAGTGTTAGAGGTTTGAGTGCCATTACTTTAACATGAGGTAGATTAAGCAAAAGTAAACAAAAAATTATTACATGGGAATTTATCGCTGCGTTAGAAAAGTCACGCCCAACAATCTCCAAGACAACTTAACATCGAGAAGCACGTCGAACAGCTTATTTCCTTTTGTCTCGTCGAAATATGTATAGCCGAAAACCATATGTAACTTAAAATTTTGTCGTTTTTCGCAATTTACAAAGATAGCGGTGATTTGAAGGAAAATAAAATATATGTTCAACTCCTCTCTCAATGATCCAATGATATGTCACACGGTTACAGTACAGACAAAATGTACCGAAATTAATCAAATAAGCAAGAAAATTGCGAAATCTTTCTAACTCTATACTTATTTATGTAATTTGAAGGTGGATTTTTATCGCATCCACATTTGTACGACGTATGTTAACTACGTGAAAACCAAATTTAGGCAAAATTCAGTAATCGTAGCCCTCCCTCAAGAAAAGTTTTTGTCAAATGATATAAACGAAATCCGATTAATTTCAATGTTGCCAAAAATTCTTTAAAACAAAGGATTGTTTGTAAAACAAGCTGTAGATGATGTGGATTCACCAATTGTTAAAATAGCAATTGAAATTTGTACTTAGTTGATGAGGACGTTGATCTCCTTGTTCTATTAATCGCTTTAACTCCAGAAGAAAAAGATATACTTTTCATAAGGCCAGGAACAGGAAAAATTATATGGAAAATTCTTTCTTCGTCAGAAATCCAGAAATGACAAGAACGTATAAAAATGGTTATTTACATTACTAGATGCAAAAGGTTACTTTAAGGTGTGAGGTGATTTTTGAATGGTCGAGGCGAAGCCGAGACCTTTAAAAAAACACCGAATACTTAAAAGGGTTTTCGCATCGTGAAATATATTATATTTTTTCTACTATACCGAAAAAAATTATGGAATTTAAAACTAATTATTTTATGAAATTAATTGACGTTTTTAATAAATTTTATAGTTTAGGAGGCTGCCTGTGAAAATTGTTTCCATGGCAACGAAATATTACACATTTTAATTTCTGGCGGTTTCAAACTAAAATAAACAAATACATATGTTTTGTGGCGATATAAATGGGCATATTGCTTGTGCCTTGTTTTACCCCAAGAAATCCAAAGCAAGGTATATGCAAACTTATGAAGCGTTTTTAAAATGGAGTAGGTAGGTACTACGTGCCAACAAAAATGTTGGCGTACTTCCTAGAAAGAACTTTATTTATTATTACAAAATTGTTTAGTTGTATTAATTTGTTCAAATAGAACGAATTAATTTCGTTTAAAATTTGTTTTTCTACTTTTCTGTCCTGGTTGCATAAGTTTTACTTTCGTAGATAGCAACGCCTTAGCAACCAGGTAACTCGAATGTTTACTTTCGTTATCGCGCGTGTTGCTAGGGTTACAAAGTTCATTTATATAGACGGTAGTAGAAAAATACAATTTTACTGACTCATGCCTTCAGTGGTTATGATACCACGTCTAGAATATTTCAGAAAGAAAAATTAAAAGTCAACAAACTTCTTCAGAAAGAAATGCAGTTAGTTAATGTAGTAAGAACTTTCAATGGCAAGAATTCAACCCCTCACAAGTAAAATAGGCTGGTGAAACTCTTTTCCTACTTGTATACGGTGCAAGGAAAATCACAAATGTCTCACTCAACTCATACAGATTTAATCAATTCAAAAAATCGCTGCACAAACAAAAATCAAAGTTGGAATTATTACCAACAACTTCAGAGGCAGTCGCTTAATATTCATTACGAGTATTCTACAAAATTCAGAAATGGCTTGGCAAAGAAAAAAATCCACAACAGTGGGGATAGAAGAAAATTAACGGCTCCTTACAAACTGTGACAACACTTTTTGTGCCAACAGCAGAATCAATATTGCAGCTTATCTCCAGCAACCGCAACAGAAAAGCAGGTTGAAGATGCTCACAAATTTACGGAAATTGTCAGGGAGTGCGATGTCTAAATTCATACATGGATAAAATTATCGAGGATCTAAACGACGCAGAAGATTTAGATGCTATCGATTCCGATCTTCTTTAGATACAAAGTGTGTTTCATTCAATATAATAATATATAAAATTTTAAACAACTCGATAATCCTCACTTGTACAATGATTATGTAATTTTTCATTTTGTAGAATATACTCACAGATAAACAAGCAGAAAATGAAGGAAACAAACGCAAAATTGGTAAAACAATTTAATAAAAAAGTCGAAAATTAATATTTCTCTATAAATGAAAATATTGTTATTTTTTGAAAATTTCTCATGGTTCAATTGCCAATTTTTATTTTTATCACATCCGAAATAACACAAGATTTGCGTTCTACTTCGTCATTTCCAATGTCTCCTCCGGTTACATCTTTGCGAAGGACTGTGAATTTTTTATCTTTAGAGGGATTGTCATCAAGTTTACATTTTTATACTGATGATTTAGAACAACTTCCAAATAACCCTTCGGAGTTGATTCAATTTTAAATCTGGACGTTTCATTTATCTAATCGTGGTCTTCCATTTCGTTTCAGAAAAATTCCACAACAACATGGTCAAAGCGCCAAGAATTTAAAACAATCAACGCGGAAGGTGACTTGGAAATAATCATTCAACATTATTATGTTGTCGAATTAAATCGATTAGGCTAAATTTATTTGTTAACTACTTCCCAACAAACTGCAAAAACACAAATCTTTTTAATATACCTAATTCGAGTACAGCTCTGGATAGACTTTGGCACCCAGGTACTACTTGACCTGATATATATTAAATTAAATCAACTGCACTCTTCTAAACCATGTGTATTATTTTTCAAATTCGCTGGTTATTTACTTACAAACACCTTAAACGTTTTTGCTAGAATCCCAGTTTGATTTTCTAAGCATCACACGCAATTACATAACAAATATTTCTCCAGAAATAGCAACAGATGTTGTCTACGTTAGAGTGGTTCTTTCTGTACACTTAATTCCTAAGTGACTCATTGCAATGTACCGCCATCGGATGCACATGCATCACATATTATAATACGTTGGGCGCCACATTTCTCTAATTATTCTACCGCGTCACAGTTATGGGAATGCACTTGCAATGGCACTGGTGGGAAATTCTGGAGACACTATTTACAAGGCATTCACTTCTGCATTTTAGTTTAGCTGCAGCCGAATGGAATGCATTCGATTAAATTGCAGTTCCGTTCAAGTTGAAACAGAGCTTTAATTAGCCTCGTCGTAATTAAGCGAATGTGGTTCAAATATAATTTATTTACCAGTGAGATAACGATCAAATTTTAATATAAGCCGGTTTAAAAATTAGTAGGATTTGACTGAAACGTATTAACATAATTTTCAGGGTTTCTAGAAAGTGGTAACGAGGAATATTTCGATTTCAAATTTTAACGACCGTACAGATTTTTTGTATTACTGTTTTTAATTAAAATTGGATAACTCTGCCCTATTTTTCCGAATTTCAAGTATTTCGATTGGTCGATTTAAATTTTTATAAATCTAAAAAATTATAACCTGGAAGTATTCTAATTTCTAATACTTACATTAATTTAATTAGATAATAAACTTGTGCTTATTTGAAGTGAATATTATAGATATAGATATGCACTCTATCCGAAAAGAGAAAATTTGTCCTTTCATAGCAGGAAATACTAACCCACTTACCATAGAAATAAAAAGTAGAGATTTAACTCTCCGTGTCCATTTCCAAAACGGTTGAAACTTGACTCTATACACATTACACGTCGAAGGGTAAAATTCTCAACTCGCCAATATTTACCATGAGGGTGAAAAATAAGGGTCTCTGCATCCACTTCCACCGAGCCCAAACAGTTGAGTTCTTGATATACTTATAGACATTATATATCATTGAGGACGTTTCCCATTTTAGCTAAAATCATTTGTTTGAAATCTAGTAGGAAGTGTAGAAAAATGACTTCAAATGTTTTATTAGGGGAGGTTTGAATATCGAAGATCAATACTGGCACTTTCTCTCTTGATAAGATGTTGCCAGTACATAATGGGGTGCTAGCCACTGCTATTTTTAATATATGCAAATGAGATACCGTGCTGTGTCTTTTGGTACGGTTCTTTCTGTAGATGGTGGAGATTTAGAGAAACAAACTGAAAACAACATTAATCTAATAGATTGGGAGTTATTTAAAGATCAAATCGAGGACCTCTCTTTGTTTGCATTTATTCATAAATTACATATGTGTCGGTTCAGCTCGTGAAATTGAATATAGTTAGATGGTCGTTGATCTTGAATCTGTAGCATATTAAACGCTGGAAGACGCTTAACCATCTGATGATCATTAGTAATATCAGTAAGCATCCTCCTGACCATCTAATTTACCATCCATGAGTTAAAAACATAGAATTAACTTTAAATGGAGTTTTATACAGCATAATACAATTCATGGTTTTGCTCTGTTAAACCTGTGTCCACATTCCAAGACCTAGTTCACATCAAAGTTCTCTATTACTATAAACATTTCAGAGTTGAAATACTCAGTGGGTAAATCATTTAAAGGACCTTCGAAGGAAGTCTTGTTTAATGATTGATAATTGGTAATTTATTTATTATCTAAATATTGTTCAATCATAATTACAATTTTTTTTCAGTTTATGTTTAATTTACGTCGGACAAAATTGATATCTACGTCAAGAAATAAATGAATAAATTTATAATAAAATCCATAAACGGCAGGTTTTCACGTGAATATATAAACTAAATAATACAGTAAATAAAATATGCACACTTTGCGTGTTTTGAAATAAGAGGCCTTTACAACGGGCAGGTACAATGTTTATATCAATTCATTAAAACTAGGTTATAAATATTTATTGTGCTGCAACTATATCCGTTTACGTCAGTAACACAGTTTATTGAACGAATTTCAGAAGTGGCGTTAAGCATGGAAACACTGAATATTAGTGTACAAGGTGCGTAAAAAGTGCGAAATATTGCACATGGCTTTAGAGCAGTTTAAAATAAAATTATATGGAGAAAAGCTGTTTGACGTAACTCAGACACGTACTTGATGTGCTAATTAAAAAATAATAGTTTGATTATGTAATAATTTGACATAATTTTGAATAATTAAATATTTTTTTTGTTAAAATTATAATACACCGGGTGTAAGCGAATAGTGGACCACTCCTGTAACCTCCTCGGTTTTAAAGACATCAGGATAAAATTTTGTATGGCGAAATTAGATAAGATTTCCAACTTTTTGAGGCCTATCCGCCATATTTGTCACTTCCGGTTTCACCGGAAATGGCCCCAATAGTCTTTTCTAAATGGACCACCCTGTACGTTTTTACATTTTTGAAGTAAAGATCACATTTTGGATACATTTATACTATTACAAACAATTTATACAGGGTTGCACGAAAAATAATGCGAATTTTAGTTGTCAATCTAGATGGCTGCGAATATGTTAAAATTATTTTTGTTCCAATGTACCTAATTCATATAAAAAATACCAAAACGTCAATATGTCCAATAATACATCATACAGGGTGCTCTAAACTCATTAAAATCACATTTTTCAAAATAATTATTTTTTAAATATTATGATATGGGCCATCCTGATATTCCGGTGAAACCGGAAGTGACAAATAATATGTCAGATAGGTCTCCGCAGGAGACAGAACGGGCCTCTGGCTCATTCTTGTTGCATATCATAAAATATTAAAACAAACATACAGGGTTGATCAAAATTTAATTGAAGTTAGATTAAAGCGGAGAACACATACGCGCGATCGCGACCACGATCGCGATGGCGATACTAAATAGCGCTTTCTGAATATCCGGGTGGCCCATATCATAATATTTAAAAATAAAAGAGTTATTTTGAAAAATGTGATCTTAATGAGTTCAGAGCACCGTGTATGATGTATTATTGGACATATTGACGTTTTCGTATTTTTAATATGAATTACATTGGAAAAAAATTAATTTCGCAGCCATCTAGATTGACAACTAAAATTCGAATTATTTTTCGTGCAACCCTGTATAAATTGTTCAAAATAGTATAAATGTATCCAAAATGTGATCTTTATTTCAAAAATGTAAAAACATACAGGGTGGTCCATTTAGAAAAGACTATTGGGGCCATTTACGGTGAAACTGGAAGTGACAAATATGGCGGATAGGCCTCAAAAAGTTGGAAATCTTACCTAATTTTACCATACAAAATTTTATCCCGATATCTTTACAAACGAGGAAGTTACAGGGGTGGCCCACTATTCGTTTACACCCTGTATACAGGCTGATTCAAATTGGTTACCCACCATGGGCATCTCGCTTATCTTTAAGAGATAGAGGATAGGTTTAAATTTGTCAAAGTTGTTAAATATTGTGATCAATAATAATCCGAAAAAAAATTTCAAACATCTTTTACTGCACTCTAGTAATTCGAAAAAAACAAAAAACAAAAATGCGCTTTTCGTTTTTCAGCAATAACTTCTTTATCTATGAATTTTTTTATTCTGTAAAAACATTCTCATGGCAATTTTTATTTTAGATTTAATAAAGTTTCTCATTTTTTCGATGTCGATCGATTATTGTTTTATTCATAGCAATTTTGTTTTTCTTATGACCGCCTTAGATTTTTACACCATTCGATAGCATTTTTTCTCCCGAATTCAAAAATATAGCACACTTCATAACTTATGATTGCTTTAATAAGCTTGTTTTGCAAAAATTCACAAATTTGTATTATTACACTTCTAGTCATCTATGACTTTCCTGTCGACATGGAAACCTATCAACAAATCTGTTTGTTTTAAAAATGTTTGAAGTCTTACGTTTTGATGCATTATATTCTTACAGTTTTTTCTATTTTATAAACAATGATGCCTTTTTCTAATGAAGGAAAGACGTATGATAAAATTGTTTCATTTTCTGAACAGAAATTCAGTCTCGACTCAACAACGACATTTTGAGTTGTATCCAGAAAGGCAGCAACCTCACAGAGCATTATTTGCTAATTTAGAACAAAATGTATCTGAATATGGATCATTTGCAAAATCTAAATTCAAGTATGGGCGCAGATTTACACTTGAAAATAAAGGATCCGGCCCTGTACATGTTTAGTATTTTCCATTTTGAACAGACCAAGACAGGAACACTAAACATATGAGGGCCTTGCAGAAAAAACTGTGAAACGTCCTCGCTTGTCTCCGTCTAGCGCTTTAGTATTACCTTAAAATGGAATTTTTATTGACCCTAACATTTATTTTCGCATAAATGCAAACCAATATTCCCTGAAAGCATTGGGATGAATATTTCACCAAATCTTTGATGGAATTGCAAACGATATACAAATTATTGATCTCTGTGTTTATCCCATCCGCTTAATAGGTTTAATACGGACCAATTAATACATCGTTTTCAGTTTTCGCCTAAATATTTATGGAAAATTGTACAACGAACTATGTAAGGATTGGCATCTATCCAAGCATGCGTGGCTTGAATATCTGAAATATCTGATAATGAAATTTTGATTCGCCCGCCTGTGATGGAAAATTGCTGGTTTTGGTTGTAAACTGGTCAACAAAGAGTTCGGCAAAGGCAATTTTTAGCACCATTTTCACCATTTTCAATTAGCTGTAACTTTTTTAAACCTTGACTTTTTTTGCGGTTTGCACCGTGCAAAATATCATTTGTTCCAGACTCGGTTCCAGATTATTACATAAAAAAATATTTTTTTTTGAAAAAGTTTAAATACTCTTGTAAGGTGTGAAATAAAGTATATTGCAAAATTTTGATGGTCTGCCATTTTGTTAAAACAACATTTTTCATCTCTCAATATGGATGGCAAATGAGTTACTATCAATATCTCCAGACGTTTTCGCCAGTTTTTTTATTAAGGCCATTTGGCATGTTATACAGAGCGAAACAAGGTAAGTGTCAAAATCTTGGTGGCGATATTTTAAAAGCATCGCAATTTGGAAACACATGTTGATGGATAAAAAAGATTAAAAGATTTTAATCTGTGCATCTCCACGGCCTCTTCAGACGATATTACTGATATGAGACAACAGTATGAACGAAAAACCTAATGAATTCTTGACCTGGTTATACAAAGTGAAAACCTCACCCGTAGGAAAAATCATCTGATGAAGAAAAATCTACAGAAAATAATGATACAAGAATTTTGATCCATGGCCTCTCCGATAGACACATGCCATCCAAGTCACTTCCGGTTTGCAATTTATGTATTATTATTCAAAATTTCAAACCCTAAAATTTTCGATAGTAAAAATTCATACGGTCCTTAAAGTCAGCATTTTTGCGCGTAAAGTGGTACTTTCGAAGAAGCATTTATTCCTGCAAAAAAAGGTATCAACAAACATATTATGTCTTAAAACTGATAGATACGATATTTTCAAGATGAAGAAGAGTACCGGAACATTGAAAATGTTCATACCTATTCACATTAATGTTAGAATACTTACATTTTATTCACAGAATTCCCAAATGTTTAAATAAAAAATACGCCTTTCTATTAAAAAAAAATATCTCTCAAATTACCCTGAAATTCCTCAGCTATAGAAATTACGTTATAACAACTAAACACATTTCTAAAGATTCCGGAAAATTTTTAATAAATATTTTTGTAAGACTCATAGTTTTCGAGAAAATCGAGAATTTTCAGACTTTTGGAAACTTTTGGAAATGTGTTGTGTCTCTGTTGAACAAAGTTCTGAGTTTTCCAAAAAAAACAGTCGAATTATTACATTTAGGTGACATTTAAAAGCTTTGACCTGCTCCTGACAGAAGAATCACTCTCAGAAGTTGGGTTAAAAATGGCGATAAATTAATCCTTTGTTAGGCAGAAAACAGCTTGTAATACTTCTCAGCTTGTCGCTACGCTTGTACATTATATCGTTGGAAAGAAAGCCGGGGAGACTATAACGCAAAATCGTTTTTATCCTTACAGACTTGCAATTGTTCGGAAATTAACAGGCGCCGACAAACAAAACCGAGTTGAGCGTTTGCTGCAAAGAAAGTAAAACCATTAAAAACAACTTGTGTATGTTTATGGATGCTGAAGTTCATTTTTGTTGAGGCAAGCTAATAAAACCTCTGCGAGTTCATGGAAGACTCCTAAGTATTCACAGAAAGTGACAGCATTTGCCACTTTTTCAAAATGGGGGATTCGTAGTAGTCAAAGGGGATTATTCAAAGTCTTTACAGGACTTTTCGTTTCATGTAACTGACAAAAGAGATACTTTAAATAAGAAGCAAATACAAATTCTTTCATATTGTTTACTTCCTCATCTATGATCTGTAATAACGTCGGTTGTTTTGCTTAAATCATGGGTTGCAATTTGCTCCCATCCATAAAATTGTGCTTATTGACGTCGTGTCTTAACGACATTTGTACAGTTTTGATCAAGAAAAGATTTCATACATAAAGAATTTGATTAACACGTTTTCCTAATTTTATTCAGACTTAGACCTAGAAAATCCTTATTTTTAGGTAGTTTCATCAAGTCAAAACATATCCTATTAAATGAATAAGCACATGGTCCTCAAGGCAATCAAGCCTATGGAGTATGGAGGTACAACTAAATTTTAACAAGCACATAATCTGGTCGTTTCTTTGTAAGCCCCGGTATTGCGATTTATTTCTGCAAATTCTAAAGACGTCTGTATAACACCTGTCTACCTGAAAGTCCTATTGAATAGAAACGTGTTTCTTCTCCTCTGCAAATAATCAGCTTATCAAATGTTATATTAGCTTACCTACTATAGTTAGTTAGTTTCCCTAAGTTAAAGTCGAAGTTAAAAGAAATACATTTCGTTCGATTCTACGTGACATGAAAAGCCAAGTTTGTGTACATTGTTCATACAAATCTCTTGATTGCTTCTGTGCAATATTGAATAAATATACGCTACCCCAGTGGTGGCTACTGTTGGAGAGCGTGATTTCCAACTCCACTTACGGCGAATAATAAATAAAATATGTTTATAAGGTTTATATATTTTTGTAGTCACCTTGTATAGAGAAAATTATTTTCCAGCGTCTAGGATCCGACACTGCAGGATAAACACAAATTTCTCAACTATTCGATGACAAGATTTATTATTTATTTCACATAACAAGCATGATTCTAATGATATTTGATTACAAACACCCACGCACATTACGACCAAAGTAGAAACTGCAAAATAACAGAACATCTATCTTGTTTCCTGTGTCTAAACAATAAAGCAAAAGTTATGACATTCCATAAAAACATGTTATTTTGTATTATATGTTTTCCATATAATTAGCCAACCCCCCCCCCCAAGAGTTTATTTGAAGAAATACAGAAAAATTTTATGTACAAAAGTTGCTATGTTTTTGTCAATGAAACAAACGACAATCCGAAAATGGCGAAATTATATAAACTTAGGATTTTCTTTATAGAACATCCTGTATATTATTATATTTTCGAAATCCTTATAATTTCCTGATTTCAAAAACATATAATAAGTCTATATTTAGACTATTAGTCTCCAAGTAGACAATATATATCATGTTTTTACACTTTTTTTTAATTTTGAGTGAAGAACGGATAGTCCAAATATAGACTTATTATATATTTTTGAAATCAGAAAATTATAATATATAGGGTGTTCTATAAAAAAGCCCTAAGCTTATAAAATTTCGCCATTTTCCGATTATCATTTATTTTTTTTTATTGGCAGATATTAAATTCAGGAAAAATACTGCAACTTTTGTAAATACAATTTTTCTGTATTTCTTCAAATAAACTTTGTAGGGGGGTGGCTGTACAGGGTCATCACGTGAAAATGTTAGATTCTACTGTAACTTTGTTGCGTTTAAATTTATCGGAAAAGTAAAAACTGCTTTACCAACTAATTTTTTGCCAGGAATTCAAATTTTTATAGAAAAAAACAATCGAGCATCGCAATACAGAGATATAGCTATCAACTTTGTTTTTTCTTATGTAACATCTTATTATTATATCTTTTGATTCTTCGTTTTTTCCAGATTTTATCGATATAAACATGTAAGCTATTATATTTTTTTTATGAGACATAAATAATTTGGAAAAATGATATACCTACTTAGGTTATATGTAGAAAAGCAAGGACGGCAGTTTGAATAATATCTATAATCTATAAGTATGTATATTAATTATTGTTGTAATTTAAATTATTTAATAATCTATATCTCGTAAAAAATAAATGATAATAGCTTTTAGATGTTTACCTATATCGATGAAATTAGGAAAAAACGAAGAATCAATAGATGTAATAATATACAGGATGCTACATAAGAAAAAACAATGTCGACAGCTATATCTCTGTAATGCGATGTTCGATTGTTTTTTCTATAAAAATTTGAATTCCTGGCAAAAAATTAGTCAGTAAAGCAATTTTTAACTTTGCGATAAATATAAAGGCAACAAAGTTGCAGTAGAATCTAACATTTTCACGTGATGACCCTGTACATTTATATTTTTAAATAACGCAAAAATAAAAAGCTCGCTAGGATATTTTTCTCTATTTTGGTATCTCGATTATAATCAACTGACAAAAGCCTATTTGTTTAACTTTTCCAATTGATCACTGGCCCTTGCGGCCTTGCATGGTCTAAAAGATTAAAATGGACAGAATGATTAATTTATTTCAAATAACCCTAATACACACCTAATCTATAACGTATTTTACGATCAAAGAAAAAAGATAAACACGCAATAAAACAGAATTATTTTGAATATTCACTTAATAAATATTTAGGACAAGGGTAGAGAAAAATACAGCGATCCAAGAAATACGCATTTTTCAGAAATATAATTCACAGCATAAATACATTAATAAAATTATGTTCTTGAAAGAGGGACTACTTTTAACATAATACTATTTATTTTCAAATATGTAGATTAATGTGGAATAAAAGTGGAAAACCTCAGAAGTCAGAAATAAAAGCAGCAAAAAACTACTATTTAGATAATGGGCCCTTACACCTTAATTAAATTAAAGAATTTTAATAGATTTACCTCAAAGCTAAATACAAATTGAATATAATAATGCAATAAATTCCAATATTACCTATATCGTTCTTGCAGTTGCTTTAAATATTAATAAGTTATATCGATTTCAAAAGTCCCGCCAGTTTTCCGTAAATGACGTCAAAAACGGACGATCCTCCTATTGGTTAAACTTTAAACAAATTCGTTTGTGTATGTGTGACGTCACAATTAACCTCAAATATATGTTTTTTTAAGATATTCGAATATTATGTCATTTTTATAAAAAATGTATGCTTGGTTCTTGTACCATCAACTAAAATCTTGTTTAGTGTATTATTAATGAAGTTCTAATAGCTTTGATCTAATAAAATAAGAGTCTTTTTGTTGGTTGGAAATCCAATCTATAATTTTATTAACCGTCTATTTTTAACGAGATTTTTAATACAATTAACAATATTAAAACTTTCTATATTTTCTGTCTGCGAGGGTTTCTAAATGTAAATAATGGATCCAAGTTAAAACTACAAAGTTACAATAAAATTAAAAATAAATTTACAAAAACTAATAATTTAAGGTTATGTGAGTCATATTCGATGCTCACCATTGGGATCTCGGAAACAGTAGATAGTTTTTCCTTAATTTATTAGAATGTTTCATCCTGATTCCAACGATATATGACATTCGTTGATTTAATACATATATCTTCAAACAAACCTAGAAAAAATACAAAAATGAAAAGTCAATATTTTGTTTGTTATTGGATATAAAATTGCGCAACTTCGCCCATATTGAACCAACTCTCTATCGATCTTTTCGAGGTCCCAATGGTGAGCATCGAATTTGACTCACCCTGTAGGTACATGATATAAATTATTATATACCAATGACTATCCATTTTTGACGTCACAAACATTTTATAGATTAATTACTACGTTTTAAATTTTTTTTTATCTTAAATGAAAAATACTAGTAAAAAGAAAAAATACGTCAGAGCTATTTTAAAAAATACTATAGTTTAATATCTACAATTTGTAAAATTTTGAGGAAGAGCCCATTACAAGTTTAGGCAGAGTCTCGTCCAGTGTCCGTTTATATTCTATTTTGAATAACATAAGCAAATCGTTGCGGAGCCCAGGCGGAATGAAATCCAATGGAAATCAGGGTCGGTGTCAAAATATTAAATATTTTCGAATCAATGTCTTTCATTATTACGCGCGTCTTTTCTAGGAAAACAGTTTACATACTTCGACTAGTTCTGTGTTAAAAGGAAAACCCACTTCCGACTTCTTGAGAACATCCTATGTATTGAGGGCATAAATGCTTCAAAACCAAAACAATTAGTTTACTTCCTGCAATTTTTAATCATTTACGCAAATGATCCTCGATCCATAGAAAACTTTATTAATTATTAGTAATAACCATTGATTAAAATAAAATAATAAAGATGCGCAACTGTCAAGGTTTCGAGATTTTAGTGTTGTATTTTTTTACCAATAGCTTTATGATTGTCTTCAATTTTAAGGGCTATACAGCCACATTACAAATACCTTCCCGTAGTACTAAAAATTGATGATAATCATGAAGTTATTGGCAAAGAAATACAATACTAAAATCTCGAAACCTTGACAGTTGCACCTCTTATTATTTTTTACTCAATGGTAATAACTAATCAAGATATTATCATCCTTTACTATTAAGAAAAATAACCGGTCAAGTAAGTAAGCTTAAGTAAGGAACACAAAAGTCTTTTTTTAGTTGAAGTTTTTTTACAATTATAACAAATCGTCAGAATACTTTTAAACTGACAACAATAATAACCTAAATGGGGCGGCTAATTACATCGTCAAAATTATCTACAATCTCGAATGCACGGCACGCCTACAACATTAACCCTGTTTTGTATGAGGAAAATAGGAAAAGTCGGGCTCGAAAGGGTACTTTTATCGATTGGCTGTAACGTTGAAGCGAAATAAAAAACCTTTAGTGTAGGTACACAGCGTTTCTTTATGGCAGACTACGACAATACTCCTGCTGTTCAGATCACTATCAGTGAGGGGTTTCCAATTTTGAACTTGTGTATCGCGTAGCACGCCATGAATTTTTTAATGCAATTTACGGATATTTGCAGAAGTGTTGCAGAATGAACGTGCATATTTCCTTTTAGGAAGGAAAACAAAGAACCTTTGTTTGATAAGTATAAAAAACAAATTTTCCACTTCCCTCACATTATTACAAAGGCTTCAGGTGACAATTGTGTAATTACGTCCCTCTACGTTTGCTATGTGTGTGAAAACGTACTTTTGAGGAAGCCCTAAAAAGTCTATTGCATTAAATCGGAAAATCTAGTTGACCTGTTTATAAATCCATTCATTTAAAAAGATTTCGTTTAATTTAGTTTAACCTCTTTAATCTATTCAATGAATGCCGAAAGTTAAAAATTACATTAATCTTAAGTGTCTAAGATAATATTTTTATCTTTATTTGGGACTGAATTTTGTAGAGTCCAATGTTTTATTTAATTTAAAACAAAATTACGTTTTCAGTTGCAGCCTCCTTAAGATAAAGAATAAATAGATTAAAGTTAATTTATTTTTATCCAAAGTCAAAATATATTTGCAATCCTAGTCGTCCTATGCATTACATTCAATTTTAGTCGCAAATTATAACATCACTCTTAATAAAATTGCCAGAGTTCCCCACAGCAGTAAACTATATTTCACTTATTAACGTATTTTAAATAGACCGCACTCGGAGCTCGTATAATTCGGCCATTTCCATAACTATTACAATAAATGACATCATAACCTAACATTTTGTCAACTGTGGTTTAATTAACAAACCCCACTAATTGTATAACATGGGGACATCCATTTAATTTTCATTTTCATCAGGATGGTGCATGAGAGCGACAATGATGGCTGCGTTATCTCAATTTTAAAGCGTCGCCATCTCCCGAGATAAAATTCCATAAAATTCCGCTATAGTTAAGATTATGATATCGTTAGCTTAAAGGTTTCAGTTAGTTGGAGCACGAACATATTTTAATTAAAGGATATCAGGTACCAAGAAAGTATGTTCTTGATGTTTAATTGGTTGTCTATATATGAAGTTTATATCTATCGCACCAAAGATTTCATGTTACAATATTTGTTTATAATGTTTCGTAAACCACGTGACTACAGTATTAGGCAACCATATAAACTCACAATGGTATTACAAATACAGGGAAAAATAAAATGTATACATGGTTGCCTAGTTTTGTATTATCTAGAAATCTCCCAAAGAATAAAATTAATTATATCCTCATATAATTAGCTAATCAAATTATTATTTTTGGGTTTTCAATTAGAGCTCTGTGTATGTTATGAAATGAAAATTGATATTTTGAGTGGTAACGTACCGGCTTCAACCAGAAAATTGTCATAATTTGGGTAACATGAACAAAACCACATTTTTTGCGGAAAATTTTCATTAATAATAATATCTAATAATAATAATAATAAACAACTTTATTTGAAAGGCAAATTTTACATTATCACATCAAATCGGCGAAGCTTAATTCATAATTGTTATTTTTTTTTTAAATAATAAAAAAATAGTTAAAACAATACAATATTATTGAAGAGAGAAAATAAAAAGTAAACCAAACTTTTCAATTACTTATAATCCTTTTTATTTCTGTACAAATATTTTATAGAAACCCAACTAGTTTCGGCTATATAGCCATCATCAGGGGAACAGTTTTAATAATAGGAAAACTTGGAATAAAAAGGCTCAAAGGTTAAAACATTTTTGTCACGTTGCATTGCATTACTGTTAACATAAAACAAATAGATGTAAAAAACAATACATTATACTCTGTGACAAATGAACAGTAATTGTAACTTCGAACCTACAATTGTAACTTCGACCTACAATTGTAACTTCGAACCTACAATTGTAACTTCGAACCTACAATTGTAACTTCGACCTACAACTAGGTAGGGTGGAAATTACAATTATAAGTCGAAGTAACAAATGTAGGTCGAAGTTAAAATTGTAGGTTCGAAGTTACAATTGTAGGTTGAAGTTACAATTGTAAGTTCGAACTTACAACTGTAGATCGAAGTTACAATTGTAGGTCGAAGTTACAATTGTAGGTAGAAGTTACAATTATAGGTCGAAGTTACGATTGTAAGTTCGAAGTTACAGTTGTAAGTTCGAAGTTAAAATTGTAGGTGGAAGTTACAATCGTTTAGTTAAAACTGCAACAGTCAAAGTGAGTTTTGGTTGAAACTTAAAAACCAGCTTTTTTATATCGAAAGATAAGGTAGAAACACATATTGAGTGTTTGTACATTTATTGTAATTTTTCTAGAATTTTAGGGATATAAATTATTTCCACTAGTCACACGAACACACGAGCACACTAATGTAAAAAATTTTTGCTTCCTCTCATTTCATAAATGAACATATAAGATAATTTATCATAAGGATTTAATTTTTCGAGACTTTTTTAAAGATATATAATGGTTATTATAATTTAAGAAGTATACAAATTCAAACTTTAAGTTTTTTTCTCGAGTTTTTTGCATCAAAATTTCAATAAATCGAAAAGCAGAAGCCCTTCTCTTATACCTATTTCTTTTATTTTAATTCAATAAAATTAAATATTACCGAAATTATTTCTTTCTCTTCCTAAGAAACTTCCTCTTCCTTTGAAAAAGGCATGTACAAAATAGTTGACTAAATTAAAATAGACTCAAAAGATCAGCCAGAGACTCATTTGCTAGCGGCACCTTGAAAAATAAAATTTGTACAGAACCTAGACCTTATTCCTATTTATTTCTAAAAAAAAATACATTTTTATTTGCTATCGTTATCAATCTTATCGAGCAAAATTATTTCGAGACAAAATATATATCGGATGTTAAATAACACAAACAAATAGTGTCTCTCATTAGTCAATAAGGTGATTACTGATATTTACTGATCGACAGGTAGCGAAACCAAACAAATATATACTAACCGATTTAAAACACGAGTTGCGAAATGATTTATGTATGTACAGAAAGGAATTTGCTTGAGTTTGGCTTGAGTAAAGAAAGATTATCAAACAGATCTGAGGACGGACAAGTAATGATCAACATTCTAAGACAATATGGTGCAAAAAACGCTGTTGAATCCTTGTGAAAATTATTTAAGACTAATGTATTTTTTCGTCGTCATTTTACATGTCTTATATCACGATGATCACATTACATAACTTTAAATACGATACAGAAGAATTTAAACTCTATAGTATTTAACTGTAATTATCAAGTTACTTTTAGCAGTGCCATTTTAAGTAGGGTAATTACTATAATCCTTAGGATTACCGCGATAAGAAAGGAGGTAATGTCGCAAACGACTGCTTTAAAATAAGTGTATAAAACACTCAAGAAGTGTTTATAACGTGGTTTATGTAAGGAGGAAAATAAATAGGATATTCCACTTCTAGATAATATTTGATATGCCAGTGTCAAATACGGAATTAGTTTCATACTTCATACCAGTCAGTGGCGTTTTTCTTGGAGGACTGAAGAACTGCACCGTGGCTATTAATGTCAAAAAATAAAGTAAGATAATTAGTTCATTTTCTAAACGCTAAAAATTCACCAAAGTTCTAACATTCTAACTTCGTTGACTCAAAACCGATTTTGACGATATTTTTTTAAAATTTCGGAAAAAGTTTCTAGAAATGTTCCCCATAGGTGAGAAGGTGTGCTTTTTATTTTTTCAATTATTATTAACAAATAAGTGTTTTTTTAATACACTCTTAATTAAAAAATGTATGTATGTATTTATTTAAACAATTGCCTGAAATTTTATTACATAAAGTTTTTGGGGTCACAGATTACGAATCTGGTCTAAAATCGGTCTAAAAACAAAATGGTGCCTACAAAATGGCGTCAAATGTCTAATTCCTTATTTTCTTTTTCTTATTATATTTATCAGATTTTTGGGGGTTATTGGGGTCGCTGATTACGAATTTGGCATTAAAACTCAAATAAAATCGTGAATGGCGGAAAAGGGCAAATTAATTTTATTGGTATTTTATTTTTTCTTATACCGGGTGACAGCTACAAATTACACAAACCCAAAACAAAACTCATTTATGTGAATCACAGCCACCTAATTCCACATTTAAAAATTAAATAAAAAATAGTTATTTCCAAAAAAAAATCCAAAAAAGGCACTATTATACGTAAAATGATCTGGTGTAAAAAATGTCAAAAAACAGGATGTACCAATTGAAAATCATAAGTTCTGGCCAATTCCGATCAAACCGGAAGTAGGTACCTTGAAATTCAAAATTATCGAATTTAAAATTTTTATCTGACGTAGAAAAGAAGTTACACTTTTAGTTGTGACTAGTATCGGGTTTTTTGGGTTTTATCATTTGTTTCCATCATTTTTTAGACACCGTTTACCATTTTTGATAAATTGTAAGATAAAATTTGAGATCAGCGGCCCAAGAAACCCCTATACCGGGTGAAAACTAAAGTGGGTACACCTGTAATTTTTTTTCTACATCAAATAAAAATATGAAATTTGAAGGACGTAAATTAGATAATATTAGGTACACATTTTTTAGGATCATTTTGAATTTCAAAGTACTTCCGGTTTGCCCGGAATTGACCAGAACTTTTGATTTTGGAACATCCTGTTTTTTTACATTTTTGAGACCAGCGGATCATTTTACGTATAATAGTGCCTTTTTGGATTTCTTTTTGGAACTATTTTTTATTTAATTTCTAAAAACAGAATTAGGTGGCTGTGATTCACATAAATGGCTTTTGTTTTGGTTTGTAATTGTAGTTGTCCCCTGGTATAGAAAATAAATACCAATAAAATTTTTTTTTTAAATTTTCCCTTCTCCGCCATATTGGATCCGCTATTTTTCATAATTTTTTAATTTAATTTTAATTTTTATTCATAATCAGCGACCCCAAAAACCCCCTATATGACTAATATAATAAAAAAAAGGAAAAATTAGACATTCGACGCCATTTTGTAGATGCCATTTTATTTTAAGACCGATTTGACGCCAAATTCGTAATCTGTGACCCTCAAAAACATTATGTAATCCAATTTCAGTCAATTGTTTAAATAAATAAAAGAGTTATACATTTTCTAATTAAGAGTGTATTAAAAAACACATATTTGTTAATAACAATTAAGTATTGAAAAAATTAAAAGCACACCTTCTCACCTATGTGGCACTTTTCTATAAACTTTTTCCAAAATTTAAAAAATATCAAAATCGGTTGAGTCAACGAAGGTAGAACTTTTTTTCTTTAGTAAATGTACTATATTATGTGTTATTATTTGTCATCCTTTAAACACAAAATTTTTTATCCACGAATACTAAATAATGTGTGCATTATGTATGATTTCTTCAAGCATAATGCTATCCATTATTCCCCGCAGTGAATAACGATTTTATTATTCACTGTGGTGAATAATGAACAAAGTTTCTATGACAACGTATAGCATATTTGTTAAAAATTTCATTAAAGTGGCCATGACATGTGAGTCAAAGCACGAAATTAATATTGTAAACAACGTTGACGTATAAATTTAATTTGACAGGCCGTTCTTTTGACACATAACGGCTTGCTCATAAAGAATGTTAAAAATAAATAGTATGTACTCTTCAGTAAAAGGATTTAGTCAAAAATATTTAATAGTCGTGGATAAAATAGGGGTATTCTCGTGGGTATTCTACTCGCATATAATGACTATTATTCACTCGGGTGATTTACGACACTCGCCTACGGCTCGTGCAGTAAACTTTCACCCTCATGAATAATATAGGCCATTATATGCTTGTGGAATAAACTACTATTATTCATTCAAACTTTAAGAAATTTCTGGTGCTTGCAAAACACACAGAAACATGTTCAAATTTAATTATTTTTTTATATGAGATAGTCACGAAAATTGGAGTCAAAATTATTGAATTATTGTAAAACTGTAGCAATAAGAAAATCAATCCGTTCTATTCTATTAATAACATCATCAATATTTATAATAAAGTAAAATAATCATTATTTTGACAGAAAACTCCAACAAAATGAATCATGAGTCTATAATTTAATAATTCCTTTTTATTTCATGTTTGTGATCACGCCTTAAACAAAGATTTGAAATGAATTTGAATGAATATGTTCTAGGATATTTCGCACCCTGCAGCAGAGAGACGAAAAAATTATGCATTTCACTTCCGACCAACTGTATATGCACACCAATGCAAACTAGAATTTGAATATATTCTTGGGAGTTTAGGAACCAGCAAATTTTTTTAATAAATTATGAATTTTTTCATTATAAACTAAAAATATTTATAAAAATGCTCCTTGAAAGCATATCCATGGACAGTAATTGGACACACTGAGTATAATTTATATTTTATTATGGTTAAAACTTGTTCTTGATTGCCTTATTTATTATATTTACTTGGTTTGGACGACGCAGACATTTCTTATTCGAAATGCTTTAAAATGGCTTCGAAAGCAGATTTTTTAAATTCTTAGGGAAACCCCCCTTCTCCTTACATCCTGCCTATTCTTTGTTCCTGTACTTTGCACTGTCGAGTTCTACGATGACGAGCCGCCACTGTATAATATTATTTTCCGCAGTTTAATCAAATTTCACTTGTTACAATTATTTTTCAGCGGACTGAAAGAGTTTTATTAGTCCTTTTAATTTTTTAATTCCCGTTGAAAACACTGGCTAATTAACTTATTCGATAAGGTCTCGAAAGAGCAACACAGAATTGTGAAAATAATTTTAATCGTACCTACACAGAACAGCTCTCCGGAGATCGACATTAATTTTAAATTCCACAGACCTATAACGAAGTCGACGCGTTGCGTTAAAAATGAGCTGTATTATACATACAACGAAACGTCAGAATTAATAATTCGAGTACGTTTTCTAAAAACGATTGCATGAATAATCAAACTAATCAAATCCACAAGGAAATACAGGTTGTTATAAGTTAGTATGTTGTTTATGGACGACCAAAATATGTCGTCAAACAGCCGCAATGTTCATATCCAACACGCAGAAATTGGGAAAGAAATTGTAAAATATCATATTTTGACACTGATAACATCTATTCTTAAGCAAGATTATTCCCTTATTAATCCATATATGAGATTGCTGGAATGTGTAACTGACTGACATACTGTTATAAATAATCACTGCGCAAAAATTTTAATTTTGTGCTAATCATATGTTCCTAAAAATATACTCGAGTTTGAATATAGCCACTCATTGCAAATATTAAAAGAGCAATATAGAGGGTAAGCGTTTATTTATCAGATTAGCATAACACGCACAGTGCCTATAATAAATGTTTGCAGTGGCGTGTTGACTCTCTTGGGGCCATTGACTTACGTCATAGAAAATAAATATTGCATTCGCAAAACTATAGTTTTAACAACTCTTATACATCAATTTTTAGAGCTTAAAAGTCAAAATATGAGGCTTAATCGTCAGCCGAAAAAGATGTTGCCAGTCCGCCACTGACTGTTAACTCTTATGACTAGTTCACGCTGTCAAAGTTTATACTGTCAAAATGCTTACGACCGACAAACTTGCTTTAAATGTCCTCGTATAAATAATAATGCCACAAACTTAATTACTTAGTACCTGGTGCAAGTAATATATTAGTTTCACGAACTTGACAGTATATATTAATTACCCTTACAAACCAGAGTCCACTAAAGATTATAGCGAAACTGAGATGTTACACCAACCACAATGTACAGATATATATGTGTGTCACTTGCCACCTTGTTTAATATTACTTACAAGACCTTTCTTTCTAAGATATCTTTATTTAACCACTTTACGTACAAAAACATTTGTGGCAAGCCAACAAAGAAATACTAATATTAATATTAAGCGGATGTGAAATATTCAGGGTTTAAAGTCGAACAGGATCATGTCAACATGTGTTAAAAAGAGCTTATGATTCCGTATATTTGCGATGTGAGCACGTTAAAGATTTCCACAATGCTGGTCCTGTCAATATAGAAATATATTTTCAGTAGTGTATACCGTTGATGACATTTTGTTGTTGCTGGCGATAGTGTGGACACCACTTTAACTGAAACAAAAGCTATCCAGTGCCCACACTACTATTCTTTTTTTTTTTTGTAAACAGTTTACGTTTATAAAAGTTGTAATAGTTAATAGTAACGTTTTTTTTTTGTATAATTTAATTATATAAACCCGTCTTTAGCAAAATAAATATTAAAAGTTATGACTGGTCTTCGGATTTACCTACAACAGCGCTTTTATACATTTATATAATAAATGTTTAGCCCCCAGTTGTTATTTAGTTACTATTTGGCGTATTCTCGCGCGTGTTAGAAAGGAAAATAATAAACAAGCTGCACAAGTTTACCTATATACCAAAAATATGCGAAATGTTTCGTATTTTTATGTGAAACGTGAATTACGTTAAAAATAAACTTTCCGTGAATTTCAGAATCTACCAAGCTTGTTCTGTCAGATCTAAATTATCTTTACATTTTTAAGTGTTGTTTGCATTTAGAAATTTAAAAGGTCCATAAATGGAATAATAAACGTGAAGTATATACATCTTATATCAGTTAAATTAGTATTTTTCAAGCTATGCAAACAAATAGGCCTTATATTGAGGTAATGATATCGATAATTTATAAGTTTCACTGTTTATGTACTGACGTTTTTATTTGCAATTTTGGATTTTTTTCAGAAAAGCCAACGTACCTTTGAAATTATTTCATAGAAA
The DNA here is from genome assembly GCA_963680705.1 of Rhagium mordax. Lineage (NCBI taxonomy): Eukaryota > Metazoa > Arthropoda > Insecta > Coleoptera > Cerambycidae > Rhagium > Rhagium mordax. The sequence goes on from OY796661.1 coordinate 16,878,658, forward strand.
CAAAGACATTTAACGTCATTTAATTTCAGTTAATTTCAATTTTGTTGCAAACCTCCTAGTTTTCACTAAAAAATGAATTTTATGAAACATAAATTACTAGATATGATGTATATATCCTTGGTGAAAGTGACAGAAATAGTTTTTTGGCCTCCAGAATTTACGCTCAAAAGTATTCTCACAGAACCCATCCACAAGAAGCATCTTCCAAAATATTGTTTAAATGTTAATTGTGGCATTTCATAAATTATTTCTCTTCTTTTTCTTTTTTGGGATTTATTACCACATTTCTTGAGATTCCTATCCAAAAAAATTCGATTTATCTAAAAAATATTCAAATTAACCAGTTTAAAACTGGGAAATAACCTCTACGCCTTTGACGTAATGTCAGAGGATCAGTTTCGGAAACTATATCCGTTTCCTTTTTCAAAGTTTAGGCTTTAGGTTAATTTGAATATTTTTTAGATAAATTTAATTTTTTTGGATAGGAATCTCAAGAAATGTGGTAATAAATCCCAAAAAAGAAAAGGAAGAGAAACATCTTCCAAAAGTTTAAATAGCAGATTTGAAGAAACAAGTGACATTTCTTACAAAAAAGTCAATAGTAGAAAAAGGACTACAAATGAAGATAACGACTTTTGTTATAGGAAATGTCACCTGTTTCGTCAAATCTGTTTTTTAAACTTTTGGAAGATGCTTCATGTGGATGGGTTCTGTGAGAATACTTTTGAGCGTAAATTCTGGAGGCCAAAAAACAATTTCTGTCACTTTCACCAAGGGTATACATCATATCAATTAATTCCTGCTTCGTAAAATTCATTTTTTAGTGAAAACTAGGAGGTTTGCAGCAAAATTGAAATTAACTAAAATTAAATGACGTTAAATGTCTTTGTTTCTATGAAATAATTTCAAAGGTACGTTGAATTTTCTGAATAAAACATACCATTTACACATGAACAGCTACAATCTCGAAAATTATTCATTTTAGGTATAGGACATTGGACATAAGAAAGTTGCAGAGAAATAAAAATTACACAATTTTTTACAAAAATATACAGGGTGTTCCATTTGAAAAAGTTGAGTTTTGGTATAGTAGGGCCAAAAAGAGTAGTCAGTAAACTCAGGGGGAACTAGTTGTGGTTTTCATCTCTGGTAGGCGGATAAAACTTGATATATTTTTCTCAATTATATGGGATTATATGGTAAAAAAAGCTGCCGCTTCTGTATTCCATAACAGCTAAATACTTTGAAGAATTGCCGGTGAATGTTTTGATTTACTGACTACTCTTTTTGGCCCTACTATAGTTTGAATATTTATAAGTTAGCAGTGCGCTTATGAACACCTTGTATGAAAGAAATATTTTCTACACCAGCTAATAGTTAAAGTATGGCATACACTACTACCATGTCAAAGAAAAAAAATTACAATCCAAAAATAAGTCCATAAACAATTTTCAAAATGATACCTGCAAACGTCAGTTTTCCATAAAAATATTTTTTACTTCATTAACCATCCAACAAATTTTTAAAATATTTTACTGCTGAATAGGCCATCACAGTGGTCTTCAAACATAATAAAAAAAATTGGGTCATTACCTTTAAAAAATATATATTCTTTCATCTACCATTTTAACGGATCGCCCTGAATAATTGATAATAATTTTAAAAAATGTACTTTTTTTTAACCATCCCTCTATCTCCAAGGAGACAGGAGATACAGAAGAAATACGCACTAGTGACTCACCCTGTATATTTTTGAAATCAGGAGATTGCCTACTTTTCAATTATTTCATAATATACAGATTGTCGTCAAAATTTTGTCGGATGTTAGTTATTTCCCGCTAAACCAGTTAGAAGAAGTTAGATATATGAATGAAATATGCTTTTATAACCACAATAATACGCCATATCGATTTCCCTAATATTTAATATACAAGGTGGAAAAAATTTGGAAAACCAGTTTCTTGACAATATCTCGTATACGAGTATTAGAGGTTCTATCGCCTATAATCAGATTCCTCATAAAAAAATACATGAGAATAGATTTTAGTTTTTCATTTTAGCCCAATAATAAAAGCAGGTGAGCCTCTTACGTGGGACACCCTGTACTACATACATAATAATATCGAAAAGTGTTCTCTTATTTTTTCTTTACTGTTAATCACTTTATTGTGACTAATAATTATCATATTCATTACTTAAAAGGTGAATAACATTCAAACATATTATTTTAATGCAAGGCTCTGGTACAGGGTGGCCCATTTTCGAGCCTCATCATTGGGATCTCGGAAACCGTAAGAGACACAGGATCGGTTAAATTATGGCAAAGTTGCACAATTTGATGCTTATCAAAATGCTGTGATGCAATTTGAAAAATTTCGAATACTTTCGGAAATATCCGGAAAAAACTGAAATTTCATAAAATCTTTTTTATTTTTTTCTGCCGTTAATTATTTAATTTAATAACACTTCGTCATTGCCGCTTTAATAACACTTCGTCATTGCCGCTTTTTATCCTCTACAAGATGGCGCTGTCAAATTTGAAATCCGACGTTTCATCTTTCGGAAACCATCATCAACTTATTTTTTTAAATACAGACCTGGATTTTTATTTATTATTATTATTTTTTTGTTACTTTTAGACTCCCTAAAAGCTTTAACCTCGGCTTTAACCCATCACAAGTTTTGATTTTCAAACGTTTCGACGACAAAAGTGAGATTTTCCGAATTTTTTTTAAATTTTATTTAATACTGTTTTGAAAATAAATTATTTTTTCAACATTCTGAATTTATTTAGTAGGTAAAAAATAACTATCTAAATTTATGATATTGATGAAAAGCTGTATTAAAAGCGAATAAAAAATAATTATAATTATAACTAAAGCACTAATTGCTACTTTAGTTGTAAAAAGTAGTTTAAATAAAGAAAAGTATTAATTATTTTAAATATTGGGCAGCTCTGTTTGCACATAAAGAAAAACAGAGGCGTGTTCCATTTTAACTAACTTTCAAGTGCTAGCAATAAAAATCCAACGGCATTATTTAAGTTAGACATAGATAATTCCAAAAAAAAAGAAAAATCGTTTTTCTTCAAACGTCAGAAAAACATTTCTTAACTCATTTCATGACATTAAAGTTTGACATTTTAGACGGCTGTGCGTTGCCATTAGCAGCGGAGGCAAAAGTAGTTTTTCTTACGCTGATTGCTTATAAATAACGACATCTTAAATAGGTAATACAAAACTTGTATCCTTTAATTATTAAGTAAAAAAAGAACAACACAATTTAACTATTTAAACATTATATTAAAAGAACAATAATTATTTAGTATAGGTAATAAATTATTCATGGCATCTGCGGCAATTTCCGCAACCTCAGGGGTCAAAAACTGAGTTTGTCATTCTAATCTAGAATAAGTGTGGTTTAAAAGAATAATATCAAAAGAATATTTATTAAAATATTTAAAATACCTAGGTACTTACAAATCGTGAAAACACTCGCAGTACAATTTAAACTGACACTTTGTCAAATCGAGCAACGCGTATCCATAGCAACGCGTATTTTGTTTAATACGCCCGCCATGCGATATTAACAGTATCAACACAATGCGTTTTTGGCGGTGAAATTCGATATTTTTTATCTTTATTTTTTTTAAATCGACGTTTGAAGAAAAAATAGAATGTTTTATTCGGAGTAAAAGCCATTTTTGTGACTCGTCTGTATTTGCCGGACTCGTTCGTCCGGCAAACCTACAGACTCGTCACAAAAGTATGACTTTTACTCCTAATAAAACAATATACTATTATAGACTCATTCTATATTTGTCAATATTTCTGATATCATTTCTTTTTGTTGCGATAATCAGAGTATGTTTGCCAGCAGATATTACGATTAAATATTTTTCACTAAGAAAAAATTTCTTAAGGTGAATCGCAACGATGTAAAACTAATTTGAGATTATATTTCACTTTTAATACAACTTCAATAAGTATTAGTGTCACAAAAACATTTTCGTATCATGCTGCTCCAATTCGCATGTTTCAATTTTAACGCTTTAAATACACTTAACTCGCTAAGGAGTCGTAATTTGTTCTTATTTTGTTACTTCAATTTGCATCTTCGTTCGAAATGTAATCGCTTTGAATTATCCTTAATTTTCCAACCGCGAGGAAAATTGAGGAAAACTTAAAATGGATGATCTAACTAAAGGTGACAGGTCTTAAATTTTGCAGTAGAGTGGATACCTCATACTTAATACTTACTGAAAGTAAATGAGAAAATTTCATATTAATTTGAAAAATAACTCTCTACAAGAAAGTGGTCGTGACGTTCGTGGTTATATTAAACGAAAAATTTCCAAACATGACAATATTAATTTCGCGTGTTCCTCTGCGTCGGCTTCTACTAATTCTGAGAGAATAGGAATTCCTTCCACTATGAGGATACAAGAGAATGATGTATGATGTTCTTAATAAAGCAAATATGAAGTTGAATTGCTGCTTCTGATTACACTAAATTTTAATAAGACTGTAGGGTATTATTTACCTCATGTAATAAATGATCAGAAGTTACTATAGTCGCTGTCGCTTCAACTAATAGCAATAAATTGTTATCTTCTCTATTGCATTCCTTAAAGCTACTACCTATAACTTCGAATTAATTCTATAGCTGCTTGTAATTTTTTTCTTTTTGCAGATTCTTAAACTTTAGGGTATCAACTTCAAATATTAAAAAGGAATAGATGTGCTTTTACCCCTAAGAGGGTGAAAGCCACCCCTGAAGTTCAAAATTTAATACTGCCTCAAGTATTAAAAGTTAGTTATTAAAAAAAAATTATGTATACTTATGTGTTTATAGCCGGTATTAATAGGGGTACAATAGAAAAATATATTTTGTTTGTTTTGAGCAAGTAGAACTTTTTCTTTGCAAATTCTTATATTTTAGGACATAAAACTTATATCTTAATAATAAAAATAAGACTGTAGGGTATTTATTGCTCTTACCCCCAAGAGGGTGAAAACTGAAAACCACCTCTAAAATAAAAAAATCAATAATTAACGAAGTACTGAGAATAAATTATTGAAACTTATATTATTTATATTTTTGTTGAAAAAAAACAAAATCACTTCTTAGTGCCCCCCTCCCCCTTTGAGGAGGTCTATCGGTACAAGGGGCCGTTTTCGGCCTCACTGTATATAAAAGACTATACTTATTTTTTGATGAGGAATCTACCCTTAAGAGGTATTCACGTTATTTCGGGATACCCTGTATAGTAAAACCGAACAATTTAAAAAATCCAAATATGTATTAATTTTATCTTCAAAGTACTGCTGCATTTCAGCCAATAATTAATTGCTGTCTCCGTGATACTAAATACTAACTCATGATCGCCTACTTTGGATTTCAAGAGACACCATCCTTCTCCAATATCTCTATGCACACAGGTGGGTCATCGTGGGATGAACATGCATTCTTCTTTAAATAACTAACTTTCCACTCGTACTGGAGCCGGTAGTCTGTATTTATTTAGCTTACTTGGTTGTTTATAGCTTGACTTATAGATCTAATTATTGGAGCGGGGTACTTTGGATTGATTTACGTGTCGTAAGAAAACAACCGTCAGCCTCTTTAATATAATAGTAGTTTTACACAGGCTATAAATGTTCGGTAAACATTTTCAGGAAGAAATGTGGTCTTATTTTCAGTCTTTTAATACCCTTATTTTCAATATTGGAGACCGTTTTTAGTACACTAAAAATACGATATGCGACATTTTGATAAATTTTTTAAAAAATACTTCGAAAGTACACCACTACCTTCCGAGTCCGCTTTAACGATGGCATGACTGGAGGATGGAGGCAATATTGTACTGTTAGTGTAACTTATGCGTTGTTAAATTACGAATACAGCCCCATGTAGAGCCGATCTTAATTGTTACAAAAAATAAAGCTCGATTTCTACGGTCGACTGTTGAAGAATAAGGGAATGCGAAATCTGGACACTGGGAAAAAATTCAAATCAGTATTCCCAGAACAGCGGTTACATGGAAGAGCGTATAACATCTAACGTGCACCGGTTGGAGTAAATAATCCATGGCCAGCATGTTACACAAGAAGTAGGAATTCCAAGTAACCTTAAAATATTCTAATATATCTCATATTATATTTAAAAAATTGTCCTGTGGGATATTGAATTTTTGAAGCAACTTTTTACGTCAGATAATTTCACTGCGCTTTGAATGGTTTAAAATGAACACACGGAAATATTTATATAAATAACGAGATAATACCCGTAATTACATCTAACACAGATTGTGGCAATCTCGGTGGCAATAGTACATTATTTATGTCAATTGAAATCAATTATAAGCGTTGAAGTGAGAAATATCCTGGATCTAATTGGTCGTTAAGCAGATTTATCTATGTGTTTTTAAATGGTTATAGATTTCTATGGCTTCTAATCTAATATATTAGGTAATTTGTATACGATTGAAAATTATTTTTACCATCGCATCGTGCAGAAAAACCAACAAGCAACATAACTGAGATTTATTAACTGTGACATTATATATTATATAGAATTCCTACTGTTAAATGTTCCTTGGTTTTGTTCTTTAAACGAAACTTCTGCATTTTTGTATGAACGGAAATACAGTCGTAGCCAAAAAAGATTTCCAACTAGAACATCGAAAATAAACTAATTGAAAATCGGGAATTTATTAGATGGAAAACCTTTGGCCACGACTGTACAAGTTTATTCCACGAAATTTTCATTTTAGTTTTAGGATCTATTTTGATAGTTACTATTTATGACTGCCTTAATAAATTCGTCGTAATTTTTTCTGTTAAATAATGGCAAATTTTAAATTGGGGCATTCCCCATGGCGCAAAATATATTGAAGTAAAACTCCATCAAACGATGAATGGTGCAATAATTAGTACCTACATTTAGTTTAAAGTCGATACCAATGAGAATTTACTATTTCCAAAGAGTTATGAACTAAAAAGTAACAAGACGAAGATGAAATAATTCGAGTTTACAACAGTTTCAAAATCCTTGTATACAGGGTGAATCTTTAAGTGGGGGTTATATTTTAATGAGTAATAGTACTAGTCGTCAGGAATATGATTCCGAATTTTTGTAAGTTGTAAAATGGCTGAGTTATGGGTTTTTCTTTTTTTAAATCGTGATTCAAATGTAATTCCGGCGCTCTGGGCAAACTTTCGGTGCACTTACGTGTAACCGGTCGACAGTGTTGCCATTTTAATTAAAGCTTGATGATATAAAACCAATGCGATGTGTGTAATCAAATAAAACGCATTTCAGCTTTACTTAAGGTAGATTTATGCAGTCTACTTTTTATTTTCACTTACATTTACATAATCACTTTTGATTAACAATCCAGAGATACCCAATCAAGAGAGAGAGGCAAGGGTAATGAAAATGAAAAATTAGCTTAATCGCATAAACAGGTTTATTGAAATACGCTGTTTAAACTTTCATAATGAAAATGGTAATGTAAATGAAAATGGAAAAGTCGGCTGCATACATCCATCTTTAGTTCCTAATTATTATAACATAAAATGAAAACGATTTTAAAAACAGAATTCGATTATAGGACCTTTTTCCCTATGTCACTTGTTAGCTGTTTGCTTTTCAGAGTCATCGAATTTTAGTCGTCGGCCCAATCCGCCCCTGCTACTGACCCAGTTTTCAAATGCAGCAGGTGTGCGTTAACAAAAGATACCGTGAAAGAACAAATAAACGATGGTGATTCGGGAGCCGGACATTGCCGCACACGTGCCAGTTCGGGATCGATGTTGGGGGTACCGACTAGAAGTTTCTAGTTTTTATTATTTTGGTTCTCCTGGAAGACAAAATCCACGCGTGGTGGATTTGCCTATTGCAATCGTGTATATTAATAGTTTCAGTTTTTAGTGAAATTTAAAGTGTAAGTAGTGTTTGTGCCGAGGTTTGTGCAGTAATAAAAAAAACTGAGTTAGGTTTATTATCTGTGTGAGTAAAGATTTCAATCTGTGCCACTTTTATCTATGGGGCCACATGTTTGGTGTATACGACTCCCGTCAACAACGTTGAAGAATTACAGAAAAGAGTAGAAAACGTTGCGAATCACATATAATAAGGCAGAATAGTGTTTGGAAAATAACGGAGGACACTTTCAACTCCTGCTATGAGAAAATGCAGAACTAAGGTAAGACAAGATTTATTGTTATTAGAAAAAATAATTTTCTCTCCATTACTAATGATATTATTAAATTTTTTTATTGTTACACTTAAGGAGAATAGTTTTTTCTTTGTTATTGTTTACATAGTACTTTTTGTTTAGTTTCTTGTTATGTATACTTGATGTTTTGTATTTTTTTTTGTTTCTGTGGGAAAATATGACACCCGGCGAACACCCACTCAAAAAAAATAAATTTGCTTTGCTATTAAATTCCTTGTATTCTGTTTGAAGTTTGGCAACAACACACAGTTCAGGAATCGTACAACACTCGTGCGGTCGCCTCAGTTATTAGTCATTACTCGCATTAGCGCAATCCACTGCCGGGGTACCCGAATTAAAATAAAAAGGGTTTAAACAATGTTCATTTTTCATAGCACGGTTAAAAAAAATGTAGTTTCGTGTTCCTATAGTTGAAAGGTGTCACCCCATCTCTATAAATAAGACCACTTAATGATTCACCCTGTATATAAAACTGCCGTCTCATCTCATCAGTCACATTTACGCAACAATTACTAATGGCCAGGGGACAATAATCACCTGCCTGTAGCAAATTTACAACCGTAGATCAGGCAGGTAGAAATCCAATGTGGGTCGGATTAGTACTTCTGATAGTGGCACTTTCTGAAAGAGTAATTTTAACTCGACTTTTAACACCTGTATTTCTGTTGTACTTCTTTTGACTAATATTTTGTTAATTTGATGTGGAGATTCTTAGGATTCTCGGTTATATTATGATATTTATGATTAGATAAAAAACTATTTATTTCCTGACGTCTCGGTTTTAATAACCATCTTTAGAGAAAATTTGTGTATGATTATAATTAATGTTATATAAATTTTATGTCCGCTTATGCAGATATAAAATTTATATAAAAATCTGCATAAGCAGACATAACATTTGTATAACATTAATTATTTAACATTTAACACACAAATTTTCTCTGAAGATGGTCATTAAAAATTAAAACTAAAATGTCAGAAAATAAAAAAATTTTTTACTTAAACACAGGAGCGAGAATCCGAAGAATCTCCATATAAAATTAATACATATCAACAAAAAAAGAAAGTTACCTACAGGGTGATTCATAAGGAATAGACAATATGTTACCTGCAGATATATGTATAACGGAAAATATAAATTTTTTGCTTAATAACTGGGGGTCAAATATGAATATGTTAAATTTATAAAAATAATTCAGTATGTTGTTATATTTCGGTTATTTTATGTTTCACTTATTACCATAGCGCACTTTGTAAAAATTTTTGGCACTTTTAACTTTAATTAATCAGGATGTTTGTTTAAAATTATGGGTTGCAGGATTTTCTAAAATGTAAAAATACGTATCTCGGTAGGGTGCAATTTTGTATAAAATAATGGTTAAAAATTTTTTTAATGAGATTATAAATGAACGAAGTACAAAAAAGTTATGACGGATTCTGTTAAACCAAGATAGCTTACCAAAAATGATAGCTTATTCGATTTCTCACGAGATTTCTCACGTCAAAAAACCTAATTGTACTGACTTTTATGTTTGTGTGAAAAAATAACTGAAATACAACATTACTAAATTATGTTTATAACTTTAACATCCCGTATCTCAGTAATTATTAATATTTGACCCCAAGTTATTCAGCAAAAACTACTATTTTCCGCTATAGAATTGGCAAGTAAATATTATCCATTTCTTATGAATCACCCTGTATATTAATATTTTGAGAAATTTCAAGTGGGTATTATTTTATAAAAAAAAACTACAAGAACAACAATCTTTATATATGTAGGTACTTGTCTGTAATATTGACTTTGCACTTATTGATACGAGCAAAGTATACCTACCTTTATCAAGGATCATTAACTCTTACAGTATGTATGTAATAAAATGTATAAACCGAGGTATAAACGTAACAATCAATGTAACTATTCAACTTTTTTTCAAAAATATGGCATCTGAAACGGAAATAACTAAGCATTAAAAAAACTGCTTATCTAAAAAAAGGTACATTTTTTGTCTGCCGATTTCAAGTGGATTTTTTTTTAATTTTCACAACTTCACTTTAGTAACAAATTTTGAGATTCAGTTTTGACTTTCAAAGCATGAATTTTTTTCAAATGCAAAACGGCCATATTTCATAAGCGAATTTATATTTAAAATCTCTGGATTCATGAGATCCTCAAATGAATTTGTACCAACTTTTCGTGGACACAACTTTTTTTGAGGGAATTTTGTAGTAGGTATTTCAATTTAAATTATCTTACTTGTATGAAATTTTTTAAAAACCTCAAACACAAACTTACAGTTACCATGTTAATCTTATTTTTCTACTAAGACACCCAATCACCAATATTCATTATTAACACAGCACGCAAAACCTGAAATATTTTGCTACACCCTAGTTTAACCTGCTTGCCTATTGCAACTGAGGAACAGGAAAGTATAATTTTGGATTTGAATCCAATTCATCTCACCAAAACGATGAGCAGCCTCTAAAACTAAGTCAAATTTTTATTGCGTTTAGGACTCGGTTTAGGACAATGCCCAGAAATTAGAAGGTACTTATGTATCCATGGCAAGATTCCTCCTTATATCCACTTCAATTGATGGACCAACATTATCACAACCCACAACTAAAAACGCATTTATTTAAATCTAGATTCTATACCTAGGCAAAAATACACTTTCACACATACTTAATTTAAATTTTTGAAACCTCTCAATCAACTGCTAATGACTTATATATAACTTAAACCTCGTCTTAAACCTCGTCTTAAACCTTGATTTATATTGTTTACTGATTTAAAAATGTAATCTAATGATAACGTTACAACACATAAAATTTAGTATCCAATTCACATTATTGAGCAATAAACGTATGTGTGGAGATTTACGTCACAATGCACAATTGGCAGTAACAAAAATATGAATACAATATTTTTTATGATATTATTATTCTAACGCGTAAATATTTATACTTTTAAGATTCATAAAAAATTGTGGAAAGTCGATATCCAAAAATGTGACTGAGATTTATTCTCGCGATCCCTCTGGCGATCCTAATTGTGCCCAAAAAAAGTTTATTTGAAAGTGGGTTTTCCAGCAATATCTCAGATTTTTCCGCGATTTTTCATATCCAAAATATTTACATTAATGTTCAAAGAATTTTACGGCTTACAAGTATTCGATACATAAAAATCGGAAAATAATTTAGAATACAAAGAGTGCTATTAAAACAAGCATAAGTTATTTTGATTAAGTTTGTGAATATAGAAGGGATAGACATTCGTGCCGTGATTCGAGTACATTGCCGCAGTGCAGAATTCAAAGCAATCAGAGAAGACATTTATTTACAGATCAGATGATATTGACAAAGAGCGGTGGGATGAACAAGACAAAACAAAATTTGCATATCAACATGGAAAATTGTGAACAATCCTATTACAGAAAAAAACTCGGAAAAAATAAGAAGAGAAGCCGATACAAAATGATCGGTGAACGCATGTTAAAAACATAAATAAGAGACAAGTTATTAAGGAATCGAATGGCGAATAGAGTATCTGACTGAAATCGATCAGTCTTGAAGAGAAAATTTAAACTAATTATCTACTTGGACGAACCATGGCGTGTTACGCATGATGCCCCATAAAAAGGGTGGCTTATCGAATTTAAAAACCGATGAGTGCCTAATGCACTGTCCTTATCAGCGAAAAATATAATCGAATCCTTCCTGCGTTGAGTACATGCATATTCATGAACACGAGTCATGATTTTAAAATAATTAAGATTACAAAAATAAAGTTATAATCTAAGATTACAATTTTGCAGTAAGGGTCATTCAATCTTAAGATTTTCTCATACCTATAATTTAAGACATTTAATTCTATAGAGTTCATTTATTTACAATGTCAGTATAATATTGGAATTAATTGATAAGGAAGTAGAAAACTTCCTGTAAGAAACTGAAACTCGATACCTGCCATAAATATTTATTATATTAGGTGCGATAACAAAACCGACTACACAATTGTAATTTTATTTTACAAATTAAATAACATTAAATTAACAAATATTTTACTTTGTACCATCCATTGTAATCAGAAATAAACAATTTATTTTTCCTCTATTTATTCCTCGATTTATTCAGTATGAACCTGTTCGAGGACCTGTTTAAACTAACCACCCGCTGAGATTGTGAGACTGCTAATAGCCGGCAGATAGTCACTTTACTTCAGTAATCAGTATAAGATTAGAGTCTGCAATGGCATACAAAATTTCACTAAAACCTGTGTACTCCGATTGTGAAAGATTGTTGTGGAAAATCTTAATCTGCATACAGACCTTCGTTACGCAGGAAGTCGATTTAGTCTATAGTCTAGGAATATCTATAGCGAGATCTACAGGGTGTCCGTTTTTCGACCCGCAGCATGAGGATCTCACTTATCTTAAGAGATACGAAGTCGGTCAAATTCGAGGTCAAATTAGAGCAAAGATGCGTATTTTTATACTGATCTATAATCTATCGTTTTTAGTTTTGAAGATATTAGGACAAAACCTCGGACAAAACGAAAAATCGTGATTCTCGTTTTTAATTCTTAAATTGAAAACCTCGTTGAAAACTAACTGCGTATTTTAAATAAAGACATTTTTAAGGCACTTTTTTTTAGGATTCTGACTATGCCATTGCATTTTTGTCATGACGTCTACGATGGCAAAGAAACAACAATCAACTTTATTTTTTGTTTTGGGCGCCATATTGGATTCTCACATTTTTGAATACATCTTTTTTTTCTGATTACATTACGGTGATATACGACACAATATGGCTGAGACTTACAATTAAGTTGAACTGTCAATATTTTGTCTAAAACAAAAATGTTGCTTTTGTTTCCAAAGCACCCTTTGCAAAACTGAATAATGTTCAATTTCGGTCGAAATATGAAACTAAACTATCATGTGTCGTACAGGGTGATCATTTTAAGTGCCTCACTCGATTTTCCTGCTATATTCTTCACCTAGGAAAAAAAATAAAACTATACTTGTGTACTTCTTTCCGAGGAATCTGATTCCGAAAAGATAAAAACAATTGAATTACAAAGAAAAAAGTTATGGCCGAAAAACTGCAAGAGAAAAAAATATATATTAAGTAATGCGGAAATAGATATGTGACATTTCACCGAGCATTTCACTGATTGTAAATGCATATCAGTTACATTACTTTCACTTCCGGATTGACCGGAAATTGCTTTAATTTTTTTATTTTAGGTGATACACCAAGTGATACACCCGAGGATACACCCTGTATATTGAGCTCAGTTTAAAGAACATTTCTTTCTGAATTCAGCAATATTGTTATATATACAGGCTGTCTTCTAAAAAACGGCCAAAGCCATAACTCAGTTAAAATTTCATTATTATTTTTTTTAATTGGGGAATATATATTGGCCCACGAAACGCTCTTTTCAGCATATAAAATATGGAGGTACTACTTCCGGTTTTACCGGAAGTGACTTCATTGTCATTTTTTTAAATAGCACCCTATATATTTTTTTCGAAATCTCTACTCCGCGTAAAATTTCCTTTCCGATGATGTGTCACAAGTCAATATTTTCCCACCAATAACCCCCTAACAACTTAATTCTTTTCGAGGTAAGACAAATTGCTATTAAATTATCAATTGTGCCGTGAAGAACAGAAATAAACACAAATGTCAACAAATCGACATTTAACATTAGTTTCACAGTTTTTTTGCACTTTGTTTTGTTTTATGATGTTATAACAATAAAATCTCTTTCCATGGCACAACTGATAATTTAATAGCAACTTGCCTTACCTCGGGAAGAATTAAGTTGTTAGGAGGTTATTGGTGGGAAAATATTGACTTGTGACATATCGTCGGAAAGGAAATTTTACGCTTATTAGAGATTTCGACAAAAATGTATAGGGTGCTATTTAGAAAAATGACAATGAAGTCACTTCCGGTAAAGCCGGAAGTAGTACCTCCATATTTTATATGCTGAAAAGTGCGTTTCGTGGGCCAAAAATATATTCCCCAATTAAAAAAAATAATAATTAAATTTTCACAGAGTTATGGCTTTGGCCGTTTTTTAGAAGACAGCCTGTATATAACATATTATCATTTTCTATAAATGACTTTATTTAGGCTTTATACAAGCATAATAACAAAAAACATATCCAATTTGATATACTCACATTGATGTTTCATCTCCGGGTTCATCTCTAAACATACAATTATTAAGTTTATTTGATCTTCTTTAATGTATGATAAAAATTAATAATTGTATGTTTAGAGATGAAACATCAATGTGAGTATATCAAATTGGATATGTTTTTTGTTATTATGCTTGTATAAAGCCTAAATCGAGGCCTAAATAAAGTCATTTATAAACAATGCATATCAAGCAAAGAAAAGAGAATTGTAAAAAAAAATATTATCATTATCTTTCATATTTAATAAGATATTGATTGGGGTTTAAACTCGGGTTTAAAATAACACAAATATATGATGTTACGAAATAAAGTACTTTCATTAGTTTTCAATTTAAAAATTAAAAACGAGAATCACGATTATCGTTTTTTTTTTCTAATATCTTCAAAACTAAAAACAATAGATCAAATTTCTTTTCAGATTATTGATCAGTATAAAAATGTGCAACTTTGCTTTAATTTGATCGACTTTGTATCCCTTAAGATAAGCGAGACGGTGTTAAACTTGTTAAAAAAAATGGTCGAGATGAAACTGTATCAAACTTTCATAGACACAGAAGTCATCCTTGGTAATATTTGGATCAGAGAGCTTATTGACCTTTTAAATGGCCCCAAAAATGGAAAAATAAAAAATGTTTACTTTCCGTGGCACCACAAATGAGAATGCATATGTATATGTACAAAATAATAATTGACCAGCTAAATAAAATCGATCATATATATATGAAATAGTTTTCAAGCAATTACAACTTTGCTTCAAAATATTAACTCGGACCTCGGAATTCTAAGACATTTTGGCATCTTTTAGTCAACAACTATTTAGGCACTGACCAAGGCACTGAAAGTTAGTGGCAAAAATTTTAAATCTAGCTCGGCAGATCGATAGGCAATCACAAAACGTAGGTAGATTTAAAAAAAAACTTTCCGATTCCTAAAGTATTAAGACCTGCACACTTATTTGATAAAAAAGTTACGTTGGTGCAACTGAGGGCGCGGCGTACCAATAGAGCAAACTTGACATTTTCTTGAACTTCAGTGAAAATTTTTTCACGTTTCGTCAAAGTTGTTCATTGTAAATTCGAAATAGTATTACCTACCAATAGACATGTTTGAGTGCTATGGAGAGTTCTATTAAACTTTTTCGATTTGAAATTGGACATTGGACATTCGTGAATTATTAATTTTCTTCGAAAAGATCACTTCCGATCAATCGATTACAAATTCCAGTGTCCAACAATAGGCTCTACATGTGGCCCAAGACCTTCCTTTTTACCAAATATCATGCTTTCGAAAGATGTCGTTATCGTACGATTTTGCAAAAAAGCAGTTTGTGTTCGGAAAAATTCAATTTTCTTCGAGTTTTCTTTGATTTTTCTTGGAATATACCTACGTATCTTTTTCACAGAGCTAGTCTTTGGTATGTATCGCGTATCGATTGGTTGATTCGTTGAGTTACATAACGGTTTTTATGAAAATTTTCAAATGCAAGTACCTACATGTTGGCCGCCAACTTTTCGTCTTCCCGAGTATTTTTCCCAAATTTTTGTGAATATCTTCCAATGTGTACTTGAGGAATATCGAACAAATGATGCGGGTGGTTTTTTTGTGACAGGCAGACGATAGACTGACAGACAGAGAGACCAACAGAGGAAGTTTCTACATGCCATAGAAGTCGAGTTTTCCGTCGAGATCTAATCAGTTTCGATTTCCGAACCATCTTATGAAAATCTCAAACGTGTAATCTTACTTAGGTACCTATATTTTTTTCCAAATATACTAACAAGAATGAAAATATTCCAAATTTATCTCGAGATTTATTCGAGGATTATTTATTATACTTAATAGTTTCGATTCTTCCCGTATAAAGTATTAGGTAGGTATAGTTTTTTGTTAAATTGTAAATATTAAAATCAATTCTTATCAAATATATTTTCGTCAGGTCAGAATTATCGTTGTTTCATAAGAAAATTCGATGGCACCTTGTATAAGATGACGTTAAAATCAATTTAAAATTTACAGTTCCTTTAACTACCCACATTATAACCAGATTAGGCAAGTTCGAATATCCAAGTGATGTAATTCAAAATTAACATTATACCACATAGAACTTTGTTTCAACAAACCTTAATTGCAAAACGTACCCATTTAAAATTCGGTTCAAGACATCTCGGCTCAGGTAAAACAATTATATAACAAGTCATATAAGTATACTTAGGACTGAAACGTTCCGTTTTTAATTCTTTAACGAAGTAACTTTAAAACGTGTTACAAAAAATAGGCGAACCTGTAATAAACGCAGTGACTATACTACCGAACTCCCTTAGGTATACCTAAATGGAGAAATAAGAAAAGGGGTGTAGGATAAATTTATCGTATTGCCCTTAAATTTATATCGATATCCTCTTAATTGCCTGATACTTCTCTTAATTTTCATTGCGTGACAGTCGATTATACTACCACAAACCGTAGGTAGGATGGCAAGAAACTACATTCACCTACATAAAAAGTGAGGTTAGCAACTCGTACCCAAACAAAACACAAAATAAAAACCTATGTTAATCAAAAGGTTAACGAACTTACCAATAATAAACAAAATCCAAACAGTAGAAAATCCTGTTGTTCTTTTCTTCATAATTTCTCTCTAATGATTTCCCATAACACGTCCTTTAATGTAAGGGTTATAACACATATCAGTACTACAGTCGCATTTCACTAAATTTTCCTCTAATGCCAACACAGAATCATCTTTGCCAGTTTTAAAAACAGCGATTTAAGTTAACATTTGCCACAAACTACACATGTGTCTAAGATATCTCCACTCACGCTAGAGCAAAGCGCGTTTCAGCAACCCAACTCTCGACAGAACGTTGAAAATCTACTCCGTTCGGTTTCAGTTACTATTCGTTGGTGGAGTATTGACCGGGAATCCAGTGTCTTGCGCTGAACCGCCGCCTCTCCCCCGCATACAGGGGCGGATCTGGTGCCGTTTAGGCCGTCAAGCAGCCGGGTCATTAGGAGTCTTCCCTCCTCCTTCGGAGATTGAGTAGGTATTTCTTACGTTCCACAAACAACCCCGCAGATTAGGAAGTCATATTATATGCTCATCTTTGTCGCTGTCGCTTATCATAAATTAATAGTTACATATATCACGGTAAGTTCAAAAAGTGTCGAGGATTAGCGGTTGCTCACAACATAAATTAATTAAATCCTGTTAAACAGTAGTCACATTTCTTTCATTTAAAAGGATTGATTGTTATTGTAAGTGGATTTATATTGCTATAAATCGATGACGGATTAAATGTAAATATAGGCGCTATATTGTAGGCATCTATTTTTAACTCTAAAAACTACAATGTAAAAATATTATCCAACAATAATAATATTTTAGGACATAGACATAACAATAATATAAAAACAACTGCATATCCTGCAGAAATATTACACCAAGTACGCATAACAAAAAAGTTAAAAGGTAAACTAGAGAATCAGTTTTGTCAACATATACAAGAGTGTATAGAAATATACATAAGAAATCTAAAAGGTGGAATCTAGAAACTCAGAAAAAAAATAATGGACCGGGGGTCATAAAGTATACTTAAAGTGACTGTTAACGACTTATAAACGACGAAATTTCAGCTTCTCTCTTTTGAGGTACCTACCTATTCTCGCATTTTTTTTATTTTTCCATAACACCATTGATCGCATTTTTAGAATCAACCTAGAATAATATAGATATTATTCGTAGAGTTGTCTTCTATTAAAATTCCAGCTCAGTTTGTTTGGTCAATATATAACATATCCTTGATTACTATCAAGGTACAGGGTGATCATTTATATTTTTACACCCCCCGTTAACTTTGTTATTTTTGGAAAAAGAGAAAAAGTGTAAAGACAAAATTTTTAACTATTTTTACGTAGATTTTAAATACGATATCAGGAAAACAATTGAGTAACGCCAAAAAAAGTTATAATACAAATTTGTGCCTTTTGTTTGATAACATGCTGTATATTTTTGCGGAATATGAAAGAGCATGAAAATATGGTTTTTCAAAAATACTGTATATTTATCTTTTGCGGTTTTTGAACACGCAAAAAGAGAATTGGTTGAATGAAACAAAATTTGATCATTTTAAATAAATACATTTGTCATATATGCACAAAAATAGTACATTGTGTAACTAGTAGGAAAAGCCTAACATTCCTGGACGACCGTGAAGATTGCTTGTCGAGGCGCAGCCGAGACAAGCAACACGGAGTCCGGGAATGTGCTTTTCCTACGAGTTACACATACTATTTTTTCTGAAATCGCAATTAATGTTATTATAAATTAAAAAAACTTTATTAAAAGTACAAGACATTTTTTCATTACAATCCAATTGCTTATGAAATCGTTTCCTTAGCAATCACTGTTTATTTATTGATGTGAGTGCTTATTTCATTTTAATACATGCTACAAATTAAAATGGACAATAATGAATTTGATGATGACATTCAGGTGCCTGGGACACCACTAGAGTTAGTAGCAGCTGCAAATAATGTGACTATAAATTTTCATGGATGCCACGAAAAAAACACAACCTCCCGATCTGAAAATGCCATGATTTCATATTCCAATTTATCTTCAAAGTTGAAGGCATCTACGTTATAGTCAAATTACTCCCATGCTGAGATCAACACTTAGTACAAAGGAAGACATTGATTTATCAAAATATTCAAAATTAAGCGTTTTCCTGAAACGTCAAGAAGTCAAAAGTTCTATTAAATGAACAACTTGAAATATTTATTACTCAAGCACCAGATCATATGTACTTAATGAAGAATTTTAAAATTATCTAGATAATTATGTAGTTTTTACTTTTAGGTTGCCTTAATATTTGGTGTGGCTTGTGCACGTCGTTGTGATGAACTGTATCAATTTATCTGCGAATATTTTTTTATTTACTACTGTCTAAAATGTAGATAGAAAACGAGTCCGGGAAAGTAACTTTCCCGGACTCGTTTTTGATGGTTGCTTAGCAATGGACTAAAATACTAGAATACGCTATTTTGGGGTCTGAAATTGCGCCGAGAAAGTAGACATTCCTGAGCGATTTCAGAAAAAAACATATTTTTCAAACGATTAAATATTTATTTTGAATTTTAAAAATATATTCAATTGATATAACAAAACATTTGATTCGGATAGTGGAGTCAATAGAGGCTGAAAATATGCATTGTTTCGGAATAATGGACCGCATTAGTGTGACGTCACATAATTATGCAACCGTACGTACTACTATCATGACAGACCACTGCTGCTAACTTCATTATACTTCTGAGTTGTTACAGCTGTCGTTAGTGTCACTGTCGCTGACGCAAACTGTATAACCTCTTATCTTGGTGTCAATAATACAATAAAAACCAATTAAACCTATTTAAAAAAATATAGGATATTAAAGAAAGCACAGGTAGGTATTTAAGCATTATTTTGTCTTTACAATTTACATATCCCCATATTTAGGAAACGATAATCAAACTAACATACACATTATAGCTTTACCTCTTTTATTTTAATTTGGAATCCTTTGGGAAACTAACATTTTACATCCAGTTTTATTTATATGATCACACTCAGGTGCAAAGCACAAACCCACATTTGAAATTAAGCACAAAAACGAGTTTATTAGAAAAAATGGTAGAATAGATTTGAAACTGAGAGAAAACTTAAGTTAAACGTCCAGTTCATTGTCAAAATGAACGAACATGAATTAATTTTGAAGTTAGCGCTGCAAAACTCTAAATTTGAATTTTTGCATTGTTTATTCCTATTGGAGGAAGCATCCGCCGCTTTACATATTAATTTATAAAACTAAAATGAAGTTTTTATAAATCATACGTGGATACATATATTTTAACATATTTCTTAAATGTGAAATAGGTATTGGAAGTCCTTAAATAGTCTTTCAACATACAGAAATACTATAAAATTCCCGACCATGTTTTAGTACTATATATTATAGTCCTTATGGACAACGCAATACGGGTCAGATTCCCATATTACAGTTTCGGCCGTAAACTTTTATACCAGTAGAAGTGGGGGTAGTGACGTCACAACTAATGGAGTCTATTACGGGAAGCTTCGATTTTCCTAAAATCTTTTGATATCACTTTTAAATAGCTTAAAATAAAAAGTTATAAACATATAATTGTGAGGAAATTGTTTATTAATTATTTAAACAAAAAAAACTTTTTTTTAAACAAAATTTTTATAAGTTGAGAAATTTTAAGGCAATTTAATTCAAATTGATATTTCAGGGGTTTTCGAGGTCGCTGAAACGGATTATGGTGTCAAAAAAAAGTTAATCAAAATGGCTGATGCAATATGGCCGACTTTTCGTAAAAAATTTCCTTAAAAATGACGTAACTCGATAAATTTTATATATATTTTAGAATTTGGCGTGATTCCCAGAAATAAGTTTAATGAATATTAATTATCCGCCACAAATAAACTACAAACAAAATTTTATATGGTATTGGTTAGGTCTCAAAAAATAATATGTCTCAATAGAAAAAGTAAGTAAGTACTGCTTGCCGCGCAGATGTCCTTTTGCTTTATATATCTTTCTGTTAACCAGGCATTATAATTTGACTCATAGCTCTGTACAACGTGAATATTTTGAATATGTTTTCGAAATTTTAAACATGGTAAAAGTTTTAGAAACATCAACATCGAGGCGATTTAACGAAAAAACTTGTTTTTTTTCAATATTTCGTGAAAAGTGTAGGTTTATGTATATTCCAAAATTTTTTTTACATCAAATTTACTTATATTGAGGTCCTACTATAAATAT
Source organism: Rhagium mordax (assembly GCA_963680705.1). Classification (NCBI taxonomy): domain Eukaryota; kingdom Metazoa; phylum Arthropoda; class Insecta; order Coleoptera; family Cerambycidae; genus Rhagium; species Rhagium mordax. The sequence goes on from OY796661.1 coordinate 16,899,951, forward strand.
ATGCTAGATAGGGTATGCTAAATAAATTTTTTATAAAAGTTATTAACGATTGTTTTACCCCTAATTTCACGAATTTTGGAGCAAAAAAAATTATTTTTTTATTTTTGTAAAATAAAGAGGGTTAATTTAATGTTTAAGATAAATCCCTTTGAAGTATCTCAAAGTACACATTTCAAGCTTTAAAAATCGTACCTACAGAATTCTAATAACGCGATTTAAATCGGAGTAATAGGTTGTTAAAGTTAGTTGTACATATAAAATTTTATCACTTCTCAAAATTTTAAAATTTTGGAAGTGTACATCTTCAAAAATAAATTTTTGAGATATTTTTCAGCCATCGGATCTTTTTATACATTACTTTAAGAATATTATGTGCAAGTTTCAGGTTTCTATCTTAAAAATTGTAGATATGGTAGAGCTTTTACCAATATCATCGGAAATCTCTTTATGTTCCAACTTCTTATATGTAGGTACTATTTCGACATACATTCATTTCTATATTTGAAAATATAATAATCCAATAGCCACATGTTTCTTCTTTCATTTAAGCTTTGTTGGGCTCAATTTCATTGATTAATTCAAAAGTTACAACAAATTTAATGTAGCGCGCCCGACGCCGCGCGCGATTCGGGCTCCATACTTACGTGTCGCTGTGTTCCATTTTCATGCGTTAAACAAAAAAATCTGGAGCCTACATTTTTGATCGTACAAAAAAACTTTATATACATTTTTATGTGAAATTTCCCATACTTTCGAATGGCGTAATTAGTTTTTTTAAGAAAAAATTATTTTAAGAGATATTTGATAAAATCTGGTATTTTGCTACTAATTTGTTTAATAACAAATGACGCCCAAGGGCTATTGTTGGTAACTTTTGGTATGTTGTTCCTGACATGTTCAGAGATGTAGGTATTCCCAAAAGTTACCGCTTCCCGGAATTTTTCCGAAGTGAAAACCTCTATTGACTCCACTAAGAGCTCTATAAATGATTTTGATAATTGACACTACTTGAATTGACAAAATAATTTGCTCTCTTAACAAAATATTTGTTCCATTTAAGTTGTTCTTATTTACTGCGATAACATTATATTTTGTTCCAACATGAAATAACTTATTTTGATCATCGATTTTAATTGAATTGACAAAATGTTTTGTTAGCTGGAGAATACAGTTGTTACCTTAAAAATGTAGGTACTTTTATTTATAGCGACAATATATTTTGTAACACCATAAGAATCATCAATTCATTTAAATAATTATTACTGTTGCAATGACAAATTATTTAATCAAGTTAAATGTTATTAATATTATTTTGCTTTATTAATTTTGTTCATTGAAAATATTATTTAATTAATTGAACATGTTAAACTTTTAACAGGAAAGCTATGTTTATTCATTGGAGGAATTTGTTGTTTCAGTTATCCAAATGAAAACGTATCTAACGAAGTAATTATGTAATTAATGGTACTTATGCATGTGTATAACAAGGTGTGTCTTTGAAATAGGCAGCATATTGGAAACGTAAAAATAAGTTTGAAAAAGCTATAACTACATTTGGAAATTTCTTTGGATTTATGTTTCTTAGATCCCAAATACGTTTCTAAAAGCTTATTTTTATGTTCCCAATATGCTACTAATACGATGCCCCTTGATTCGACGACACTGCATATACACATGCACATGCATTTTTATTATTTGATTATTCGTACCAACAAATTTATTTCAAAATAACAAAATATTTGTTATTTTGACAAAATATTTGTTTATGAAGACAACTGGCATTAATCAAGTTAAACTTATTCGATTACTTTATTGCAATAAAATTTGGTTAAACTGTCAACATGTTTATTTCAAAATGAAAAATATTTTTTAGTGTAACTCAATACTTATTTATTTATGAAAACAATTGGCTTTATTCAAGTAAAAATTATTCATTCGCTTTATTGGAATAAGATTTATTTTTATTTAAATTTTCATATTTTTGAATTAAATGTTTATTTAATTGATAAACAAGAGATATATTTGTTTGAAATAAGTAACGATTTATATTACTTGGAAATGGCAATTATTGTATAAATTAAATATTCATTTAACTGAAACATATTTTGCTGATTAAATATATTTTCTTGGTTTAACAATACTCTTTTATCCGTGAACTATTTACTTTTTCATATAGCGTGTTACAATACAAAAAACAGTTTGTATTATAAGTTTTTAGCGTTACTCAATTGTTTTTCTGATATCGCATTTAAAATCTACGCATAAATAACTAAAACTTTTGTCTTTACACTTGTTTTCTTTTCCAAAAATAACAAAGTTAAAGGGGTGTAAAAATATAAATGATCACCCTGTACTATAGGTACAGGGTGAGTATATTCCTAAATATTAGCAACTTACTGAAAAATATATTGGCTCGGAGTCAATAACCTTCTAAGATGAAGTATTCAATTTAACATATTTCAATAAATTTATTTCGTTCTCTCACATAATTTAATCTTTATAAACAGTTCTTCGGGAGTTGGGATGCAAATTGCTAGAAATCCAGGGTCATCGGATTCGCATAAATTGTCACATTACCTCAACTGAAAATTTGGGAGAGCAGTTTATATTATTCAAGGTAAATAACAATTAATCTAAATCGGATCCTTGAAGAACACCTAATTTATCATCATGTAGGTCAGAAGTTACATTTTGATATGTGCTTGACAGTTTTCCAATTACCCAATCCAATATGTTGCCTTTTATCCCAATATTATTCAATTTGACACACACCTGTTCCAATTTTTATTATTCAATTCAATAAATTGTACAATAGTAAACCTAGAATAGCCATCATTTAGAAAATTATGTTGGGATCAAAGAAAATTTGGAAGTAGATAAAGTTCTAAAAAGGATATGGATTTTTTTAGTCAAAATTTATTAAAAAAATTGTGAATACTATTGCCACTTCCGGTTGAACCGGAAGTGACATCAACTTTTTTTTCTTAAATAGAATGACCGTGTTGTTTTTGTGGTGTTTTATAAAGCATGAAATTCTAACTGCAACAGTTTTTTTCCAATTTCAAAAATTCCAAAAAATTAGTGAGATACGACCGATTCTTTATTTTTTACAAAACGGCCGCGTCAGATGAATGCGATGTAAGAAAACTACTAAGTAGACTATGGAAATTATTAGCAAGGTAGTAAGCTTGTCTGTAAAGAGTAAAATAGTTAACGTAGAATTAATCCCATGTGGGTTGTTCAAATGTTCATATTGAAGAAGAAAAACAACAAAGGTCTTGTTCCCACAAAATTCTTTTTTTTTTTTTTGGGGAACAAGACCTTTGTTGTTTTTCTTCTTCAAGTAAAATAGTTATTTAAATTACTGTTATTAATCGGACGTAATGATTCATAAGCTCTAATTTTTTCGCCGATAATCATTTCTTAGCGAGATCCTTTGTAATAATAAAAGTGTTTTTATTGTTTTATTTTAACAAAATATTACCTTAAATTGCTAATATCTTCAAAACTGTTCAAAATAAATATCATGTGTGAGGGATTGTCAGAAAGCACTTGTAATTCTCTATTTGATTATAAAATAATATACAGGGTGTTCCACTTAAAACAAGAAAGTTACTGATGTTTTTAAATTTACATATCCGAAATTAAATTATGAACACCCTGTAGAGGAAAGTTTAAATTCTAATACATCATTTGAAAGTTCGTATCTATAAGCTTAATCAGCTGCCACAATAAGATGTTTAAAATTATTTTTAATTTGAAAAATTTGGAATTATATATAGGGGGCTGCATTTAATTTAACAAAGTTGGTTACTGCCCAGCCTAAATGGAACACCCTATACAACTAGATATATTTTTGGAATATGCAAACTTTTGTTTCAAAGATTTTTGTCTATCTACAATAGCTATGGAGTTATGGAAGAAATACGCACTACGTGGACACCCTGTATACTTTTAACACAACACAAATTTATTATAAGATTTATTTAAAAAGACACTCAGATACATTTAATTGATACTTGAAGTATTTAAAATTTTTCTAAAATACATTTTAGTATATTGACTGATTCAATGATATTCCCACGCCTATTTTCCTTGCAGTGTTTAACTTCAGTACTTTTATTCAAATTCAAAAATATAGAATCAGTCAAAATAAAAAAATTAAAAACATAATTTATGTATAAGGCGATACACTATTATTTTATCTAGATATAAGAATTATTTCTGTATTTCACCACTTTTAGTATATTAAATAAAAATATAGCATTGTTTCATCGAAACAAATAAGCAATTCTACAAACATAAACTTCATTCTCAAAAGAAATAAAAATAATGTTGTGCAGTGTAAGCAGTGAAGGTAACTTTTTTCTTAAATCCAAATATTTTTTATCTGGGACTATTCAATAAATCCCAAAAAAGAAAAGAAAGAAATAAAAAATGTACGTGTCAATTTTCAAATGTCTGCAAATAGTTCCATTATTTGTCTCACCGCGTATTATCCAAGTGGTGCCATTTAAAGTCAACCACATCTTTATTGTGCACACAAAAAACGCCGGCGTCTTTGAACTTCTTATCGGCAACAAACGCGCCGACGTTTGTTTCATGCATTATAAAAATGTGGTCGACCATACTTATTCGTTTTTTTCTTACTAATTGTAAACTTCTATTTTTTATATGTAATGCAAATTATTTCTTTTTTTTTGCTTGATACAACTTTATATAGTTTTTTTTACAAGCTGGACTAGATCATTTCCCAGAGCAAAATAAATAAGAGCCCTGTATAGCGTACAGGGTGTTTCCTTTCTCCCCTCCTACCCCTCCTCCTCCTCCTCCCCCCGTTGTATAACGTGGGGGCTAGAGTTCTGAGTTCTAATCACGTTCTAATACTAACGTAGGGTGTGGTTATACAGGGTGTTTCAAAAGTAAGGGTAAACGTTCTGGGGGCGAATCCTCGGATAAAAATAAGAAAAAAAAGTTCCTATCAACATGGGTCCGGAAATGATTTTTGAGGAAGTTACGGCCTTTTTAAATAGCGAATAAAAAAGGTTCTTATTTTATTGAATCTTTTAATTTTAATATTTACTAACTAGACTGGACCAAAATTAAATCACATGTCACAATGACAATCAGTATCAGTAAAACTTCAAATTACTTGAAAACAATGACAAACGTTTGTATGATCGACTGTTGTATCTTTTTCATAATCAATTTTCTCGAAAACGGTTCATTCTATCGGGATGAACTAAGAGTACCTTTTTTACGTAGAAAACTTTTAAATTTTATAATTTTCAACGAAAACCTTAATAAACTGAAACGAAAAAAAATGGGGTTATTTTAGCCCTTAATCTTCCCGGTATGTGACGCCCCTGACTAAAATTTTTAAATTCTGAATTCAGCATCGAGTTCAGCGTCAAAAGTTTATACAGTGTATGTATTTTCGAAATTTGATTGTTAACGGTTTCGGAAATATTGCGGAAAAACCGTCTTCAGGGTGGGCCGTAACTTCCTCAGAAAGCATTTCCGGACCCATGTTGATAGGAACTTTTTGTCTTATTTTTATCTGAGAATTACGCCCCCAGAAAGTTTACGCTTACTTTTGAAACACCCTGTATAATGTTGTTTTTCTTTGTCAACAAAGTTAATTTCAAAATAATTGCCAAGAGTGTAGTGTTTTAGTACGAAATAACTGCTAACTTCAAAAAGTGAAAGAGGTTGTGATTGTTTTTGTTTTCTGTATTTTTTTTGGAGAACTAGGAAACTTATTTTCGGTTCAGAACAACAAAAAAAATATTGCACCACGGGAAATACTTCCTATTTAAAAAAAAAAAACAAGAGCCTACGTTTTTTCCATTTTTTCCATTCCATTTCTTTAAACTGATTAGGATATTATTTACTAAATTCAGACGGATATATAATAATGGTAAATAAGTACGTTCGCAGTTATATTAGGAAACAAAATATATGAAGTGATTGGAACAAGAGGAAGAATAAGGTCACAAGATTGGTGCTGAATGTGTTGGATGCTTAAAAGATTTAATCTGAAAACCGAAGAAATAAAATAAAATACCCGCATCGTTGGTTTGCTACCCCTACAACGAGAGCGGCGCTGGCCAGGCAATTTACTGAACAAATAAATTTACCTTCATAACCAACAAATATTTATTTGAATTATGGAATTAAAGTAAATAAATCGCGTGTGTATGTGAAACGCGTTTTTACCAGAAACAAGAATAAATGGCTCATCAGAAATGTATGAGGTAAAACAGAAAGTTTTAAGTTTAGAAAAAAAACGTCAATTGTACACTAGTCCGTTATACCTACATATAAGGGTGAATTTGAAATACATTGAATTATTTTAATCCGTTAAGCCCTATGGTCCGTAAAATTCTTAAAAATAGTCTTTTGTAAAATAAAATTAATGAAATACAGTCAAGAAAAAATGTTAAAAGTGTAGCGACTTCAATGCCTGCAACCCCATTCGTAGCTACCGCATTGCCGGACCGGCGTAGTTCAGCCTGTGCATCCATGGTGTCAAGTGTGAATTTTTCCTAGTGTTTTAGACTTCAGTTTTGTCTCCGTAACTTCGTAGTTACCGCCTTGCTGGCGTAGTTCAGCCTTCAGCCTGTGCAATGTGCAATATGCTTCCATGGTGTCAAGTGTGAATTTTTCCTAGTGTTTTATATTTCAGTTTTGGTTTTACTTGGTAAAACTTGGTATTTCTATTGTTTTTGAGGCAACACTGTATAGAGGTGTTCGTAACAAAGTCAATGTTAAGTTCACCGGTCATCCCCAGTGGGACAAGTTTAGGGTTTTTTTTGTTGAAACATTAACTATGGAATTTTAAAATTAAAACACTGCGAATTGATTAAGTATGCTATAAGAAATTACAGATTAAAAAAAAATCTATTTATTTTATATTCACCCTGTATAGCAAGGGAAACGCGTTATTTTTTCCGAGGTGTAATTTAAAGACCGTGGGCTACAAATACACAAAGGAAAAATAGCGTCTCTCCCGAGCTATACATATATACTTTTTTTCCGCGACATGATTTGAAATTAAAATAAAATGCAAATGAGAAATGTTCTGCAAAATTTCGAAATTATTAAAGGATTGAAAATTTCAATATTTACAAAATAATAACTTATATAGATATATATTAATTTAGTTTAAGTATAAACTTGTAGACATTTCTTTTTTAATCAATAACTAAACACTTTCCTCCTTATTTATTATATATCTTCATCTGACCGAGATCGCATTTAGGTTTTATCTGAGATAAGCCAAATATCAAGAATTTATCTGGACATGTGTGCCTGCTCTGTGTTTATGGAAACATTAACAGAAACTCGTGATTAGATTCACGAAAATAATATTTTGAAATCATTTTAAGGAGATTGTAATATATTACATGTCAGATATGAAAAGTATGGAAAAATTAATATGCAATTGGATAAAAAGGCTAAAAATGATCTTAAAAGCAAAGTGCTTAATATTACTAGAGCAAACAGGAAACAGAGGCGGACTCAAACTCAATATTTTTAGTCTTGAAATTTAGGCGATCTAAATTCTGGGAAAATTAAATTTTTACATTCCTCTAAAAAATGGGTCACCTATTAGAAGTTAGACCTCATTTTTCTCTATCAGTGTCAAATGGTCGGTTTTTTTTTAAAGAATGTTCCGAATTAAATGACCTATTGGCTCTTGTGAATCTGAAATATATTCTAATTTATAATAAATCAAACATAAATAATTAATAAATTAGCATCACAAACGGAGTACAAAATCAAATCATTGAATATGGTAGCAGAAGGTTATATTTTTAATTATAAATAACTACTCATGTGTTACTTAAAGGCAAAATAAGTAAATCAGTTGCAAAACTACAACTGACATGGATTTTCTGACAGCTTCTGTCTTAAAATTGTGAAAAAGCCTGAAACCGGTAAATTAATGGCATTTGTTCCCTATATTTAAAAATAGATCTGTCATTGCTGGCTTATTGCATCCAATAAATTTATTTTGCGTACTGCATTTGTCAGTAGTTAACAAAAATGAATTGAATAAATTGACTCCGTATATAGGTCAATTTAGTTATATACATACCTACCTTAAGTTTTATAAGTAGGTATATGTAGATTTTATTGTGTATTACAATTTGTCGGTTCCTTATCAATGTTTATAATTTATTATATTTTTGTTTATATTAAAATAGGGACAGTTTATTCTGAAGGAAAAGATAAAATGTTATTAATAATCAATTATTGTTTTTAGATTATATTTACATATATGAGATAAAAAAATATAAACAAAAGTTGCAGATATATTTAAATGCACCATTTAAATTCGCATTTGGTATCGTATTTTTTAGTTCGTTAATTTCTTAGTACCTAGCTTTATCTTCTTGTTTATAAAATAATATATATTCCAGGAACATCTTTTATCCGAGCGTGTAATGAGTATGAAAAATACACATATTTTTTTTATATTATATTGAAATAAGAGTAGCAGTCTGTATAAAAATAAACAGCCACACTTTAGGGGTATTAGGTGGATGTAAAACAAAAACTTCCTAAGAGCATATGGTCTTAAATCCGCTCTTAAAAAGTTCCGACGCCGACGCCTAAGTTTCCTAATGGTTAAGATATCGCCAGATTAACACATGTAGACTACCTAAGACCACGAGATGTGAAGGAAGGCCAAATATCAGCGAAATTTAATTAAGATGCAACGAATATAATACAAAAGGACAGTAATAATAAAAATAATTAATTAAAACAAAAGCAAATTACGCCTTTGAAAACTGATTGAAATTACGCAGTCAAAATTGATTTTAAAAAATAGGAGAATGGAGTTTCCTTCGAGTCCGTTTATTGCGAAATAATTTTCAATTATTAATCATCCTTATGCGCTAAAGCTTCTTTTTTCAAACAAATCCGGTTATTCGGTGACTGTTAAACATTTTTCATTACTTCGATTCTAGATAAGCATATACTTTATAAACATATTGAAATAATGTATTTATCTTTGACAGTCAGCAAAATAACTAACTTCTAGATACTGCATTTTAGTTGCACAACGTTTCCGTACTGTTACAAGTATGATTAAAGTAAAATCCAATGAAAATTAATTAACATTACACATTTTTAATAAAATAAATGCTTGATGATTGCTCCTCGAGGAGCAGGGGAAGGATGATGGAGGAGCGGAGCGGAGTTCACTTTCTACGGATAGACGACAGACTCGATATTTTCAGTTAGAAATTTGTAGAAGTGATGACAATAAAGATACAGGAAATTTTATTTAGAATCGTTTACTGTTTTCATATTTCATAGAAAGTACTGATATTTTGAAAATATGTGCAAAAAATACACTTGTGGGCCGTCGTCGTCGATTGCAATACAATTCCAGTTGCTGTAGCTATTTCGACGACAAACACACACACAACGGTAAACAAATCAAAGCGAAGAATCAAAATCGATATATTTTTTCTATACTGTACTTTATTTACTTTATAACATAAAAGAAAATATTGCACATTGTCACACTGTCAAAACTAATGGTAAGAAATTGTATCCAATAAGTTCAAACTATGCACCATGGCCGCCTCAGTTTCCTGACTTGACACCCTTTGATTTTGTTCCATGAAGTGTTATTTATAATGGCGAATAAATTTATTGTCTTCAAAATTAACACAACCTTAACTCAATGATACATAGTTTGAACAACTGATAATCACTCCAGTCGCTCTGGGGAATTTTTTAGAGAATTATTAAAGGCCGTTGAAGCCTTTGAATTCTGTTAGATCGATTCTTGACATATCATAAAGGCCTACTATTCATACACATAATGTAAGGATTATTTTAAGAACCCTGTATGATACAATATGGTTTACAACTAATTATTAGTATTCTGCATAAATCGTGCATTGATACTGTAATTGGGCAGCAAATTGTTTGGACTTTTTAATATTTAAATATACCAGTGAATGCATTGTCATATTTCCAGAAAGATATTTTCAGGGAAACATAATTTATTTTTAACACGATAAGATATAACAGCAAAGCAAAACAGAATAGGTCTCGTCGGAAAACATCAATTTCGCTATTCTACAAGTTCTCATAAGGAGTAAATATTATAATAGGCACATATTTACGAGAAATACTGAAATACGAAATGTTCCCTACAGAGACCAATATGTTCCTGGGAAAGCTTTACGCTATAATGGCATAATTATGGATTTTCAATTTGAGCTACACAATGCCTCAACTCATAGACATAGAGACGATGTTTGATAAATGGAAAATGATATAACACTGAACTTTCAAGAGGGGGATAGGATATATGAAAGAAATATATTTCACATTTCACAGTATATTTGTTTCATATTTACTAACTCGAAACAATAAATTACGAGGCTTGAATGATTTTGACTTACATTTTGCAATGAACTGAATAGTAAAAGAATATTTATTTGCCTTATTGGGATTATATTGGCTGGCTACGAAAGTATTACCTACGGAATAACTCTGTTATTATGAAAGATAGACATGAATAATAAATCACTAAAACCAGAATCTAAGTAATATAATTGTGCACAAAATACTGCATCCGTTCTAACCGAAGGTGACACCAACTATCTTATTTTAAATAGAATATATTTGTATATTTTTGCATTTTCTTGTTCGTAATAAAAGTTACGTTGAAAATGTGAAAAATCATGTGTTATCTATCAGAAGATTTTAAAGACACTCGTGCCAACAAATCTCCCTGTATGTAGGATTTTTCTAATTAAGGAACGCGGATAACTACTGCCCCAAACGCTATTCTACCAAGGAAGGTATTTATTTGTTTAACCGAAAAAATTGACTTAGAGCATACGCTGAGGCGGAAGGCTGCCACCCAACCACCCAATCGGGAAATGCAAAGTTTCGCCGGCGTATGATAAGTCCACGTTATGAGTTACATTTTCATTCACTAGGGCTGTGCTCACCACCCAACCGGGAAATGTCGGCTCAGCCGGTGAGTGTTTTATAGACATATATGCAAACAAACGGAATGATATTACGAGCACTGGTTTGATTCAGTCGTTCAACAATACGTCGGTTCTTGAAAAATGACCCAAACACGGAATATCTTTGCTTATTTGAAAGCGGTACAGATGAATTGCGGCGGACTACGTTGTGTTCTTACCAAGATTATTTTCGGTAAAAATATTAAACGGAGCGGAGTATTGCGGTTATTTTTCGAAGATGGACGGTTAATGCGAAGGCGCTGACAACTCGACAGATGATGTTCAGGTTTCAGATTCGACGGCGCGACCAGCAAAAGATCCTTTAAAGTATATTTTACGTATCTTTTTACGTATTTCGGCTGCACGTTCAAGCTGCGCATTGAATTTGAACGCGTGACTCGGATTAGAGACGTTACTTACTAAGTCCGAGTGTGTTACATAATTTGCAACAATTACTCGGAGCTTCTGTAAATGGAAATAAGCTGCTGGCAATTTTTAGACTATATTGGAAAAAGAACCGGATTCAAACAGATACGGATTAATATTTTAACAAGTTTTGGTAACTAATGATTTTTACTTCCCATCCGGTCATTATTTTGAACAACTCACGGATTTTAGCTATACCGGAAATTATCGGAAATAATTTACTGCTTGTTTACCATCGGCTATTACAACTCAATAGTAACTGAATCAGGACTTAATACTAGCAGAGGCTATAGGATGTGCACCCAAGTGACGAAAAAAATCACTTCGTTACAAAACAGGCCCTTTTTAAGCGAATGGAGAATTTAGCAATTAGCGGTTTCGATAGCATAATGTCACCACTCATCACAAATGTCAGCAATACTTTTCTAATCTGTGCCAACGATTTAGTTAAGATATGGTCCACTTCCGCTTGTGGTATGGACACAAACGTCTTCTTTCTAGCGAAGTACTTTGAAATAATAATTAATCCTAAGCAATTATGAATTTTATTTTGCATGAGTAACGTCGCGCTTCAAAATTTTTTCGTTTTGTATAATTGGAGTAGCTTTTTTTAATCATTTGTTTTATTTATTTCTTCGACGCCACCAGAGGCTTAATAGATCAAATGTCAAAGTTCTTTGTTGTCGTTTTATTGTATGAATTTACAAATTTTTCGAAAAATAGGCCTCGGGCCCAATCAAGCGGTACATTTAACAACGGTGTCAGGTGTGGAGCAAAGGAAATGCATGGGATGAAAATCCTAATGGACTCTCTTACCAGTGGTATGGGAGATTGCCGTATGAGATTAAAATATATATGTAGGAAGATTGCTGATCTGGGAGTCTACTGTTTTTTGATATTGACAGTTCTTTTACTATAATAATAAAAAATTAACACAACTTAATGGTTGACAGGAACTGCCCTACATAAAAGTAATATTATGTCTCATTTACTTATTTCTAAACATCTCCAAGTTGCTCTTTAACCGAAAATTACAAATTAATATCAAATAAAACCAATAAAACTAAAGCAACGATGATCAGGTGGATCAAAACGGTGGTTTTAAAATAAAACTGATCGAAAATGCTTTTAAATGAGATGTAGGGAATATCTCAAATCTTTACTATTGCAGATGAATCATTAAGCAGATGTTATAAATAAGTCTTAAATATCCTGGTTAAGGCTTTAAAGAAAAATAACTCATTGCGTTGTTTTGTCTATATTTTGTATAATTTGTTACTAAATTTAGGTAAACTTGGAAATACATAGATACAATTATGGCTGAGATTGCTGAGATATTCATAGCTCCCAACTTGATACTGACATTTATGCAACTACTTAATCAGAATGAATGTATAATGGTTGTATATAAAATAATTATAGGAGTACATTTTCTGAATTGTTCCTATTGTTCATTCTGTAATCGTTTGAATTTTTAGTTAACGCATACAAATTTTTCTAAAAGTCTATATTATATTGAAAGCTGAGACCTTCGAGTAGGTACATAGCAAGACACAATAGGCTTGTTAAATTTCCAGTAGTTCTGCATCGATTTAAATGTGTATTTTACATCAGGATACTCATAATCTTTATTGGTAAAGCAATTTAGCCAACTAGCCAGTTGAACATCTTATCCATCTGAAAATACATCATATTTATGTTAAAGAAAGAAAAATTTGTTTTTTGTTTTTTGAAATCCATATCTTAAATGACGCTCAATGATATTTTTACACTGAACAAAGTATAATGATTTGTTTATATTTTTCACTAAATCTGTTCTACCCCACAATTCAGTTAATTCCTATTTAAAGTAAGTTATAGGCCAAAGCCATTGGTGTAAGGAAATAAGGAAATAAGGAATAAGAAGAAACTTATGTGGGTTTATACCTACTCGAATTAAAAATTTGTTGTAACATTAGAATATATTTCCTGCTGTATTAAAATTGACACCTGGCAACGTGGCGCTGTTTGCTGTAGGAGCTTCATTGTTGTGCTTATATTGTTTGGGTTTGATTTGTGTTTGTGCTTAAAGAACAAAATTATTGTTTGTAAAAAATGCATATTGCAAATGTCGTTGCACTCGTTAGCCCAGCCAAGTCATATATCGTCGAGTTGTGAGTACCCGCTGATTACATTTTTATTTTCTGCATTGCCCCATACTGATGAGCTTTTATTTATTCTGACCCCCAAACATGTAATCTCACGTAAGAGGCTCACTCGATTTCCTGGCTTTATTACTGGGTTAAACTGAAAAACCAAAATCTATTCTTATGTATTTTTTTACGAGGAATCCGATTGCAAGGTCAAATAAGCTACGCTGATGAGGAGCAATAACTCCGAAATACGTGTCCGTATCTGCATAAGTTTCACTTTGGGGTTATATGGCACGATTTAATTTCTTATTTATATTATTTAACCCCACGAATCATCACTCTTTTAATAAATATTTGGTCTGTTCTGAAAGCTACGGGTTATTATTTAGAGTGGGTAAAACTAATTAGACCCGTACGGAAAATTGCCCAGACCGCTAAAATTGGCAATCAACCTCTAGATCCCTGTAAACTTCCGTGTCTCCACTGCAGTTTTACCCTCGCCTTTTGTGGAAACCGTCAAGAGAGAAAGTGCTGTTTCTTGCACTCTAAAAGAAGAAACTGGCGCCCAAGATTTTAATCTAAAAAAAAGGTGTTTCAAAGCTAGCTGGAAAGGTACTATTTGTATGTAATAAGTTACAAACAGCCCACCAAGGTAAAAAAGAGCGTCACAATTTTATTTTTGACATGTTTCAGATAAGCAATAATGTTCAAAATGTATATAATTTCTTTGAATATTTTGATGTAATAGGGTAGGATTAAAGTTACAATTTAAATTAAAATTAACTGGCAACGTCCTTTTAAATCAAAAACTGAGTTTTTGTTCCATTGTTGGAATTAGATATTAAGCTTATATATTATATATATTTTTTCTTATTTTTATTTGCCATATTTATTGGTAATAACTTCTATTTTCCAAATGTTCCAAAAGTAATCAAGTCTTACAGCAAAAAAGTAATATTAAACTACTCATCTATTAGGTGGACTTAGTGCTCACTTTATGGCTTTTTCGAGGACACCATGATTAGATTTCTTCACGATTTTAACCCTACTACATTCCCTGAAAATTATAATTTTATCTTGCTCTGTAACAGTATAAATCCATGTTATATCTTCACCTGCTCTTTTATGTTAAATGGGTTGAATACCTAAGGTAAGATTAATAATTATGGCTTTTCTTCTCGCGGCATTTTGGGCAGCCAACGTGAGTGCAAGGTGTATATTTGGTTGCCTACTCTTAGGTTGTGTAATTTTGAAGCTTCCGGCCACTTTGAATGATCGACGGTTTCCTCGTGGAGAAGCGAGAAAATGGCCTCCTGAGTTCTAACGAGACTGTGTTTGAGGTCTACGAGAAACACAAAATTTCATGTGTCATAAATTTTCGAAACCAGTTAGGTACCAAAATAAATAATTTAATTTCTTGAATATTTAAAAATTTATAAATAAAAATTTAAATTTAAGAGTATTGCCACAGGCATGAGAAAAACTTGAAAAACGATTTTTTAGCATCTTTCATACCAACCAGTTCTCAGACAAGTTTCCACATATTAAATATTGCAGCAAGTGTAGTTAATAATTGGAATAGGTATCACATTTAAATCTTGTGAAAGTCTACAATCTACAATTAATTATTTTGAACATAATATAACATTATTATATACCTAATTACTTTATTTATAGATAATGTTGCTTGATACGTATTACATCTTGTAAGTTTTTACAAGATAGATTTTCATCTTTAATTTGGTAACAAGAATAAGAAAATATATTCATATGCAATAATTGCAATAGTTCTTCTATTTGTATATTCAGAACATTAAGTAATTTTCACTTAACGATTCGGAAGTAGACCATCATTATAAAATTGGGTATCTTCATATTATCAGAAATATGAAAGCCTAGCTTGTAAACATAATTGATGTAAATAAATACGACTTTGTTTAATTTAATGCAACATTGTTGATATAGCATTAAGTATATTCTATCAAATATTAATCTTTGATTCTACATCACACAATATACTACAATGTAGTATTGCCTATTGCAGTCCTGTATAATTAAATACCGTAAAAAAATAATGATAAGATGTTTATCCAATCAAAAATTGCCGAAGCATGCGAATAGCCAAACATAACGGAGATTCTTGCTTTTACCTTTCTATCTGTCTTACCTCTTTAGTAGTTTACTAGATCAAGCCCGACTGGTTTCTTTGCTATGGCCTACTGCGTTTTCATTATAATATTGTACGCCGTCGAATAATGATCGGGAAGCAAAATTTTGGCGGTAACAATGAATAGCACCGTTTCAAAAATTTTGTTGGCAGTAAGATTAAAAAATGTGCTAAAATATTAGAAAGACGATGTTAAAAATGAGGAATGTGTATTGGAGTGTTATTGTTTTAATTGTTCTTAGTTGTAAGGTTGTGGGTAAGTCTTTATATTTAAAAAAAATAGGTCTTCATCTTAGTTTCGATTAGATTTAATTATAGAACGATTTAGCTTAATTATTCTTTTTGCTTAATATGGTGAGTACTAACAATATTGTTATATTTCGTTTATTTTTATTTTTATTTGCTAGAGATGAATTAATCGTCAGCAAGATGATTTAAAAGTAATAGTTTTGATTTAGAACTATTTAAAAAGTCAATGTCTTGAATGCTTTTTTTAACGGTTCGTTAGCATTCAAGTCTCTGAGAGGTTAGTTCAAATGTTTGTAAACAATGGTTTGTAAACAATGTGGATTCAGATATGTGATTCGAGTTTTAAATATTGAAAATTTCTTATTAGGGTTAATTTTATCATTTAGAAATACAAAGGATTGACGTACTTTACAATATCTATTCATCATAAATTAAGAAAGTATGCAATTTCGTCGTAATACCTTTATCGGATAACGTAAGTATTTTTTCCAAATTTTCTCCATCATCCAGCTACACAAATATTTAGAACGCTGTACCAAAATTTTTAGAAATACTTTCTCATCTCTATATTTATATGATTTCCGTAAAAACGTTTATATAAAATTTTCTGCTACGACGAACCTGTTGTGAGATGATCAAAAACATGCTGGCCACCTACTCCTCATTCTCCTAACTTCTAAACATGTTGGTGTCTTCATTTTTTTTAATTTCAAAGTGAGTTATAATATTTCTGAATATTTATATTATTTATACGCACCTTTCAATTTTACTTTTCAATATCATTCTTAAACTGTATAGAGTATAGGTACTAATTCCGGGAAGAAAAATCCAGATTCGTATTAGGAAAAGAGGTTGTCAGTGCAGGGGGTTGATGAGAAGAAAATTAGTAATCAATTTATAATGGTGGTGAAAAATAATAAATGACAGATGAATTTTATCTTTCCAAATGTAGTCGCAAAAAACTGAACATTTTGGATCCGGTTCACAGATTACTGGCAGGTTTTCTAAAACCGATTCGTTGTATCGGCATTTTACGTGTTCCTTTTAAGAATAAATATTTATAAACCTTAAAATACGCTTAAAAAAATCAAACCACCAAAAAATTTAGCAGTTATGAAATTGGGGGTAGATCATATTTAGTTCCTTTCAAGTCTTCATAATGTATTAATATTGTGGAAAAACCCTAGTATTTAAATGAAATTTCCCAAATTAACTGAAAAGAAAATGACTCTCAATATCAAATTAAATTTCTGAATTTAATAAAAATTATAATCAAAGTTAATTTTTAAATTAATTTCTATTAGATACTATTTACCTCGCTGTTTACTATTCCAAATCTTAATTTTTATTCTATTTTGTAAAAGAAAATAAAAAAGAATTCTTATTTTTGAAATTTAATTAAATTTTTGAAATGTAAAGAATTAGCATTTATCAATATAATTTTTTTACATAAAAAAACATTCATATAAAAATAGAACACAAATTAATACATATACATTTTGAAAAAATTCTACATTGGAAAATTCATGAAAAAATCAATTTTAAATATTTTTTTTTATATAAACCAACATAAGTACCTAGATTTTTTTTTTAAATAATTAAATTTATTTTTATAAAAAATATTTTCCTGAAAAATTTCATGGATATGACTTATTAACTTAATTTAAGGAAAAGATTTTGATACGTACTAGGTAAGAAAAATTAACTTTTTTGTGTATCATTTTTCCCAATAAACTCGATAATAATGGTTTTCTACTAGTTTCCTAAAACGATTTCCTATCTTATGAAGAACTTAAATTAACGAAAATTTTAGAGCCAATTTTAATACTTTGCAGTTTTTTAAATACATTAAATTAAACCCCTTGACCTTGAGGAAATTTAACGAGAGGACGATTTGGAAAATTGTAAAATTATAAAACTTTAGTAATTTGTCTTCCATCCCCATCGTGCCTTACCAAATTTATTGCCAACAATATAAGTCGGTTTCAATAATTTTATATACGTTGCACACGTTATAGTAACAATTGTTACAGATATCTTAGAAATCGATTACAATTAATTTTATTTTTCAATAATTGAGTTAATCAGAAGGACTATGCAATAAGTTTTTATATGAAGATATTGATATTAATTTATTGCAGCATAAATACAATAAATCAATGACTAGAAGTTCCATGGAGACATATTGAAAGCTAGAATTGCCACATTTTTTAAAGTGTTTCTGTAATAATTAGTGACAGAAGTTATTCATAATTTCACACAATTGTGTTATTGTTATAAAAATTAGTTTTTAGGTTCGCTCCACTAGCGTTAATTAATTTTTGTATGTGTATTATTCATAATATTATTATAATAGTAATCGAATGTAGCTTGCCAGAAGAATTGACATTGTGTGATATTTATAATAGGCATATTTGTGCCATATGCAACAAATCAACGCTAAAAACTTATTACAAAAACGACTTTATCTTTTTTTTTTAAATTACATTTAGTTAACTTTGCTCTGCACCGTTTAAAACATTCTTTTTTGTTCGATTCTATTTTTAAAATTTTTTTAGTGCTCTGGAGCTAGGCTGTGGATTTTTTAAATCTTAAATCTAGAAATTCATTGTCTCGAAAGCGTTTCTTTCATATGGTACCTACTCCTTGGATCTACAAATATGAGATCGAGTGATCATCGGCAATTAAAACGTGGTAAAATTCAAATTATTTAAACAATATATATGTAGATAAAGAATTATGATAAGAATCGCAACATAAACATGTACTTATACAAAGTTTAAAAAAATATATTTCCAACTTGGTAGTTGGCCACTAGGCCACACTGTTCAAATTGCGCATTTATTTTACAATTATTAATTATTGCTTTTCCTGCCAAATATTACAACTAAAGTAAGCAACATATAAGGAAAGGTTTGCTTACAAAAATGTGTACACCTGAAATCAAAGACAAATAAGAAAGTAAAATTAATTATAATTATGTTATAATAAGCATTTAGAACTGGTTTCCTTGTTTCCTTTTATAAATCTTTTTTTGGTCTGTTTACAAATTTTCTGAAACCAAAAAGAATTTAATTTAAATTTTTGTTATTTGGTTGATTTGGTACGTATTATTTCAGGGTCGATTTTTATACACTCAGCTTTCAGCTTTGAATCGTACTGTTTTATTACTACTTCTTAATTGCCCAACGTATTAGAGAGAGTATTTTGACATTTTTATATATAAAAAGATCTATAGGTATTATTTAAATTGTGTACAGAAAGGATGAAATATATTGCGTTACTGATTAATTCCGAGGAGATTATTACATGCCATGGGAAAAAATTCAATAAAAGTCATATAATTCATTGCATGAGATACGTCTATTGTTTTATCAAAATTAAATTGGCCAATGGCCTAATTTTTTATGTACATGATTTAAGCGGGATAATTCGCGGTGGTGAGTGCTTTCCGAGGTACCGAAATTGTACACGACAGCGAATTAAATAAATATTCGTATTTTCATCGCTGACCAGTCGTTCTGGGAATGATTTTCCACAAACAATCGCACAAACCATGATCGTCTATCCGACTTTCGATTTATAGCGTTTTAAAAAAATTGGCATATTTGGCATGGGCGCCGCCAGAAAATTTTCCAGGGGATCAGAAATAGAATTATATGCTCCAATAATTTTTTTTATTAAAAATATAAACATTAAAGTAGGAATAAAACAACATATTCTAAAAACACAACATCAAAACAATTCATACAAAAATTGGTATAAAAAATAAATAATCTTTCTTCTTCTTCTTGAATAAATAGCTTTATGTCGATATAAAACACCATTCGTCATTTTCCAGGGGGGGGGGGGGGCAACTGCCCCCTCTTGCCTCCTCCTGGTGGCGTCCATGATATTTGGGTGACCTCTGTATCTCAATTATGTGTGTCGATTCAAAAAAACGAGTCACATATACACATACAATAATACTTAATTTTTTGGGATACAAAACGTAACTTATGTTTTTCAAATAGAACACCTACAAATTATTTCATCAACAGTCATAATTTAACTTAACTTAACTTAACTAAACGGAAAACTAGAAACTAGAATAATAGGTCAACAAAATTAGGCCCAAAAAAGAGATTGCCTTCCAAACTCTAATTTGCCTGGCCTATAAAAATGTTCAAATTGTCTTCGATTGAAAAAGATAGATGTGCACATTGTGTTTTTTTTTCTATTTCTCATAATTTTTCTCAAATCACATCGAATTGTGAAAAAATTAATATTAAGAGGCTGCGAGAAGAACTTCCTTTGGAAAAACCAAAGATTATGTATACACTAGATACTCAGATCTATTGTTTAATTTTATCGCTCATAAATGGGCCCCAACTTAAGCTTCATCTCACTTTAACTCATTATACTGCAATACTGCTCTGTTATTTGGCATCCAATTTTGCACGTGTTAGAGAGAGAAGATGGGGCGATGAAATAAACAGTGGCTTTGACTATCTAGTGTATACATAATCTTTGGAAAAACTGAATAACAAAAATAAATTACTTAAAATGAAGTCCCAATAAAAGTTAGTATGTGAATTGAGTTCTTAGGTACCTTGGAAACTTATTTTGGCCACGATTCTACTGTTTCTTATTTCCTTCGCAAGCTATAGGCCTTCTAGTGGCATGTTCTTATTTAATATTTTGCAATAAATCTATCATTATTTCAAACTTGTATTTTTCAGGGTACTGAAAATTAATACTGTTCATTTTCGAACCAGTACGAACCTATAACTGCTACGTTTTCTTTTTTTTTTCAGTCACTTAAAAACCTTTTTATTAAGTTAATGTATTTTTGACGAAATTAATGTAATATAGTTGATAAAATTTAAACCATAAGGTATTGCAAAAAAATAAGATTAGAACAATAATTACTTTTTAAGTAAGCAAAAAGCAATGATTCTCAATCGACTTATTTTTATCAAACAAGGTTTGATTAAAAAGACGTTGGAATAATATTTACAGAGAGATTCATAATTTGATCACGTCTGAATATAAGGCAATATAGCTAGAGAAAGGTCTCATTAGAAAGTCACGCTGCATTTTTTTATATTTCCATGCATATTTTTCTGAGATATTATTACACCTGATATTATTAGATACGGTAAAAGTTATGTATTGCTAAAAAGTACGAATAAATTGATAATTTTTCCTAATTTAAATAGGCACCACAGATACATTGTTACGTTCACTTCATCAATACACCGCTCCAAAGTATGTGAAATTCCTACTTACACTGATCAATTATTTTTATTGTGTCCTACTACATTAAATTTCTGTTTTGATGACAATGTACGTGCATAACAAACTGACTTGTGGTGCATTAAAAATAACTACATACATATTTCGTTCTGGGGCTGTACAGTAGTAAGTGAATCCGTTGATGCCTACTTAGTTGGTTGGGAAAATCGATTCCATTCTGAAGCAAATTAAAATCCATTTCTGTAAAGCTTCGGTTCACTTTACATTTACATTTACATGACACCTTAGATTTTCAGGAAGTTAATTCAGTGACTTCAAGAAGCAGCTAAGAAAACGTTTTTTAGGAAACCTCATCTCGTTACAATTATCTATTAAATTTGCAAAAGTATTTTTAATAATCCTAGCAATCTCACGTTCTTTATTGTCATAACAGCCTCGAGAAGCGATTTCTTCCTAAAATGTTCTCTTCAATATCGTATAACTCTTCTTTGCTTTCAGAAATTTCAAGTGGAGTATGGAACGTATGGGATATACGCTATTGGCGCTGCCTCATGAAGAAAACATATGAATGTCCAGATAATGATATAAAGTTTTATTTATATACACAGTAAGTAGGTTACTATTACATGCGCTATTTATATTAAAACATTACTTTATACCCTTGCCAGTAGCGTGCTTATGATGCATGTACTTTCTTATCTGGAAAATAATGTCAAGCCTCTTTTTAAGGTAAAAATATGTAACTTTTAGACAATATAAAAAATATATTTAACATATTGTCCTAAAAAATATATTTAACATATTGTCTAAAAGTAATTTGTGGCATCGTTTAATTTTTTTTTCTTATTTGGAATTTATTACCACATTCTGGAGTAGTTAAAAAAAATTGATTATTTTTTAAAATCCAGATTTTTTTAGATTATCTGGAATTTCAAAATATTCAAGAATGTGGTAATAAATCCCACATAAGAAAAGAAAGAACATGTAACATAACATAACAATGTATTCCTGCGTGTTTCATTTTTTCTAAATTTAGGTTTATACAGGGTGTTCCAAAATTATGCGGCTTACAGCATGTAGAGGGGCTCAAAACAAAACGAAAATGTTCTATACATATTTGGTCAATACTGCATATTAAAGGAGTTATGACATTCCAAAGATGAAGAGAATCAATTTTTTTTATGCTATAACTCAGTATCCGAAAAAGGTAGGTACATCAAAATTTAGACGTTACCTTTTATTTAGGTTCTCGCGACCATATTCTAAATTCATTTTTGAAAAAACTGTTTAGGAGCGGCGCGTATGGGGTTTAGGTTAGGTATATTAATAAATATTTTTGACTGCATTCGCATTATTGAAAGGTTTACTTTAAAATTTGATTTTTCAATCATTATTACAGAAAAATGGTATACCTTTCATATTTTGATAGGATGCGCCGTTTTCGAGAAAATCCACTTTTAAATTTTAATTGCACTTCAAACCTCAAGTAGTGTACCAGAATAATATTATAATAATTATTATAGTAGGTTTCAATCAATCAAATTTTTATCATTTTGTGTAATAATGATTGAAAAATCAAATTTAAATCAAAGTTAAACTTTTAATAGTGCCAACAGATTCAAAAATATTTATTAATATACCTAACTTAAGCCCCAAACGCGCCGCCCCTGAGCAGTTCTTTCAAAATTGAATGTTGGTTACGGTTCAGAACCTAAATAAAAAGTAACATCTTAATTTTGATGTGCCCACTTTTTTGGATTCTGGAGTTACAGCCTCGGTTACAGCATAAAAGAAATTGATTCTCTTCATCGTTTGAAGGTTATAACTTCTTTAATATGCACTATTGACCAAATGCTTATAGATAATTTTCGTTTTGTTTTTAGCCCCTCAACACGCTCTAAGAGTTTGGCCGCATAATTTTGAAACACCCGTATAAATATTCTGACTTAATTTCTGATCAGGAATGAAATGTGTATCAATTATATCCCACTTCTTTTTGAAACTCCTAGTAGCTTTGTCTATGTATGCTTTATAATAAACAGCCTCAAACTTATATAAATATATTTCAATTTTCAGCGACACTGGAACCAAAAGACTGAGAATTGATGTGAGAAATAAGTATTCTTTAAAATACTCAGGATACGATCCGTTAAATAAAAACGTAATCATCATCCACGGTTTTAATGGGACGGAAAGCAAATCACCAATTACAACGTTAAGGAATGGTATGAACTGTTTTATTTATACTCGTTAGATAGTTCGAAATGTGGACGATATGAACAATATGAATAAAATGGGCTGTCTTGGAAAAATTACTCTTAAAACTGGGGTTTCTCGATTATCTCCTTATCTATCTTAAAATTGTACTTAGTGAATCAAAAAAGCTACAATGTTTCTATTATTATTTACATTTACAAGTCATAACGGCTAGATGAAGTGAATTTTTCGCACTTCGAGTAGCTGTAATTTTTAAACAATCGACTGTGAAAATGCATTATTTAAACAAAAATTGTAGGAAATTTTATAATCTATATTATTGCAAATAACTATTTAATATGTAATTTAAATCACGTCCACTGACTGGTATACTAAGGTGAATAATCACAAGCAATTTGGACAAAAAATTTTTATTAATGACTAAGCATCAATTTAAAGGCCAACGTTTCGGTAATCGATTACTATCATCTTCGGGGCTGCAACTATTTAATACATAAAAGCAACGGCATCATAGTGGCGGGAAATTAGAATTTAACAGTGATGTAATCGGGAAGTTGAATTTTTTTTTCGCTTTTTGTTTTATACATGCAAATGAGTCGAATATCAAAAAAATTAGCAAAATCGGGCTGCGGCTTCGCGAGAAAAGCACATAAAAGTGCATTTTTTATGCATTTCAAGTGCATTGCTACACTATTTCTTAAATATTGTTTAAATGTTAATTGTAACATTTCATAAATTTTTTCTCTTCCTTTTCTTTTTTTTTAATAATAAATCCCAAAAAAGAAAAGGAAGAGAAAAACTATTTCTTAAATATCTCCGGTTATATAAAATTAATCACGTAATTTTCGTTACTACAATAAATTTTGTTAAGTACAGAAGTGTTAATTTTTTCTCATATAACAAGTATGTTTAAGCAGAATGCAGCATTAATCAACAACTGCCTTTACGCACTAGTGCAAAAAATGAAATACTTTACGTACTAGTGCGTAAAGTAAATTGTACTTTCTTAGTAACCATTTTGGTTGTAGAAAAAATATTGTATGCAATTCGTGCGTAAGGTGAGCTTTTTTCACTCATGGGATTGACGCATTCGCCTCTTACACACTTGTTGCATAAATAACTATTTCAATAACTTTTTTTTAATATTTGTACGTTCTTAGAGAAAAAATTTTGTATGATACTCGTGTGAAAATGCGCGTTTAAGGCACTTGTATGAGTTACACAACTCGGCTATGTCTCGTTGTGTAACTTTCATACGCGTGCCTTAAACATGTATTTTTCACACTCGCATCATAAATAGCTGTAGTATACTTATTTTGAAATATTTGAAAACGAAAATGAAAAATAACAATAATAAATGAACATTTATGTTTAAAATCATCTTAAGAACTAAGGAATTTATACAGTAGTCTTTCTTTTTTTAAGATAATTTGAGTATTTAAAACACTATTTTCACTTGCATCATCAGAATCATATATATCTTCTTCTATTTCACAAACTGGTTCGTACATACTAGAATCCAAAATTTGCGTATCCGATTCACTTGCATAATCTGTACTTGTCTTACTTTCAAAATGGTCAGTACTACTATAAACAGAATCTTCATTAGCATCACTGATTATTTCAATATTTTCGGATTCATCATCTGCAAAAACAGCATTGTCTCCTGTATTATCATTTATTAATTCAGTAAGCACATTTGCACAATCTCTATGCCTTTGCAAAAACGACACAGAGGACTACAATTTCTATCTTTAGATTTGCATGAGCATTAATTTGCCTTTTCTGCAAAAATATTTAATTTTTTCTATCAAATTTTCCGGTATGGCTATGGCTGATTGATTACTTGTGATTTGCCTTAATCCATTTCAGATTTTTTCCAAGCCATGTTTGAATTTGCAAATAAACTCTTAACGAGTCTTGATATAGAGCGTCAGATGTTGGTGGAAGCAAAGACAAATTATATGCAACAGTTTCTTTTTTTTTGGCTTCAACCGTTTTTTTAAATAACATGAACTTCATAACATTTAAATCAATATGTGTTGATGGTTTAAATCCATAAACTGCCCTAACACATGCTTCCCCTGCACTTCCTAATGCTCTCTTTGCTGGTTATAGAAAGTTGGCGGATCTAGACGACGTCGCCCATTTAAAACATTTAAACATATACTTAAATAATAATTTTTTAGGAGAATTTTTTCATTTAATTAAAAATTACATTGAAATAAAATTTTTATGAAAATCTGGCATAAAAGATACGATATATAAATGAAAAACTGTCAAAAAAGTGAAATAATTTTCTTTTAGTTAAAAAACGACTTTTAACAGATTCTGGCATATGTTCACAAAAAAGTACCTACCTACATACATAAAAAACCTAAAAAAAAATTTTTTTTCGAAAATGTTCAATTGTGGCCGTAAAAATGAACTATTTTTTTTAAATTTAATCACATATTTACATCATGAAAACATATGTTTTCTCCAATTTTCGTATAGAGATTTGAAGATTTTTACCCCACTTACTGCATTATTAGTAAAAAAAAAATTGAGAAATTTTGATTTTTTGAGGTTAGGATGTACCTACTTTTAATGTAAGTATACCCCAACAGTTCAATCGTCTATTCGTTTAATTCTATTCTATTCTATTCATAAAAACAGTAAAACAAAAATTTTCAGCTGTAAATCGTGAAAAATTACTAATGGAGAAATATTTACTAAACAAAAACTGTAGCTTTTGTTATTCCCTCAAATATTGGTAATAATTAATATTAGGGTAAAACAACACAAAATGAGATGTTCGAGGAAAGAGTCGTTTCTCTTATTTCCAAAATAGAGATTATATCGGCAACCTTTTTGGAGAAAATATGAGTCATTGATTATATGACAATACTTATCACAATATGAAAACAAAAACTTACATAAACTGTTATGGGGTGAAATGACAGATTGATTGCACTAATGTACTATGAGTATTATGTGTAGTTTCAACTGTTTCAAGATATACAGAGTATTCCGCTTTTATTGTTACAAAATGAAACAGGTCATAGAAAATGCAATTTTATGACAAAAATTTCCTATAAACATGTATCGAAAAATACTTTTAAGGATGCTACACCGCCTCAAAAACGTGTTGCTGGT
Source organism: Rhagium mordax (assembly GCA_963680705.1). Classification (NCBI taxonomy): domain Eukaryota; kingdom Metazoa; phylum Arthropoda; class Insecta; order Coleoptera; family Cerambycidae; genus Rhagium; species Rhagium mordax. The sequence continues at coordinate 16,926,530 of OY796661.1, forward strand.
AATGTTTTTTTTTTCAATATTTGAGAAACCGTTGAAGATAAAATTATGAGGTAATTGGGTAATTGGACAGAAGGGTATCGTTCGTATATCAAAACCCATTGAGTATATAGAATAAATATTTCTTCAGTCAGCGTCAAAACCAATATTTGGGTCTGAGGTCGTAGGTATGGTTTTCCCATTTCCCATGATTTATGGGTCTAATATAACTACTGTGTAAGCTCGACTATACAACATAAATATCTAAATATTATCATTGAAGAAAATAATTGAGGGTAGAGAATTATTTGGGGTGAAAATCTTTCAAATAACATTTCGAAATTTTAATGATAGGTCGAACAAAAAGATGTATTAATTGCTTTCTTAACCGCCTCTCAAATCACCAAATTTACTCCCGGAAAATTCTAGGATTTAATGTTAGGAAAGAGAGACGACGCCTTACAGTCTGTTATGTATCGAGTCGAATCACATCTAGGGCATCGAGAATTATCGCACAGTACAAGTCTGAAACAAATCACAAATACATTTTTAATATGCTTCACGTTGAATTTGAACCTACTAAGGTCCTGGTTAGTTAAATATATTTCTGTTCTTTATTGAATAAATATAGCTATTATTTTCTTTCATCGTCCCTGATGGCCTTATAAGTTTAAAACTATTTCTGAGTGTTTTCACTATTTTATAAAAATAAGTAGGTACGCATAATTTGAATAGAAATATTCTGTAACAAATTTCATAAAAATAACTATTGTGTCACTAAATAAATTGTCATTATTTTGCGTTGCTTAAAATTCAAATATGCGTTTTCATTCCAAAGAATATGAATATGAACAATACTTGGCCGTTTGATTGATTGTGAGTAAGAGTAAAATGACCCTAATTCATAATCCACATCTTTAACATAGGAACCTACCTATATTAATTCATGCTGATAAATTCAATAAAATGACCTTGTCATTTTTTAATTTTGCAAAATTTTATATTTACAAACACTGTTTTGCAAGCACAAGCACCAAATAATATTGATAATTTTTTAGATGTGCTCAAAGATATGACCAAATATAGGTCAGACAGTTTAATACCGCTTCCAATTTTTTAATCAATTTTGCAAGCATTGCGGAAAGAAATGTAAAATAAACTAATATTATTAATTTATATATTCATTATAATAAATTGTTCACCTTGATTTGATATTGTTATGCAGTTTTTTCCTTATTTTGGCTGCAAATATAAACGAGTCTAATTTTTTCCTAATTATTTCTGGTTGATTACATTACACAAATGTCTACATATTTCCAGACTCTCTGACCTAGTCTTCACTAACTCTAAAACACTTAATTTGCATTTCAACAACTAAGTTAGTAACATCTGGTGAGGTTTAAGAAAGTATTAATGAGTAAGAAAAATTCCAGCCGTCCTGAGAACTGTTTGTTCTAAAAATCTAAAATCAGCAAAGTTTCTCGTTACCGAATGGAGCAATTAAAACAAACATAAACAAAAAATAAAAAGAAACATATTAACTATGGCGAAAATCTTAATTACTAAACAGCCACACATGAAAACTTTTGTAATTACCTGTGCCAGTTCGGAAACATGTACAGGTATTTACTGTAAATGTAAGAATCAATTATTTTGCAAATTTCACTAAAAATGTAATGAATTATAATTAAAATTTAACTGTAAAACGATACGTTTTATGGAAAAACTAAAAGAGGACTTTTTATTCGTAAACTGACTGTAGATTTCAAAAATGGAAAAAATTCAATTTCGATCATTGGCGTAGGTAGATCTTTAAACAAAGGGATTAACACCCCATGGTTATGACGACGCCTCTGGTTGAAGTGGGTAAATGAATATAATGATTAAACGTGGTACCTACTTATTCAGGAACATGTACAGGGTGTCAACTCTAATTTTGCCCCCCTTCTATTTCCTTATTTGTGAAGATATTTTAAAATTTTAAAATGTAGCCTTATCAGACATTTTCCAAATTTTTCAAATATAATATTCATATTACCTAGCGCCAATACATACAGGGTGGTGAAAAAAAAGTTGCTTTTTTTTAATGGAAAACCCTGTATATTTCTCGACAGGTTTGTAGTAGGTACTCTTCGAGCTGATTTCAAAAATGTATAACTCCCTTGAGTTTAGATCAAAATCGGTCGAGATATTCAAGGATAAACATGAGAAATATTTGTTTTCACACTTTCGAGGTGGCTTGGCATTCTGACTTAATGACTCCATTAGTTGTGACGTCACGACCCCCACTTCTACTGGTATAAAAGTTTACGGCCGAAACTGTAATACGGGAATCTGACCCGTATTGCGTTGTCCATAAGGACTATAATATATAGTACTAAAACATGGTCGGGAATTTTATAGTATTTCTGTATGTTGAAAGATTATTTAAGGACTTCACATTTAAGAAATATGTTAAAATTTAAAATATATGTATCCACGTATGATTTATAAAAACGTCATTTTAGTTTTATAAATTAATATGTAAAGCGGCGGAAGCTTCCTCCAATAGGAATAAAAAATGCAAAAATTCAAATTATGAGTTTGCAGAGCTAACTTCAAAATTAATTCATGTTCGTTCATTTTGACAATTTTCTCTCAGTTTCAAATCTATTCTACTATTTTTTCTAATAAACTCGTTTTTGTTTGTTTCAAATGTGGGTTTGTGCTTTGCACCTGAGTGTGATCATATAAATAAAACTGGATGTAAAATGTTTAGTTTCCCAAAGGATTTCAAATTAAAATAAAAGAGGTAAATCTATAATGTGTATGTTAGTTTGATTATCGTTTCTTAAATATTGGGATATGTAAATTGTAAAGACAAAATAATGCTTAAATACCTACCTGTGCTTTCTTTAATATCCTATATTTTTTTAAATAGGTTTAATTGATTTTTATTGTATTATTGACACCAAGATAAGAGGTTATAAAGTTTGCGTCAGCGACACTGACACTAACGACAGCAGCAGTGTAAACTTTTATTTTAATATTGATTTATTATATTAATAATAAAGTTTTCGTAATACTTTATACTTCTGTATATTTTCCGATATCTTGTGCACGATAAATGATAACTGAAAGTTCTTATATATTTCTTCCACAGGAGAAATAAAATAAAACTCCAGGCCATGTTTCTATACCAAAAAATGTCGCCTTATGCACATATTATGCATTAAGGGTCCATTTCCAGTGAGATTGAACGCAACCCGTCTGTCATGATAGTAGTACGTACGGTTGCATAATTATGTGACGTCACACTAATGCGGTCCATTTTTAGCTGTCAAAATAATTGACTGTGAATGTTATTGTGAATGTAATTTTTACATTGTTCATATTAAATATATGTATAATGTTTTGTTGTATTTATCTTGTATATAATTAACGGGCAAAATGGGATATTCTGTAGAAGAAAGATGTGCAATTGTCGAAATTTATCTTTTGTGTAATAAAAATCAAGCTGCAGCATATAGGGAATTTGTTAGATGACTGACTCCCCAGACTTCGGGTTCCTGCAAACCATACGTTCAAAAATGTGTATAATAAATTTCGAGTAAATCATGGTGGTTTTTGTTTTGTATTTTGTTAAAGTATGTATGAAGTTTATTTTTCTGTTAATTGTTATTTTTATATTTTCTTAAAAATCTTTTCTTTGTTAATAAAATACATGTTTGATCTTAGAGAGATCTTTAAGTATTTGATATTTATTACTAAGGAACATTATTTTGACAGCTAAAAGTCAACAATTAAGTCAGAATGCCAAGCCACCTCGAAAGTGTGAAAACCAATATTTCTCATGTTTATCCTTGAATATCTCGAACGATTTTGATCTAAACTCAAGGAAGTTATACATTTTTTAAATCAGCTCAAAGAGTGCTACAAACCTGTCAAGAAATATGCAGGGTATTCCATTTAAAAAAATCAACTTTCTTTTCACCACCCTGTATGTATTGGCGCTAGGTAATTTTGAATATTATATTTGAAAAATTCGGTAAATGTCTGATAAGGCTACATTTTAAAATTTTAAAATATTTTCACAAATAAGGAAATAGAGGGGGGGGGCAAAATTAGAGTTGACACCCTGTACACACAAAATTTCAATAAAATATTCCATTTACTTCAGGAGATATAAAAAAATACAAAAGAAATGTAACTTCAACGTCCTATATTTCTGAAATTGTTAAGTTTTCGATATAAGTTTATTAAGAAAAAAGAAAAACATTAATTTCACATTTTCTATTGATTCTCAAATTATCGAAGATACAATTCGGACCACGCTGTATCACTGCATTGAGATTAAATTGCATCATGCTAAGTTTCAAGTAGTTAAAATAATTCATTTGAAGCTGATAAAATATTTTTCAACCATTGATCGAAAAAAGAAAGATTTTGAAATTATTTCTCCGTTAGGTTAAGTCTGAGTCCATGTCTCTAAATTGAAATATCGAACATCGAAAACTCGCCAGCCGCCACTGGTCTGAGTAGTGAAATAATTCAAGTTGTTTTAATTAATATTTAACCGTTGTTGGTGGTAAGCTTGATTACTATATTTAAATAAATAAAATTTTTGAGAATGTGCAAAATAGGTAATTAGAAATTAAAATTGAAATAAAATGAAAAAAAAACAAAAAGTGACTTTTTACATTAAATATAAAATCAAAATGACCGCATCGCGATAATGTCGTCAGTATTAAAAATATTTTGTTTATTCTTTGAGGTCGAACAATTTAACCGCGTGATTTGCGTTTAAATGCTTTTTATCGATCAAATTACTTAAATCTTAATTCCCACAAAAAATTGGTATGATTCGCGTAATCCTTTTTTGGAACAGAACCACCGAAATTGTAGAAATTAGTTTTAAATCAATATAAAATAGCATCCCGCATTATTTTATTGACTAAATTAATAAAGCATTAAGAAACGGATTATTCGCTACGAAAAAAAATATTAAGAAATGCCGACTGAAGCGTGTAAAATATTTCGCAATTTAATGACGCATTAAAAGAGTAACATTTTAATTTATGATTTATATTGTTACAATGCAATATATTATCCTTATGCTATACACTACTATTTTATAAAAATATGTATTGGCGAAACATTCTTGTTTTGACAATATAAAATGTCCAAATTTAAAAAAAAATCATTTATAAATAATATGACACAATTTACAAAAATTAACAATCTAAGAAACCTCTCGATCAAAGTAAAATTCAATTTCAGAAAATTAATAATTATTTTCATACCAGAAACCGTAAATGGTAATACTATGCTTTCTACTTTGGATTCGAAGTTATTTTGAATGAGCTGGAAATGGTGTAAATAAAAAGAAGATAACTCTTTTCTAGTCTACCAGAACTACTAATTTAAAATTGCATTAATTGCAATAGATTGTTGGTGAAAAATACCTGTCTACTGAAATTGCAGAAATTCATTTATTATTACAAGACATCGTTTGTGCAATTGATTTATTTTACAAAAAATCATTATATATTATTCATTCACCAACAATATTTTTTATAGTCTGAATTTGTGAAATTCTAATAATTTTATATTAAGTAGGTATCTATGTAGTTAACACATTAGACACAGTTTTATCAAACACTGATAATAATTAGCTTATTCAAAAATTTCATCATTTTGATTCTTTTTTAGTTAACAGAAGTTGAAAAATATGTATAATCTAGAGTGAGAAAGTTGTACCCCTTCACTCAATGATATAATTAATGAAATATTTTTTTTTTGTCGATTGCAGACAATAAATAACTATTAAAAGTGATCTCATATATTTAATTTGATTTTTTAATAACTCATTAGGCATCAATAATATTGACATAGATATTCTTAGCAGAAATTTAATATATTTTCAGGAACAGGAAAGACGAAATATTGGACCATTGCCATATTTTTGGTGGTAACAGTTGTTTTTGTAGACTTTCCTTAGAAATACCGGATTCTTGCGAGAAAACTATCTTAAATTATTTGAAGGGTGGGTCAGTGCAGGACTAAACTATTTGCACAATTCTCAAGGGCGTCGCCAGAAATTTTTCCAGGGAGCTAGGGGGGGCAAAAAATTATAAGTATTTTTTTATTTATATTTATATTAATATACAGGGTGGGTCATTGGTAAGTGTACATACTTTACCTGCATATTATAGGTGATATGGAATCGTCCAAGTAACCTACATATACAAATAAAGTATGTACTCTTACCAATGAATCACCCTGTGTATAGTGTGGCCCATTTTGAATGGAAACACATCTGTAAAAAGTGTCTATTATCCGATTTTAACGGGATTTTTTTAAAAGATAGACCATCAAAAACTCTACAAAAATTTAGAGATTAATTTCAATTTTCAAGGTGGCGAAATAAATGTAGGTAGTTTTATAATTTTTACATGATTTTTTTCTAAAAATCGAGGTAGCCCATGAAATATAAATACATTTTTTTTAATAAAGGGCAGGGGCAGGAGGTGGGGCAAAAGTTATTATTAAACTTGCGGGTTAGAGAATTCTATATTTTTATGAATAGTAATGCACTCATTTCCAAACCACCTTTGAGGTAGGGTACGAGTCGCGCTTTTTTTTACATGGTATCCCCTATAGGCCTAATCCATGTGTTCCAACAATTTTGAAAAGATAAAAATTTATAGTGCTTCTCCTCTTATTCGATCTCAATTTCAGGTAATCTTTTATATCTTGTGTATCTGGTTCAGCTCAACATAAAAAAATCTGTGTTTTGTAATAGAAAATCCCTTGGATTAATTTCATAGATGTCATCTATATTTTAATACCACGTTCTGGTGTGTCGATGAAATCTCCATCCGGTGTGGCATTGGAGCAAGATTAACTCAATCTACTATTTCTGCAGCCCCATAGAATTAATGGGGACTTCTAGTATATTATTTACAACCACTAAATAAACGTATGTGTAAAAATTCTAAAATGACTGCTAGCCTCACTAGCCTCATCAATATGTGATTAATAATTTTGAAATTTAAACATTGTCAAAAATATCAGACATCAGCCAATCCAGCACTGTTTCACCACATTTTGATTCTTTAAACATTTCAGCTTATTTGTCACGAACCGACTATAACGTATTCACAGTGGACTGGAAACCTTTGACAGAATTCCCGTGTTACATATCTGCTCTGTCTAATACAAGGCTCGTGGGTCAGTGTACAGCTAAATTGTATGCTTTCATAATGGACCAGGGTGGAGATGCAAGAGAAACAACTTGTGTCGGTCACTCACTGGGAGCTCATATCTGCGGGATGATTAGCAACCATTTGGATGTTAAACAGCATAAAATTGTGGGTAAGTGACGTGAATAATGGATTGCAAATAAACGTAATATAATTGTTGGTATTTTTTTTATTGATGAGTTTTTCTAATAATGTAATTTTCGTGAATAATAACACAGTTATACAAACAATCGTGCACATGCAGTTCTACGAATATAAAACTATTACTCGATCAAAGTATTAATTGATTTAAAAAGAATTAAAGAATGGTTAATTTAAACCTGTAATTAAAAATATTAGAGCTTGAAATTTATAATTAATTAGCAGAAATATATTTTTTTAAGTTCTGCTTCTCGGGATATTAAGCACGTCCACGTGCTGGCTTATATAAGATCTAATTATGATTCACTGGCTGCAGAGGCGGGGAATTCTGGTTATCCTTGAGGGAAGTTTTGTTAAAAGCATATTGTCCATAAGACATGTTAAATGAAGCAAATGTGTCCGGAATAAAGTAAAAGAATGATGAACAGATAATTCTTTGGGGTAAATCTTTTACGACAAATCTTAACCTCTACTCAAAAATTGAACCATGGCGATGGTTCGAATAGTATAGATCTGATTTACTGAGTGGATACGTGGTCTTTTTCTTTGGAGTAACACGTGTCTTACACCCTCAAACACGACGCCACCTTGGGAGTATACAACCCTTCGCCCCCCTTTCGTCGCTCCTACAGAGTCAAATAAGTACCTAATTACAATTACCTACATTACATAGTTGTAGGTTGTAGACCTTTAGGATTAGTGGAAACTTCATTTTTGCCGTTTATTTAAATGACGTTTGTTTAAAAACCAATTGGTTGAATTGATTGTCGATGAGAAGAATGAGTTAAAAAATGGTCACGCACGAGTGGACCATTTCATTTCATTTTGCTCGTTGTACAAATTACTTAATGTGTTAAGTATTTCAATTAAGTTGCAGCAAAATACAAGGAACAAAATATATATACTGCATGTGAAATAGTGCATAAGAATTGTAGGTTTGTTTAATTACTTACCTCAATACCGTTTTGTAAACTTTTAAAATTAAAATGTTTTGTGAATCAAACCGTTGAGTGTTTAATTATTCATCGAGCCCTGGAAACATATAATATAAAATGATTGCTATAGGGTAGGAAAGTTTGTAACTTATAATAAGTTCCTCTGTAATAATAGAATCGTAAATCAAAGCGACGGTGTTGTCACTATTTGGGTTACAACACTATTAATTATAAATACATGACATAAAATCAGGAAATATAAATGTTAGGAATTCTAAACTCTCACTGATTAATAGAAATATCTACAATATACATACTTACAATTTTCGAATATTATATATGCGTTTAATTTATTTGCTATCTAGTTTACACAGTTATTTGGACATTAACATATTATCACTGACAGCTTTCACAATCTTTACCCATTCCTTCTTTATGCCTATCCTCTATTTAATTTATTCGTCAATCATTTATTACCTACTTCTTATCTATGTTTTCCACACCTACTTATATGTAGACATTCTATCTTAAAAAGGTATAGGAGGAAAATGGAAAATGAAATGAAGCTGATTTTTGCCATCCAGTTATTTTAACAATATTAAAATTCCTGAACCGTACGAGTGTAGTTACTGATATTAGAATAACACAACTTCCTTATAAGAATTTTGCAAATATTTGTACACTGAATATGAACATTTTTTTAATGATTTTCAACCAAAATCAATAGGAATATTAAATTTTAAGAGTCAAGTTTCAACTTAAATTTAAATATGCCCAAGCAATTTTATTGGCTTGTGTACATCAAAAAAACGTGGGCTTTCTTTGAAATTTCGCAAGTTAAGTTTTTTTATGATAATGTTCAACAATTACTTCATATTAGGTATTTTTGTTTTTTATTAATACACTGACCTTACAAATTATTTGGCTTGTGGTGGTGCTTCAACCATTTATTTTTTACTTTTAATAATCGCATAATTTTTTAGGATTAGATCCTGCGAGACCCCTGATAGATCGATTTGCAAATAAAAATTTCAAATTGACGAAGGACGATGCCCATCAAGTGCAAATAATTCACACAAACGCTGGCTTTTTGGGAGAAGTCAATCAAGTAGGACATGTTGACTTTTGTGTTAATGGAGGGCGATTTCAACCTAACTGTAATGGAAACAGAATACGTAAGTTTGACAGTCATGTAATCTAAGATGTGTTTTTAATAAAAACTAATAACAGATAGTTTCTCAGAGTTGTGTAATTGGTGTTTCTTTTGTTGCTCCCCTGTTGTCTCCCACATACGATATTTGTAGAACGTTGAGCAAGGGAATTCCTTGTTTTTTTAGAATCAAATAAACTCTTATATGTTCTATAAACAGCAATAATTTCTTTTGTTGGTGTATTTAACACATTTAAATTTGTAGGCAGAGCTAGATGTAGTCATTTCCAAAGTGCCTGTTACTTTGCTCAAACAGTAAAATTTGGGGATTCTATAATAGGAAGACCGTGCGTTGCAAATTGTCCAAAACTCACTTCTAACTGGGGATTCTTACCTGGAAAGCCTATTCCAATGGGGGAAGACACTCCATTTGGGTAAGTCAGTCTCAGACAAAGAGATGATATACAATACGAGAAAATTGAAAAAATAATTTATTATTTAGGAAAATATATACAGGGTGGTCCGAATTGTACCTTTATTAATTTGAGAATCAATAGAAAATGTGAATTTAATGCGAGTTTTCTTCATAAACTTATGTCGAAAACTTTAAGGAAAAACTAAGAGTACTTTTTATTCGCAAACTGACTGTAAATTTCAAAAATGAAAATAAAATACAATTTCGATTATTGGCGTACCCTTTTTCTTTAAACAAACCCCCATCGTTACGCCTCTGGTTGAAGTGGGAAAATGATAATAATGATTAAACGTGGTACTTATTCAGGAACATATTCATAGAAAATTTCTAATTTCACATTTTCTATTGATTCTCAAATTATCGAAGGTACAATTCGGACCACCCTGTTTACAGGGTGAGTCAGTTTTAATGGGACAAATAATAAGATTTTGTTATATAAATATACACTCAAAACTGAGTTTGTGAGATACTGAGTGTGTTGCACGAAATTTCAAATTATTATCGGTTTTTATTTTTTATCTTTAAAATCTTCAAATTTGACATATGATAACGTTTTCCTAAACTCATAGATAACTTTAAACTATATTAATATAATAATAAAATGTTCAATGAAGACCGCATTGGCCTCAACTCATTTTTCACAATGACGTAAAATATTATTATATGTGAAGGGACTATTTAAAAAAAAAAAATGTAATTAAACATAAATATTTCACAAAATAAATTCAAATCGTTAGAGGTGCTGTTTAAAATGCTCACCACCAACTTCAATATAATTCCGACATTCTCGAATTATGGAAGCAATGCCAACTATATAAAAATAAAATCCGAGAGCACACGTAAAGATAATGAATATGCAACAATTTCTAATTACAATTTAACTGTAAAACAATACGTTTTATGGAAAAACTAAAAGAGGACCTTTTATTCGTAAATTGACTAGATTTCAAAAACGAAAAAAAAAAAATACAATTTCGATCATTGGCGTACCCTTTTTCTTTGAACAAAAGGATTCACACCCCCGACGTTACACTGTAAACCATTTTGATAATTTCATTAAAGAAATGTCATTTATCAAACATAATAGTTGTCATTTTCATAGCTCACTTTAACAATGTTAACTTTTCCATATTTACAGTAACTATCCCAGCAAACACCAATGATTAGCCCATTGTTAATAAACTGCATACATGCCTTTACTGCATCATTGGCAGAGTACTGGCAAGAAATGCTAAATTAATGAATAAAGTGAAACACCGGCCAGCGCTCGGCCACGGAACACTTTGCCAATGATGGCTGTGCAGTGCTTTTTTTACACTTATTCTTTACACGACATTAATGAAAAGTACGATTGTTTTGCCATTACAATATATGCAGTGGGGACCATTGTTGGCACTGTATCGAATATTTAACATTTATGTGATGAGAAAGTGAATACTATCAATGTTTTGCCATTACAATATATGCAGTTGTGGCTACTGGAATTAGAGAGACCTCCACCCATGCTGTTCCATAATAAGGAAATAGCAAATATAATTAAGGCTGACATTTATTAACATTACACCATCGTAATTAATGAAAAACTCATAATTTTATTAAGATACCATGGATGGTTTATCATTGATTACCATAAATTGAAATTTTAATGCTATTTTCTCTTTCAAGTAAATGTCAACCTCAGTTATATCTACAATTCCTGTATTTTGGGACAGTACGTGCAGGTGCAAGGCCTCTCAAACTCCGATAGTCACTATACTGCATATACATACCTACCTTTTTTTAACCAAAGGACTGTTGTGACAATAACGTGCAAAAGTTTTGGAAGATTTTTTTATCGTCAAAGAAATACCAATAAATTTTAAACAGCAATGATTGGGCGCCTAAAGAGACACTACATACTATGGACCCCAACGGACCCTTAGCAGTAGTCTTATTGTTTTTTTTTCTGTTTAATTGAGATAAATTAGCTAATTTGATTTGATAGTTGCACAGTATTTAAGTAGGGATAAGTAAATAAATATAAAAATCCCCAAAACTTTTGCAACATACGTAATTTTCATACCTACCTTGAAACAGTGCTTGTTTTTCTGTAACAACTTGACAGCTGATCTTCTATCATTCTATGCAGGCTATTTCTTATTAATGCTCATCACCACCAAACGTAGGTAGTATTAATAAAGGATACATCTTTTAGTAAAAAGTTAATGGTTACCTATTATTATTTTTTTACAAGTTAGTTGGAGTTCTGGATTTAGCTTAAAATAGTTCAACATACGATTTCAAAGAAACACCTATACTATTTCCATTTTCAAAACTGTATTATTCTTCTCAACTTTCATAAAAGAAAGAATAATTACAGTCAGTCTTCATAATAGAAAGTTATTTTTTCAAAACATTGACGGTTTTTTTATTTTCATAATTTGTTTTAATAGTTTATTATTTTAATTCTTCAAGTGAAAGGTATAATGTACTAATTAAAATATTTTTCAAAAAGTCTATACAAACAAACTTGAAGAAAAGCATAATATAGGTATTTAACATATAAACCTATTAGGTGACGACTAATGAATAACGCTAAATTGTCGGTATATAAAACTCATATAGGTACTGAAAGATAAAATATATATTTTTTTTATTAACAACAGAAGTATAACTGCCAATAGACTTACTTATTATTAAATAAATAGTAATGAAACCATAAATTAATTCTAATTATCCATCTCGTCTTCTTAAATTAGTGGTCCTATTTGTACATCCTCCTTCGCGGTCCATTGAACCCCGTAACCAAGTTTTTATAATATCTTTAATATTTTTATTTGGATGAATCTTTACACAAAGGATTTATTTATTCTTACGGAATCTAAACAAAAAATTATGTGACAGTTAAGGTGGTGCAAATAGGCTTCAAATCACAATGAAAGAAGGTCTATACCTTCACATAACACCCAACAGGCAACAATCATTCTCTAATAGAACGCGAAAGACAAAAAAAATCAAGATTAACGTTAATATACCTAAGAATTTTTCAAAGAAAAGTATTACAAGGTATTATCTCAAAATAAAAACGTAAAAATATGGGCTTATTAGGTAAACATTCCTAATGTTTTATAAATAAACTAGTTAAACGAATGTTTTTTTTAATTGGGATGTTAAATATTATGACAAAGAAATGAAAAATCCATATTATTTTTGTGTTTGATGAATTATCTTAATAAAATATAAGGCGACTTTTATTACCTACCTATATGCCATTTTTTTTGAGTAGAAGACATGTAAAACTTTTCTTTTCAATTACATCTGCACTCTTCCACAAGAGATTCCACAAAACACAAACGCACAATAAATGAGGAATTCAAACTGGAACTAAAATAACCACAAAACTTATATGATTTATATGAATATTATAAGAAATCAGCCATAAATTATTTAAGCGTGCCTTCACCTTCTCGGTTCTCGTCTAGCTGTCAAACGTCAAAAGTTTCGCTGTTCTCATCGCGGGAATTTTAAAAGTAAGGTTACAACACGTTTTGTAAATTGTAATGCACTTATAATTCGCTTTTTTTGTATTAAGAAAATATTACAATTACAGTCTCAAGAATAGAATAATGGCCCATTGATACATTTACTGTATATTGGTTACTATGTATCCGGCCAACAATGAATTATTGATGGCAAATAACGATATAATAAACGATTTTTTACATCACTTAAAAAACGTTGGTTTGTCACAGACAAAAAAGTGCTTCAACTTGTTTAATGTACCAGCAACGTTAAAGTGATTCCAACTACCCAGTAACAGGAAGGGCATATTTAACACACAAAACCATCAATTCACCATTACAACACGGAGGTTATAATGGTTAGACTGTACTCTATATTCACTTTCCAAGTATTGGCAAAAATTGCCATCACTCTACCAGCAATAACTGTAATGGCCCATTGTTTTGCCAGACATTTTGTGTTTGCTGGGATATAGTTTAACTAAGATATTCGACATTTAATAACTCAAAAACGGTATATGGTGGGGGTAACATATGGTATATTTTTGAAATCAGGAAAAAAGGATCATTCCAAAAATATAATAATATACAGGGTATCCCATTTAAAAAAATATATTATTTTCTTGTATCCCCTGAAATCTGCACGCCACTGTACTTTTGATGGCATTTTAACAAAATTCAGTCATCATAACCACACAACTTTTATTTAAAACTTTTTTTCCTATAGGCAATAATAACGCTGATAAGGGGTGGGTAATTTATAATGATTAACCCTGTACACACAAAATTTAAATAAAATATTCCTTTTTACTTCAGGAGATATAAAAAAATACAAAAAAAAATGTAACTTTAATGCCCTGTATTTCTGAAACGGTTATGTTTTCGATATAAGTTTATTAAGAAACTCATTAATTTCACATTGATGCACTATTGATTCTCAAATTATCGAAGGTACAATTCGGAACACCCTGTATATTTATATAATAAATTGTCCCATTAAAACTGACACCCTGTATATAAAACATAAACACACCACAGAAATTAGACAGATAGAAATAATTCCTAGTATTGGGCACACGCGGGAATTAGCACCTCATACGCCAGCCCTGCCAAAGGCGCTACAGAATGTGAAAAAATATAAGGGGCATAAGGACAAACCAAAAATAAAATTGTGTAGGCGTGGACTAGCTTCAATTTTTGAAGTTTCAAACATCTGGTCGTGGTCTTCTAGTGATGCGAAGTGAGCCCCTTTGGCCTGTGCTCCTTTATATGTTTGGCGGTGTGGCCACATGATAAAGCATGCATACTATTTATTTGTGTTTTGCGAGTGATTTTCGCTTCATTGTGGGTGAGGCTTTCTTCTGCCAACATCACGTGGCCAGTGCCACTTCTTTTAAATGTTCTGTGAGTTAACTAGTCGTGTGGACCACAACGAAGCTGTGCGTCTTGTTAAGCTTGAGCCAACAGAGCACACTTTGCTGCAGCAGATCAAGAAAAGATAATCGAAATGTCAAAATAATCAACACAAATAAGAGAACGTAATTTTTCAAAAGTTGATAATTCAGACACGGAACTTGAACAGAATTATTTTATGAGCTATATATTATGTAACTATAAGTCTCGTATTTTTTGCATTGGGCCACGTTAAATCTTAACACTGGTCTTGAATTGTCCACTAGGCTAATTTAGAACTGCAACAAAGCAGTCACATTTTTTTTTTATGAAGTGTTTGTCCTACTAGAGCTACAAATTATCTGTGGATATTTATTCCAGTCATACAAACAATTAATAATTAAAAAGAAAAGTTTAAATTAATAAAACAATAAACTAATTTCATTAATCTATTTTATGTTTACAGAGTTCATGGAACATACTGTGTACGGATCAACACTCACAAGGATTGTGCATTTTTCGATTAAATTGTGTAATCAGTAATTTATTTGTATTTATTAATAAATTAAATTAAAATATAATTTTTGGATTTTTTTCTCTAGTATGAAACTATGAAAAAAATTAAAAATATAATAAGTGTAACGTTACACAAACATCATTAAATTTATTTAAAGTGAAAAATTTGCATTTAATGCAGTTGGACGAGTATGTATTGAGAGACGAGATTTCAGTTTTGGCTGTGTTGTTACATCACAAATTGCTGAAGAATTTTGGTCGTTTTTAACATCGTATATACATTTGTTGATATATCGCTATCGTAGTTACTGCAGAAACGGTAGCTCATTTTTCGAAATACCTTCAAAACTACTCGACCGATTTTGATAAAACTTGGCACGTTCATAGAAATAAATAAGGAGCGTAATTTGATGTAATTAGATTTAATTTAACAATTCCAGGAGCAGCGCTGGGGCATCCTAAGTGGATATTTTAAAGCAAAATTTGAGCACATCATTGCTTTTTTATAAATTTGATATTATAGATTGAGTAACTCAAAATACAATTTCCTTGTCTCTTGAATATTTTGTCTATCTTACTTACTTTTCGAGAAAAAAAAATAAAAAACAATGGGAAAGTTTTATCAAAATCGGCCAAATATTTGAAAAAATAAAGTTTTTTAAAATTGACTTAAACGCCCTGTATCTCGAAAACAAAGCTTTAAAACGTACAAGGTCATATGAACTTTTCTTTTTATTTTTGCGAGATCTATCGCCTATTAAATTTTCCCGAGTAAAACCTGAGACACCTTGTATATTGTAGTACGAATAAAGTACGTTTGCTAAAATTTTAATAAGACGAGAGCCAGACTGAAATATGAAGATTAAAGGTGCACCTCGTGACAATAGGGGCAGAGACTGTAGGTGATCTCTGATACGGAGCATTTTACCTAATTGATCAGTTTAAACTTTTACCGCAATGTGTACTTTACTTTTTAAGATACAAATTTTTGACTTAGTAATTTCTAGATAAAACAATTTGTTGGTTAATCTTTAAAAATGTTATTTAATTTTGCATGGCACACTCGTATAACCTGCCTATTCTGTCCCTGTGATGGGGGTAACAGAAATACTATCACCTCTATTTTATTTCTAATGAGTAGGAATTAACGAAACAGCAAAAAAAAAAATTTCATAAATAAACTACATACATGAATATGCCAGAAAAGCATACTTTTCAGGAAGGATGTTAAGTTGAAATATCGGAAAAGGAATTATTTTTATTTTTTCGATACCAAGGCATGAAGTATCTGTGTAAATGTTTATTTTACATCTCTATAAGATGTACATTTCCTATTTCACCATGTGTTCTTTATTTTAGTACCTAGTAACTTCCCTCTTCCAGGAAGACGCTTGTATTAAAAAACGGAAAATACAAATATTTTAAAAATTAGGGAATAAATTGTTTAAAAACTTAATATACATATTTGCAATATTTTCATATTCTTGTGTAAAATTAAGCAAATGTAAAAATTGACCAGCAAATCTCTAACTAGCTTTTAATTATACACCCCTTCAAGTAAGATTTTTTAATACTTAACTATTTTTAATTCTTAATCTATCGTAAACGATTAGAGATTTCGAAGTTTTCTAGATGCATTTTTAGTTTCAGGGAAAGTTGATACTAAACTTTTATCAAACGTACGTTTTTCTAAGAAAATCAGTAACAGTTTTTAAAATATGATGCATACCATATAACTAGACAACTGTGAATCATTTAACACTGAATGGTATATATTCTATTAAAAAGGCGATGAGAGAGGGAAGTTCTTTCTCTGCATACTTGGAAAAAAAAAATTATAATGGAAACATTTTATTAAATTTATTAATTAAAAAAACGAACTTTTGCAACTGCGATAATTAACAGGAATTATAAATTTTTGCCTTAGATCTTAATAAACAGTAAGTAATACTGGTTGTTAATATACAACATTAACTCAAGAAATAGTTTTATTAACAATATCAGAAAGGCAAGTTTTAAGTTTCAGGAATCTTTTCTTAAATTCTAAACCACAGCCTTTAGAGAGCCTGAAATCAAGCAATATTTTACCATCCATTTCAAACATATTTGCCTTAAATGTTAATTGATTCTTCATACAATCAACCGTTGAAATCGTAACCTAAAACCCAAAATATTATTTTAACTATACGATTTTCGAAATACATAAGTAGGTATATATTTGTTTAATCAAAATTAATATGAAAAAAATTACTAGTAAAAAAATATTCATACTTACAGCCCCAGAAGCATCCGTGGTCCACGAATAATGTAGAGTATCCAGCATCAAACATAAAGCTTCCAAAGTTTTCTCATAAGAAGTAGTAACATAAAATCGAGTCATTCGCTTACTCAAATTATGGAAATTGTCTTTAGTTATCGGACTTTGAGTGAACTGTATCATTAGATCCTCATTATGTATAGGTTGCGAGAAGCAAATTTGCTCTCGTTTAGTTGTTTTCAATTCATCCACTAATTGATTAATTGAAGACTGTCGATACACTGTTGCAGGTTGAGAAAGTGTAACTTGTGGAGTGTCCCTGTTATGTCTTGTTTCAGCCTCAATCATCGAATTCCATCGTTTCGTTGGCCTTTCAGCAGTACCATCCACAGTATCAGTATTTGAATCTAGAGACATTATTAAGTTTAACTTCTTTTACAGCTATAGTTTAAAAATGTAACGGTGAAGAAATTTTTTGTCAAAAATGAAATGTTAAGACGTTTCTTAAGTAAGTTATACCCAATTTATCATAATCAAAGAAAGACAAAAGGCATACAAATTTAAAAGACAACATTACAACTCAGTTTATAATATATCTTCTTACATTTTGCCTCATTAATATTTAATTGAAAGCTCAGCGATGTTTTATTTTTTCCAGATTTTTAGCTTACCTCACTTACCTTATTAAATACTTGTTGTATGTCCTGACACTTATGCTTTGGTAATCTAGCTTTATGAATTTCAAAATAATCATACCGCTAAGTTGCCAAAGTAAAAGCACCAAGAATTCTCTTATCCCTCAAAATGGTTAAATAATCGATAAAGAAACGTTAAAACTAAAACAAAATTAAACGGTAGCAGAAGAAAAAACGATATTTTTTTTAGACTGTTATTTCATGTTGAAATTTAAACTATTTTATCCAAGAACATGTTTTAACTTTTTGAATTTTTTTTATATGTTAGTTTCCAAATACCTATAATACCAAATAATAAAACTCACATGAAAAATACAGATTAAATGAGTTGTCCAATTTAACAACCAACTTTAACCATGTATCAGGTACAAAAGTGTCATAGAAATAATTGTTTCTATGGAATTTGAACCATGATCAACTAACGGATACAGTGGTTAAGCCTGGTCACTATGACTTACTCGACCAGTTTAGTATAACCAAGAACATAACCCTACTTTATTTACAATGTGTATGAAAAAAAACTTACTATAACCAAAATCAAATTTCATCCATGGATGCCTTCCTATTTGTTCCAATGTCAATCGTTTATTTGGGTCAACATTTAAAATCTGCCTTGCCAAACTTAGGGCTATATTACCTAATTTTGACCAAGGTGTTTCTGATATATACACGTCTTTTTTCCATTTGGAAAATTCTTCGTTATTATCTGTTGTGTCTGCCCATGGAAGTTCTATAAATTAACATAAATATATTTGATTTGATCATTATAAAATAATACTCAAACTTGCCTCCTGTTAACATTGCTACAAAAACTATGCCGCAACTCCACAAATCTGATGGCGGAGCCCTATATGGTCTCTGTAGAACCTCTGGAGCTAAATATGGTTTTGTACCACATCTAATAAATAATAAATACTTTTATTATTAAATTAGATAAAAGGTTTTTTTAATACCCACTTTTTATCCAACAGCCTTTCTTTTCCTTTAAACCTAAACAGAGTAGCCATTCCAAAATCACTTATTTTCAGAATACCTCCTTGACCAATTAATAAATTCTCTGGTTTTATATCTCTATGTGTTATCCCTTTATCATGTAAATACTTTATACCACATAATAATTGTTTCATGTATAACTGTGTACTATATGATGGCATGCCTACGTCAGGTTCTAACAAAGTAAATAAATTTAATAGTTAAAGAATTACGAGCAATCGCTTAGTTTTAGTTACCAATCAATTGGAAAAGTTCTCCACCGCAGGCATATTCAAGAAAAATATATTCTTTAAGAGGTTCTTGCCTTCTTCCATAATATTTAATGATATTCTCATGGTCTAACATTTTATGGATTGTTACCTCTCTGTTAATATTGGTAGACGCATCCTTATATTTCTGATGATTGATGATTTTACATGCTAATTTCTCCTCAGTCTTTCTATGAATTAGAAGCTTAACTCTAAGTAGATACAATTTTAATTATTAATAATTTATAAATAATTTAAGAATTCCAAAAACTTACTCCCCATAAGCACCTTCACCGAGGGTTGTATTATAACATAACCAATCCTCCACAAACGTTGTTGCTTGCATTTTTATATTTAAATCTATATGATTTATGAGACTTTACCTATGCAACTTTAACTTAACTTCACTTATACATTGCATTCTACAGGCACACGGCACACTACACCCCAACTGTTGCCGAATTTTATAACAATGGAACAAACGAACATAAAACGATAATTTATCAGCGGCACCAAAACATTTATAATTTTAATTGGTAATAATCAGATGATGGATTTCATAATTTTCACAATAAAAATGTTAAAAATTAACTGGCAATAAAAGAAAAGAATTAACGCAACCGATTTTCAGACATGTTGATTCGTGAATCGATTTCGCGGGAGGAGAGCACTCGCGCCCTCCACTGACGGAACATGAAACTAAATAGACGTTATTTTATTTTAAGGGTTTTTTGGCGACCCAAACCTTAACCAAACCACTAACTCCGGTTAGCTCACAGACCTCTGCGGCAGAGTTTACTGTGGCTGCGGTGTAGCTCATGATTGGTGTATTTTTAAATAGGAATTTATTTCAACCAATCACAACTCAAACCACAGTTAACCAAACTAGTGATTTGGGTCGCCAAAAAACCCTATTTATTTTTTCTATAAATTGAATACCGACCACTCTTAAACAGCGTATACTGCTAGGTTAGTTTCGGTTTCGACCAGCCAGTTGGTTGCCGGTTTGCTCCGAACCCAACAGTTGGAAGTAGCTAAGGTTGCAGCTGCCACTGTGATCGCTGAATTTAATTCCTGGTGAAGGCTGTAACCTTAAAACAATCTAAAAATTGGCAACAGTTTATCAACAGTTGGATCTGGTGAACGCGGCATTGGCGCATGAAAGACGATTGGAGATGGTTGCTATTTGGAATTTAAATAGATATATCATTCTTCCGGAAGACGCATAAACTGTCTTGTCTCTTTCCGAGTGTTGATATTATTATAGAGATTAGTAGAGATCAAACACCATGATACAATTACAAACAACGAAAGGTATGATATTCTAGTAGTCTCAAAACCGTCCGCCGCGCGCAGTGACGTCATTGCGAGAGCAGTTATTCTAATATTACCTATCATAGTTGTTGCTACAACTATCACCTAATAACCCACTAAATCCTTCCCTCGAACCGTCAGAATTCCTAACATTACACAATTCAGCTCTACAAACATTTGATTAATTGAAAATGGTTTGTTTACATTTTTTTATGTACATTTTCATTACTGAAATTATATAAATAGACTGTTGGTTAGTATTAATTAATTATACATACCACATATATAATATATACCCTTTGCAAATCTTTTCCAGAAGTTGTTTTAAGAATTATTTATAAAAGTAAATACACCATATTAACAGAAATTTCGATTACATCACGAAATAAACACGGATCGACAGGAAGACAGAGCAACGATTCAATTCACACGGTGACGTCTTCGCGTGCGCACAATCTTATCATTCGTTTATTTATGAGATCGAACGATGTTAAAACCAAATTAAATAACACATTTCGGACATATCTTTAATTATGTCCATTTAAAAATGCGATATAAGTGCAAATTGTGTATATTATGGTTTTTTCAAGCAAAAAAGCAAAAACTTGCTTTCATAATACCATAGTGTATGGTTGCCTATCTATGCGCACGTGGTTTACAATAATTTATGATGATTACTCCTCGATGACTTATTAAAAGTGAATACTCTTTTATAGAATTAGTGTGTAAAAAAGACCTGTCACTTGAAAGATTTTACATTTCATTAAATATACCTGGAAAATTTTATGAAATGTAATTAATTACGCTTAAAGCCATTGTTGGCTACATATCCCCAAAACTGGCCAAAGTAATTCCAGTTTGCACCAGGAGACAAATAAAAATCTATAGTAACAAAACTTAATGATAATACAAATACATGAGTTTATTAAAAAATTCTCATAAATATACATATTTACAAACTTTATTACAATAATGCAATTATAGTCAGTTTACTTCCATAGTAAGACAACATTATGATCTCTTTCTAACTGATCCTCTAAATGTTGTGTAGTAACTCCTGTTGAGCAGCATATTTCATCCAAACTCGATGAACCAGAAAGACTTTTCTGCAAATCAGTTTGTTCGCTTAGAATAACTGGATACTTATGCACCCGTCTTATAATTTCTTCAAGTACACCAAATTGAACCAACTTCCTTTCATTTATTTTTAAATTTGGTGGATTGAAACGTATACATAAGTCTCTTATAGTTGTTCCTCTCGTCATAGCTGAATATATCCGGAAAATATCTCGTAGAGTTGGTAACTGTCGCTGTGTCTTGGCAACATAATGCAAACATTTCCTCTAAAAATATTACAGAGATAAAAATATTGCAGATATAATAAAATAATAGACAATTGGTAGGTGGTATATATAGTTCTGGAAAAATCAATTTAAGAAATTCTAGTTTAACAATTTGTATTTATTAGGATTCACCTGCAATTCTAGATCCTGGGCCAGCCTCCTTAACTTTGGCGTTGTACAATACACATTTCCGTACTGGAATAGAGGCACTAATGCTACAACACCATAATATACTAAATTCTGTACACATGCTTTTACTAGATTATTTTCCACATCTGATAAAGCAGCTATGCGTGCGACATGGTTGAAACCATCAATGTAAGGTGTTACTTGCTGAGTGGTCAAATCCCATTGTTGCTCTGGAAGTTCCTTAATGAAAACAGGAACTTGGTGATCCATTACTGGTGATGGGTCGCATCGAATGTGACAAACTTTGAGATGTGTAGCGGTGGGACCTTCTGTTAGAGCACATTCACCTGGAATTAATAGAAATGTGTTTATTTAAACTAGAATCGAAAATGATATTTATAAAGAAACAATTATTTTAATAGATTATCCCTCTCATTATTCCAGATTTAAATATAAATATTACCCTTCGTATTTAGTTCCTCCAAGACCTGTTTTAATATCGGTTTTAACTTGGTATTTGCTGTGCCCCCAGATAAAAAACTACTCTCCATCTCCATGGCCATTAAATAATCAGAAAATTTTGTAACAACTGATTCGTACTGTACTGTTCTAGCATCACTATCACACACAAAACAGAGGTTGAAATGAAATGCATTTCTAGCATATTTTTTATCATCAATACGAACTGGAAAACCTAAGATTTTGTAATCTTGTAAAGTACTATAAAATAAGAATTTGATATAATTATTATACAAATTACAAGGATCATACTCTCTTACACAGTAATTGTACTTCTTTGTAACTCAGCTTTTGTAATGATGTAAACACTAATGCTGTCAAACAATTCCTTAGAAATATAGTTATCAGGAACCTAAAAGGAGTTAAAACGGTTAAATGGCTAAAATATTTTAAATCTTGACCTGACAGACTTTAACCACTTTTACTTTTTCTCTAATTTCTGATATTTTTAATTGCGGTTTATATCCACTGTCTGGCCTCAATTTAAAATGCCCTTAAGAGGATGACGCTGCCCTTCTCTTATCGTGTTCCATATAAGGGCCATTATTGTTTAATATTCACAATAATGACATAACTGGAAAACTACCCTACGAATATTCAGTGTAGTACGATACATAGGCCTAAAGTAAAATTACTGGCAGTGAATAAGACTATACCTACTTGCAGATAGCGTGATTTTAAAGTCAATTGTTAATCATGTAAAAATGACAATCAACTATTTTAAAAAAATTACTTAACGTGAATGCCCTTTAAGCCAAAAAGAACACTGAGTATGGTCAGTGAATATATGGTATTATAAGTGTTTAGTTTGCCAGAAACCGAATTGTCTACAGTGTTTTACAAAAGTACAAAACGAGGTACAAAACTACAAAGTCGAAAATATAAATAAAGTTTGTATTTACTTTTATTTTTTAGATTTTATAATAAAAGTTATCGATAAATTTTCGTTTTATTGAACAAAAATGTACTTAATTATATGTTTTATCATGAATGCGTGAGTGAGAGCATGAGTGACAATCATGACTCTGGCCACACTGCCTAGCACGTCCGGGTTCGAAGCCCGGCATTGGCAGATGGCAATGTCGGTGGATATGGATGTTTGCCTACATTTTCTCTAATGTGTAGGTCCCTTCCGAACAGCCTTTGGCTTTGGATTTGGGGGTTGTCTAATTTCTGTGGTGTGTTTAATGTTAATGTTAAAACTGTGTCAATATTTTATAAATAAAAAGTGGTTTGTGGCTTAGCGGTCTCAGAAATCGATAACCGTGTGCGTGTGTATAACTTGGTTTAAGTGACCTCGCTGATTAAGGGTTAATGAACAGGTCAATTTTTGGTAATTTCTCAGAGATGAATGTATTAGGAATATAAATCAGTCATAGTCATTAGATTTACCTGTTAATACATTATATTTTTATTTTATATTACTCCTTTCGCAGACCTATTAAAAATGTATTTAAACGGAAAATGGCAATACCTACTTGACAAGAAATGATTGGGCCTGCTGTTGGATGAAATTCGCAGTAAAATATGCATCGAATTGGCCCTTCTTTTGCACAATATTCGAAACGACTTTTAATGGAATTATTTAAATCCATTTCAATAAATCTTATGTTATTATGTAAATAATAAACACTTCGTACATATATTAGTACATAAGTATATTATTTCTCTATTGTCTTTTAAAAATCAGTTTTGACTTGATCAAGTTTTCGCTCGAGCTCGAAGTACAAAAACAGAAAAACATAACCTATAAGTTTGAAGCATAGTTTGAAGTAGTTCAAACGTTCCTATAAGTTCAAGTTTGAAGTAGTTCAGACTTCAGATTGTTCAGAGAGATGTCCTTGATAGCCTTGGTCCTTGATGACAAAGTAGTAGGTGAAAAACAAGGTGTGTTCATTTGTACTGCTTGAAACCATAAAGCGGGCGGCAGACTATCAAATATTTGATCAAATTAGACTCATCAAACTGTGATTATGACGTCACAGTCATAGTTTGATAAGTCTGTTTGACAGAAATGGGCCATGCTCTATTTTCATCAGTTTCTATCATGCATTCATTGGTTAATTTTAATTATACTTTTGGATTTTGACGGCTTGTGTAAGCATCTATTCTAGATATTAATTTGATGGTGACGACATATTCACAGTTTAATGAATCTAGTTTGATCAAATATTTGATAGTCTGACGCCCGCTTTAGAGAGCTAAGCTCATCGTAAAAATGTACCAATATGCAACTCACATTGGAAAGGAAAACTTCTTCGGCCCTCCAACTATAATACTATATAGAGTAGTATTACTATTACTATAATCTATTACTATAATATTAGGAGGAAAATAATAAAGAACATTAACAATTTTGATGAAAGCAATCTATCCACAACTATATTAAACATGATTATATAATAATAATAATAGTAAAATATTCTATGAGAAAGATATAAACGCTTTAGAACTCTAATTTCATGTTTTTAACTTTCCGGATTATCAGACACAACTATTTTGCAAACTATTTTGTTATTAATATTTCTTCATAAAGTTAATGTGAATAACATTCTTGAGCGAATTATAATAGTATATTGCTGTGGAACATAAGTACTGTTCATATGGAATATATCAATGGAATATATATTTTTACATTTCCTGGGAGGGCGTCAGACTATCACATATTTGATCAAATTAGACTCATTAAACTGTGAATATGACGTCACAGTCACAGTTTGATAAGTCTGTTTGACGGAAATAGGCCTTGCTCTATTTTCAGGCATTCATTGGTCAATTTAAATTATACTTTTGGATTTTGACAGCTCAAATTGTGTGACCATTTATTCTAGAAACTAATTTGATCGTCATATTCAGAGTTTGATGAGTCTAGTTTGATCAAATATTTGATAGTCTGACTGTCTGACGCCCGCTTTAGTTATTTCTGCAAGAAAACATTTTCATAAGCGTACGGAAGTAAACCAGGCATTAGTTATCCGTTCGATGCCCATAATCTTTAATCTATGAGTCTTTTAAGTGTTCTGTCACAGAATTTCTGTGGTTTTGTGTTCTGTTAGGCATTTTAGGTTATGTTCTAAAAGTCAGTAACTTTGTGGTTGGGTTGTCTCTGGTTATGTTAAGTTTAGCAACAAAAACTTAAGTATATAATTTCTTATTTATTCAGTATAAAATGCCCAATTGGAACCAGATTCAAGCACAATTACGACATCCGGCCAATCCTGTAGTATTTTTCGATGTATCTGTAGGAACAACGGTTTGTTAATAAAATAAAAGGTCATTATTTAGTTTAGCGGCTTTTGTCGTACAAGAAAAAAACACATACCTGCATATACCCCGTAGAATAAGGAATTCAGAAAACAGTATTATATTTTGGGCAAATGTTTATAAGTATTAAAAAAGTTCACAATTTACAATGCCACTGAGAACATAATGTCTGGTCCAACGTCACGATACGTGCATAACATGTTGCCATATTTAACAGTTATAAAAAGTTCTTATTACCGATTGGCTTAAAGAAATCCTTTGCCCTTACATGTTTTTCAAACTCATACGATGGTGTACAGAACCGTACAGGATTTGCATGCGGGTAGTTCCGGGTTCAATCCCCACAAGCTGGTTTTTTTATTATTATTAAATGTATCGGTTAGTTTTCGCGGTGAAAGATGTTCCTTCTTTAAAATAATAAAAACGTATTTAGGGAAAAAAAAATCTCAAATCAATACTCACACGATCTTGTTTTCTTTTTATTATTAAATATTATCAGTTACAATTAGTTTCCATGGTGAAAGCTGTTCCTTCTTTAAAATAATAAAAACGTAAGGAAGGCACACACGATTTTTTACATATATAATCATTATTTTCTTTTTATTTTTACCCACCCAGCACCCCTATTTGCTCCACGGTCCCGTAAAATTGTGGGTCATATTATTCATTTGCGCAAAGTTTTATTGGTCAAACATCACGTGACACTGTTTTCTTGCTATATTTGTAAAATTAGCAAAAGCCGCTAAACTAAAAAATTACCAAATAAAATTACAAGTGGTTCATTCGGCTGTTCTGATCGTACTTCATTGTAAAATTGCGATATTCTAATTTCTAATTTAGACAGAAATATTTTAAATATCCGTTTTTTTAAGTACATTTACGTTTAACTCTTTGTTTTATTCACTTTCATTTACAGAAAAGTTAATTTTGTTAAAAATATATTCAGATTAGTCAAATGAAGCAAAGAGATATTAATAAACTTTTTCCACTTCGAAGAAAAAATTGAAAAAAATCGTTTGTTGTAGGAAATTGGTCGTATGATATTTGAATTGTTTGCTGATGTTGTTCCAAAATCAAGCGAAAATTTTAGACAGTTTTGTACTGGCGAATTTAGAAAAGATGGAGTACCATTGGGTTACAAAGGAGCAAGTTTCCATCGAGTAATTAAAGATTTTATGATACAAGGAGGCGATTTTGTAAATGTAAGTATTGAATGCACTGGCTCATTAAATGTATACACATACACATACACATTTAATACATACTTAACTGTTTATAATTTCATAAAATAAACATGAAGGCAATGAATTTCAATTCTATCTAATATTCCGCTTAATGTTAGCCTGGGGTACCTAGTGCATAAAAAAATTGCCATAATTTTGTTAATATTGTTTTCATTTTTAATGACTTGGTTCTTTCTGTGTCGAATAGTCAATCTTATTTACAAAAATAATAATAGGTATCATACTCCAAACTTAAAATCTTCCTCGAGATCTTCTACAGAACAGAATTAATTTTAGATTATTATTTTGGGTTCTAGGGAGATGGCACAGGAGTGATGAGTATATATGGTGGAGGAACGTTCCAGGATGAAAATTTTACTTTAAAGCATGACACACCTGGTCTCCTTTCAATGGCGAATAGTGGAAAGGATACAAATGGTTGTCAGTTCTTTATAACATGCTCAAAATGCAACTTTTTGGATGGAAAGCATGTGGTGTTTGGGAGAGTTATAGATGGACTTCTTGTTATGCGAAAAATTGAAAATGTACCCACAGGCCCCAATAATAAACCAAAAATTCCAGTTACAATTATTCAGTGTGGCCAAATGTAATATATAAGAATAATTAAGTTAGTGTAATATATTTTTTAAGCAAATATTAGTTTGTACTTATCTGTCATCAAAATTAATATGTAGTGGAGCTATGTGGTTTTTGTCCAGCTTTTCTTGAAAAGATTAGTTGAACATTACACTGGAAGGAGCATCATAGAATTGGAAAGTAAAAAGTAACAAAAATAGCCTACCATCAGAGCTTTTAAACCTGGTTGCAATACTTCTAAGCCTCAATTGCGACAAAGTTGTAACTTATGCTTGGAGGAACTAAATAATGATAAAAGAAAATCTTAACTGTGATTTAAGCCAGGGAGACTGTGCAAAGTTCTAAATATACAAGTAGAAGATAGGTACATTAAAACATGCTGTAAAGTCTACGAAGAAAGCAACATGTTTGAATTTGATAAAAGCTGATTAATCATGAATAGAGTTGTACAAGGTATGTAAGTATAATTATTGTTTAATGAGGTTTTGCATGTTTAAATTATATGATATATCAAAGAAAAAGCATTGTTCAAGTAAACAATTTATTAAAGATTTAAGGTAAAATGGTAAAACATATATCACATAAGTTCATGAAATTATTTTTATAATACATAACAATATAAAAAATATATATAGTACCTTGCAAACAAACATCACAGAAAGCAGTAATTACAGATACTGCAGGTATGAATTAAGTGTACTTACGAATTTTTATTAAAATAGGTTGAAATACCAGTTATAAGTACAAGCGTACATACTCCAAATATCGTGCTTGTTCGAGAAATAATAATGCCAGCATAAGGTATGATGTGTGACCTATTAACCCTTTCGGGACGGTCGCCGTATATAAACGATTTTTGGAGATTTGTCCCACAGTCGATTGCCGTATATATACGTTTAAAGATATTTGTGCTTTTAGGATGGCCGCCGTTTAAATACGCCTAACTTTAAAAATTGTATCTTTGAGAGACTGTTGCCGTTGTTGTAAACGGCTTATTCAAGCTCGTTGATGAGACGAATGCCTTAGAAAAACGGCACTTGTGACATGCCGCTCAGACGTATGCCGTCTATAAACGGCAACATATTTTACGCATGCGTCAACGGCAAGTCAAAGCCTGCGTGCACAATGTACACTTGATTTTAGTGTGTTGCATTCTGATTTTGAGATGGCCGCCAACTAGTGGAATTTGCACTAACAAAAATATAAGTACGGCAACCAAAAAAAAAACGGGTGCCGTATATATACGGCAATCGTCCTATCGGCACCGAAAATGCAGCCGTCTGGTGTATTGGTTGGCGAAATATGGCCCCGTACCGAAAGGGTTAAGAAAGGAAATTTTCTTGTAAAAAATTTTTCGTTACCTACTTGATTAAAATAAGATTTTTCTTAGATAAAGCATCAAAACTACTTCAGTGTACAATTTTAGAATTTAGTCTTAAATTCGCATGAATTAATTAATTATTATTAATAAAATTTAGTTTTTTTAAAATTTGACAAATTTTTGAAGCTTTATCTTAAAATATCTAATCAATTGGGCAATAAAAAAAGTAGATAATCTAGATCTATAAGGTGCTGCTAATCTATTAAAGAAAGTACATTATTTTATTTATTTGTTTATCTGCTAATCCTATTTTTAACACATTTTTTTTAAACATTTTTGAATAATGCATATATCATTTGAGGACAAAAATGGATGTCAGAGATACCAGAAAAAATATTAGTTTTACAATAGCAACTATGCTTTTATATGACTGATGGTCGAGATGGTAGCGTACCTGCCTCTCACCCAAAAGTCCCGAGTTCGATTTCCGGTTGTGGCAATGGGAAATACTGTGAGAGGGATTTTTCCATTATACCGGGTGGCCACGAGTCAATGTACGCCCCCAATTTTTTGGTTGTTTTTGAATTTAAAAATTTCGTTTTTGGTATACGCGAA
This sequence comes from Rhagium mordax, assembly GCA_963680705.1. Classification (NCBI taxonomy): domain Eukaryota; kingdom Metazoa; phylum Arthropoda; class Insecta; order Coleoptera; family Cerambycidae; genus Rhagium; species Rhagium mordax. The sequence continues at coordinate 16,956,377 of OY796661.1, forward strand.
TAAGACAAAAGTGGGCTATTTTTAGACTAACAGGAACGAAAATATCGTTCGTATCTCACTTATTTTTTGGAATTTTTGAAATTGGAAAAAACTGCTGCAGTTAGAATTTCATGTTTTATAAAACACCACAAAAAAACGTGGTCATTCCATTTAAGAAAATAAAGTTGATGTCACTTCCGGTTCAACCGGAAGTGATATTTTTGTTCCTGTTAGTCTAAAAATAGTCCACTTTTGTCTTATTCACGTATACCAAAAACGAAATTTTTAAATTCAAAAACAACCAAAAAATTGGGGGCGTACATTGACTCGTGGCCACCTGGTATACGGATATTGGATGTGTGTCCCTTGTCTATAAATGTGTAGCCCCCTCCCATACAAGGCTCTTCTAGAGCCTTCTGGGGTAAAGGGGGTCGTAATTACATGTGGTGTATTTATATTTAAAGCAGTCAAACGTCAGTCATTGCCATCTTGTAACCCTATTATACCATTTATTCCTACACTGAGGATTATCCTTCCATGTCAACAATTTTAGTCCCTTAGTATATAGTTATATGGTCTCTATCTCTTATTGTCGGAACTATGATTCATTTAAACTATTAGGTGCGATACGTCTGGGGTGTAAGCTGGTAGATATCGCGGAACTGGTTGTACTCCCCCAGTATCATCCAATCTTCTCTGTCTTATATCAGTGTCACCCGGCCATGCTCTTTCAGGTCCATATATTTGACCGATACGTTGAAACTTATCTACTACATGAGAAATAGTCACTGGATCGTTTACTCCATTAGACTTTATTCTTCTTTGAGTTGCAGTAGAGGCTCTCAAAGATTTTCTCTTCTGGAAAAATTTATATTATTATATGTTCATATAAATTATGGCTTTTTTATTTAAATTAATGTTTTTTTTTCCAAGCTGTATTTTTAAGATTCTTTATTCATTGACATATTAAAACCCATCAAGAATATTTCGGTAATTTTTCGATAATTTTGCATGTTAATAAATTGCCGTGGCTAAGAATTTGTATTAAATTATCTAATAATATTAATTATTATCTAATAATATTAATACCTGTCTATATATTTAATTGCACAAATTTGCATATGAATTAATTATAAAAGAAATTAGGTATTGTTAATTTATTTTGGTTTCCATTAATTCATAAAATAATCTAGTCAAATAAAATTTGTGACCTGAAATTTTTTAGTAACAACTTATATCAGTTTGATAGAAGATTACTTGCGCTACCTACGTGCTTGAGATCTTTAAACTCTTAAATTGAGATGAATTTGTAAAATTTTCAATAATTTTATTCCGGACAAAATTAAATTTTATATCAAGAGTTTATACAATTAATAATGTGAAGAAGACTTGAAATAATTTTTTAATTAAGTTTACCTCCACTGCTCCTCTCCATTTATCTGCAGCATGCCTAGCAAGTTCCATTCTTTTTTGTTTCTTTATTTGATGTTTTTTGTAGGCCATTTCAATGACGATAAGCCCTATTCCTCCAATTATGCCTGCTCCAACTAAAATGAATACACCCGCCATATTTTTTAATCCTAAAGTATTTGGTGTTTTCTCAAATTGTTCACATTGTTGAATATTTCCTTGCAGTATCCATTTATTATCTAGACTTTCCATAAAACCACCTGCAAAAAAGTGTTGATGTCTGAACATGAAACAATAATAAATACACCACATGTAATTACAACCCCCTTTATCCCAGAAGGCTCTAGGAGCATTGTGCGGGAGGAGGCTACAAATTTAAAGACAAGGGACACACACCCAATATCCGTGGTACGCTACCATCTCGACCATCAGTCATATTAAATAGAAAAATCATATTGAATAAGAGTTGTAATATTTAAGAATTTTGTCCCTTTTTTTTCAATGAATTATAATGGTCTAAATGGTATCTTTCTAAGAACTTACTTTCATGAAAATCCAAAATAGCGAGTGTAATATCATCTGACCAAGGCGATCCTTTCTGTAGCCCGACTCCATATCCAGAACGTCCAAATAATTCACCAGCAGTGACTAATTCACAATCCTGGGCTGCTTCAAATTCAAGACGAGAACTATCCCAAATAAATGCCATTAATTTCCTGAAATAATAATACATTTCCAAATACGAAAAAAAAATGCTTAAAATACTAAATATTTAGATAACATGTAAATAGTAAATTTTGTTTTATATTACCCTTGCTTAACATCGTCAATCGCAATTTCAGCAGTATCATAGTTATTAGCTTCCATCGTTCTATACATATTGGACAGCTCTACTTGTCTCCTGAAATACATATCAACAGCTGATCCTTTAACTGTTGCACAAGTTAAATTTTCCATTGTGTTTCGTAACTAAAATAAATATAATATAAACCATAATACATATATAAGTATAATTACTATGCGTTTTCTAATTTTTGGGCATGACCTATCTAAGAACACATTTGGAGTTTTTTAGATAAAATTACCCGTTTTCTCCCACAATGTTTTCAAATAAGCAGGGAAAACTATAGTCATTTGGCTATTGTAGGTAGCCTTATTATTGACTATAATACTCACCCTAGCGTCATTAATACCAGTCAACTTTGTTTTTGGCCTTTCCAATACAAGAAACGCGGCTAAGTTAGCAGTATATGAAGCTACAATTATCATAGCAAATCCTGCCCAAACCATTCCTAAAACTCTTGCAGAAAAACTGCGAGGTGTTCCTAGGTTATTTTTAGTAATATTAAATGAAGTTTAAATGAATATAAATATTAACATTTTACCTTCACCGATTCCACTATTGAGAAGAACTCCCCAAGCAAACCATATTGCACTGGATAAATTTAGTGCATCTTCTTCGGTTCCGTCAGTATTAGCCAACTTGAACCTTCCAAATGGGGAAAATCGATCGAGTAGATATAATACTAGAGCCACAACGTGAACAGAAACCATTACTAATATCCACAAAGTATTGCTGAATGGTTGCAAAAATGACACCAGTGTGGAAGAACGTGATGGCTAAAATATTTATTTGAGAACATAAATTTACAAATTTTTTGGTTTCAAGGTCAATTTGATATTAGGTACCTACATGCGTGTATTGTTTATTCTGAATTTTTTGTGAGAATTAGAAACAGTTAAACCATATGATATTTTATAGAAAAACGCTTTTGTTTAAATATGAATATTGATGCAACCAGATTTTAGCATACCTGTCCTATATCATTATATGATCGATTGGATTAATAAATGGCTATTCTATCGATTTTCTTATTTTGATCAATTTGATTTTCCAATTGAATTGAGGTACGTTAACTACCTACCATAACCAGGGGGCTAAGAATTAAATCTAAATAAAATGTATTTACCTTTTTCTCTAAAATGGTAATTCCTTGATATTTAAACGGTTTGCTAAATTCTATAAATTCGGCCCTTTCTGGATTTATAGTTAATGGGGCAACTATCATATCTGCCCTTTCACCTACTAATTCCCCAATCAAACCAGTCCATTCCTTTTTACCGCCTACGGAAGAATTCTTTATGATATAATTCCCAAACTGACCATCAGGAGAAAGAGCCAGGCTGTATGTAAAATTTATTTTCTTTGAGAGTTCTTTCAATAAATCCATACAATATCCTTTACAACAGTGTGTTTCTTGAACTACAACAAGATATATATGTATTATTAAATGTGGATACTTGGTTGCCTATTTTTGGTCATGTCATTTATCACTGTTGTACCATTGGTGGAAAATTATAAAGAGGAGCAACCACCTAATATTACTGCCAGCGAGCAATAGATAGCGTTTCCACAATATCGGTTACAATGATCACGCTTGTACGGACAACAATATTACTTTCACAATGTTTAATACCACACTGTTGTCCTTACGATTACAGCAATTATTATAATCACACTAACAGTCTCTGACGTGATGCTGAGGAAACGCCATCTATTGCTCGCTGCCAGCAATATTACGGATGTGTGCCTCTTCACTCAACGGTTGTACTTAGTATATCCCATGCTTATATCAGGTGGCTACTATGTAAAATTAATGTGCATTTTGTCGAAAGCCACTTTTTTTACATATTCCGTGTTTTTTTAACATATACTTTTTACTGGTTTTACTAATAACAAACAAACCTGCGCTCATTAGATTAAAATGTGGACATGGAATTTCTTCAGAAGTGCAAGTATCTTGTAAATCCACCAATTTTCTAACGTATACGAATGGCTTCTCTTCTATTGTTAGAACTTTGAGATGAGTAGGTATCATAAATCCTTCTGGTTTGACACTTTGTCGTCCAGGCCAAATTATACTTTTCTCATCTACATTCAAATGCATTCTATCGCTTTCCTAGAACATTAATTTTAATTCAATTCAATATAATTCTTTGCTTCGACTCAAGCGTTCTAGTAGTGTTACGTTGCTAACTCTGGTTTACACCATGGTCTCCACCAGGACCTTGTAATGCTCAATTAATGGTCAATTAATGTGTTTGCCGATCAATTAATGTGTTACGGCCAATATTACCCTGTTGCATGCAATGCGTTACTTACGCAATTATTATAACTATGATTTAAAACGACCTAAGGGAATTTCCTCGGTGTATGCAGATTTGCATACATCCCAACGTGCAGTCGTCATGGGGGAGATTTCCTCCACGTTATACAGGATTCTGGTAATGCACAGCTACGCTTCGACGAAATATTGCACAATGCAATAAGTATAGAGACAACGTGCCAAATTTTAAACTAATACTGCTTGTTCTTGTCTAAATCTTATTAATTCTTATTAATAAAGGCTTTTCCCCCTCCCCCTTCTTTTATCCTCATACTTACTCTTTTAAAGAAGAATTTACCAACAACGACCTTTTTCTTTTTCCTTTGAATATTAATGAGATTGTATTCAGCATTGATTCTATCTCCTTGGTCATCGAATGCAACTTTGCCTGTCTCTCCATTCAAAAGAGTTTGTTTTCTAATAAAATTAAACAAATCTTTTCCTGTTTCCCAGATTGATCCAGAGTTGTCACAGTCTTGCGGGGCTTCAGTTATTTCCTTAGATTGATTCATGTCTCTCAATGCAGATGCCAGCACGTATCTGAAATCATATGAAATATATAGTGGGTAGCAACTGCTCCACATTTTAATATAAAAGGTATTAAGTAAATTGTTTGGTGATCATAGATCTTTTCAATATTATACTCACATGCTGTCACGAATATGAGCTTTCTCATTTGTAGCATTAACAAGTTTTAGGCCTAGAATACCTTCTGGGGCGTTATCCGCTTCTAATGCCTGCTCTGTCACTATCCAAGCATATCCTGCTTCTGTCATATTTAAAGTTGCTGCATCTCGAAATATTATTTTGGCATCCATTTTACTACAAAAAATTGGGCGAACAGATCAAATTATAAGGCATAGAAAGACAGTGCTGTTTATTTATTTTTTTTAAATGCGAGAGGCTATTAATATTCTAATATGGTGTCCGATTATATTATAAGCAGTTAAAACAGTGACACTTGTAAACCTTCAAAAGATGAATGGTGCCAATATAGAGCCCTGAGTAACACCAAGGCAGAATGCGGAATATTAGAATTGTTTACTTTATTATTAGACCTCAATCACAATTTACCATTTACAACTTGATAGCATAAGGAAATCAATTTTAATATACAGGGTGGTCGGAATTTAAGTCGGGAAACTTCGCCAGCGGATACTACGCCTAAAAATAATAACATTTTGTCATATAAACATATATCGAAAAACGAATGGATTTCAAAATAAGGTGTTAAAGTTGGCGGGAAAAAAATTTTTTTTTCAATATCTCTAACGAATAAAGATTTTTTATTCAAATTTGACATACAGGTATAATTAAGGCAAGCACACCCGCTAAAATAAATTTTGTCCAAAATATTACACTGGGTGATTATTTTTTTCTGATCGATTGCCCCTTAAACCACAAGAACTTTTTGTTTGTACTCCACTGGTACGAAATAGGTAGGTACCTACTACCCTTTTTTTTCGACGCCACTGACTTGGAATTTTTTTAGTACCTTTTTCGGACTCGCGAGGTTCACTTTAGTCTTGTTCCATACTTTTTTTTGGTTTGGATAAAAAAAATTTTGTTAGAACCTTTTGTTCAGTGTAGAGGTCAGACCCCCTAATTGGAATTTTTTTAGTATTTATTTCGGACTCGCGAGGTTCACTTTAGTCGGTCCCCATTCTTCTTTTTTGTCCAGATGAAAAAAATTATTGCTTAAGAATTTCGAAAGGAAGCCAAAAATACTTTTTTGCTCTAAAAGGAACGTAGAATATAATTTTTCTATTAAATTTTGCCAGTGGCGTACAAACAAAAAGTTCTTGTGGTTTAAGGGGTAATCGATCAGAAAAAAATAACCACCCAGTGTAATATTTTGGACAAAATTTATTTTAGCGGGTGTGCTTGCCTTAATTATACCTGTATGTCAAATTTGAATAAAAAATCTTTATTCGTTATTGAGATATTGAAAAAAAATTTTTTTTTCCGCCAACTTTAACACCTTGTATTTTGAAATCCATTCGTTTATCGATATATGTTTATATGACAAAATGTTATTATTTTTAGGCGTAGTATCCGCTGGCGAAGTTTCCCGACTTAAATTCCGACCACCCTGTATATTCGTTAGAACGAAATTATTTTTATACAGGGTGGTCCGAATGGTACCATCGATAAGTAATTTGAGAATCAATAGAAGCTGTTAAATTAATGTGAATTTTCTTAATAAACTTATATCGAAAACTTTACCGTTTCAGAAATACAAGACGTTGAAGTTACCATTGTTTTTGTATTTTTTTTTTATGTCTCCTGAAGTAACCGGAATATTTTATTGAAATTTTGTGTGTACATGTTCCTGAATAAGTATCATTATCTTCATTTTCCTACTTCAACCAGAGGCGTAACCACGGTAGTGCGCCCTCTGTTTAAAGGAAAAGGGTACGCCAATGATCGAAATTGTATTTTTTCCATTTTTGAAATCTACAGCCAGTTTACGAATAAAAAGTCCTCTTTTTAGTTTTTCCGTAAAACGTATCGTTTTACAGTTAAATTTTAATTAAAATTCATTGCATATTCAAGTGCCGAGGTCAGATGTCAACCTTCAGCTGTAATGAAGTACTTCTCAGCTCGGTATGTAATGTACTATTACGTATGTTCTCTGATTTTATTTTTAGTTGGCTTTGATTCCATAATTCGAAGATGTCGTATTGAAGTTAGTGATGAGCGTTTTGAACAGCTCCTCTAATGATTTAAGTTTATTTTGTGAAATATTTATGTTTAATTACTTTTTTAAATAAGCCTTATTATAATGTTTGAAATACTTGTAATATGCTATAATGAATTCTAATTAAAATTTACGGAAAAACTAAAAGAGGACTTTTTATTCGTAAACTGACTGTAGATTTCAAAAACGGAAAAAATACAATTTCGATCATTGGCGTACCTTTTTTCCTTGAACAAAGGGATCACACCCCCGTGGTTACGCCTCTGATTGAAGTGGGAAAATGAAAATAATGATTAAACGTGGTACATACTTATTCAGGAACATATGCACATAAAATTTCAATAAAATATTCCATTTACTTGAGAGGACATGAAAAAAAATGTAACTTCCTGTATTTCTGAAATGGTTTAGTTTTCGATATAAGTTTATTAAGAAAATTCACAATAATTTCACATTTTCTATTGATTCTCAAATTATCGAAGGCACAATTCGGACCACCCTGTATATCTTTTTTGTAATAAAATTGTATGCGAGGCTGTTTTTTAAGTAAATACGCCATAAACATTACCTGGCATACATCAAATACACCCGAGCTTGAGCGTTTTTCATATCCATGAGCTGTTCCTTAAAACTGTCTAACCCCGATTCAAATTCTATCACAGATTCCACCTAAAAAGAGAGTAATTATTTTGATGACTTTCAAAAATGTATTACATATTACCTGCACTTTAATGTCTACGTCATCTTCTAGGCTTTGGGAGGTTGTTTGAAATCTACCCAATAATGCTCTTCCATCTGTGTCGGAACTATGTATAAATATTACTTTCTTGTAGTTAAAATGTTTTAACATTTCTACCCAAACATCTGCTTGATGAGAGTAAGGCGGAACAGTCCTCAAAAATGAAACGTGGATATTCTGTAAAATATAAACAGGCACCAATATCTTCAATAAAAGAGATCAATAGATTTAACAAATTATTCTTCGTATACTGTTTATTATAAAAAGATCGGTCCATCTAAATACGAACATAGACGCACCCGTTGATTTTTGTTCGCTGGTAGGAGTCGAAATGCGACAATTTTCGAAGCGAGATGGTTAATCATCGTACTATTCGTACTGCGCTAATTTATTAAGTTTCTCTGAGCAACAGTTAATTTTATAGCTTTAAAATATAGGAATCATATCTTGTAATTTTTCCAACGTAGTAGACTTTGGAAGGATTGTTAAAATTTCACAAAGCTTTCATAATTTACGCCTATGTCTCATGTTATCAAATTTTAATGTCAGGAGATGCTTCTATGAGTTCTATGATAGATTGGGTCTTTTCAAGAAGCGAGTATTTTTGGGTATTTGTTCTAATTAATTGTTTTTAATTAAAATTTTCAGTTTCCTTTCCTTTATTTCTTGAGAATTAATTAGCCTATAGAATTACTTATTTATTTTGAAAAAACAATGCAAAACTTTATTTAATAAATTGAGAGTGGCAAAATACGTAAATAAGTATTTACTGATAAAACAGCAGTAAACCATATTCTATCTAATAGGTCCTCTCAGCCTTCAAACCTCAATAATGCGTCAATTCGTATGATTTCTTCGCATGTGAGGTGTTCACAGTGTTCGCATTACGATGGACTGGTCTGTATAGTATACGTCATGAATTACTTACCTTATCCGAAAAAGCTGAATCCCTTGAGGATATACCAATGACTGGAATGTGATAAAAACCACTCGTATATGAAACAGCAGCAGGTGATAAATCTCCAGTTAGCGGATGCGACACTACTACCGCATATACCTGTGTAACAAAAACAAAAAGTATTAGCCTCTGAGGTAGATAAGTAGAATATGTCAGTTAGTGTTGTAGCAAAAACTACGATCGTAACCAGCGTTGCAGAGAAATCAATTTGTGTAACGTCGATTAATAATTTTCTTTTCATGTCGAACTTCAACTTGTAAGGTGGTAAATTTTAATATGGCAAATACGCGAAACTCGCAGTTTTACTTCTATTTCCGGATTTGAATCCAGATCATCTAGGTGGATGGACACTACCAGCCAGCTAATTTATGTACTTTTCAAAAGTTATACTCTATTAGTAGTGTGCTATTATTATTGTTGAGTAAATTAATTACTATATAGAAATGCATTGCAACTAATAACTAATAAAAAAATGAAACTTACCTTGCTGGATATCAAGTACTTGCACACGTTAAGAGCAGTTCGAATAGGATTTGGATCCATTAATATCGCAGTATGGTAGTAAGTAACGCCTTTTGGAACATATTGGGAGTCAAAATTCAAATGCTGGAATTAAAATACATTGCTTTTTATTTTCTTATCAACAGATATTTTTTTAGTAGTATAGTTTTTTGTTTCATTGTTTATTTATTTGCTTATTTTCGCTATCAAGAGAAGAAAAAGTAAAATGTTGTGGAAAATCCATTTTTAGAGGAATTTTTTAAACCCCAATTTATAAAAATTAGGTACATCGCCTCTTTATTTTGGATGTTTCTTACAACTTCGTATTTTTACGAGTAATAGATTTTATCCACGATTACTAAATAATGTATGCATTATGTATGTATTTCCTCAAGCATAATGCTATCCGTTATTCCTTGCAGTGAATAATGATTTCATTATTCACTGCAGTGAATAATGAACAAAGCTTCTATGACAACGTATCGGATATTTGTTAAAAATTTAATTAAAGTGGTCATGACATGTGAGTCAAAACACGAAACTAATTGTAAACAACGTTCAGTAAAAGATTTAGTCAAAAATATTTAATAGTCGTGGATAAAATAGGGTATTCTACTCGTACATAATGGCTATAATTCACTCGGGTGATTTACGATGCTCGCCTTCGGCTCGTGCCGTAAACTTTCAGCCTCGTGAATAATATAGACCATTATATGCTTGTGGAATAAAATACTATCATCAGTGCAGATATAAAAATCTGATGTAAAACAACCCTATGCTTACTTACATATAAGAGTTATTAAAAAAGTTGGCATACAACACAATTGGTTTAATTTAAAAAAGTTTCACTGCCTCCGTCGAACATTGAAGTCCACATATCTATCGTACATCAAATTTACTCGAAGCGTTCTTAAATAATTATCAAAACACCCAGACAGACCGACGGGTATTTATTTATAAAGTTGGTAAACTGTTGAGATTCTTTCAATTATGTTTACCCTATCCGGCTTTCTTTGTTGATCGATACTAGTCAACTACTTAACCTGAGATAGGTCAGGAATAGCACACCTATAAAATTTGAAATATTTCCACAACTGAAGCTATCCAGTACACAGACCGACCGAAACACTTTTTTGGATTTATTAAGGAGCAGTTTGAATTCATACAATTTTGTTGAAACTCGACGACTATTTTGACTGCCCCAAAAAGTGTGCAATACCCTTAAGAAATGACAAATTTAACTTTAGAAAAATAATCATAGGAAAGCAATTGGCAAGACTTACAGGGTGCACACATTATATACCTAGGTTGAGAAGTGAGCTATTATTTACCGAGCACTGATGTGCGAGGTCAATAATGGCCTTCTCAACCGAAGTATAAGTATATAGAATTTTTTTTACTACTAACATTGATATATTACCATATTTGTTTCATTAGATTTTGATTTTAGTCATTCCCCACTTATTTTGAAATATTTGGAAATATTAAGTAGTCTGGAAGTTTAGTTGTCAAACTGAAAATCTGAAACTATGAAATATAATGAAATGCCATTTATTATTTACCTAGGTGGTTTTTTATAATTTTTTACCTAGGGTGAGAAATACTACTTCTCATTAGAGGAATGGAGTAAATAATGGTGATTTCTCAGATTAGTAGTAAAAAAAAAATTTTCTCACATAGATAAACTGTACCATTTCATACATTCTATAAAAAAAAAGTTTGCGAAAGAAAAAAGTTTATTAGAATTAAATTGTATAACGGTATGCCAAATATAGATCCTTATTTCTCTTTCTCATTTTTCGAAAAACTTCCGCGAAAAGTGAATTTAACATACTGATCAAGTATTCGTAGTTTTTAGTTCTTTATATGAGGTAGATAAACGGTTTAAAATTGTCTATAAAAATGCTTGTTGATTTTGTAGACTCTGTTGTCAGTTAAAATAAGATTAACACTTCTAATAACCATAAGAAAAGATAAGAGTAAAGAATTAGTGTAGGCAAAGTGTAATTTAGTAAACTTTGGTGTAGGTATGTTTCACTACTTAATTAATGAAAAGTAAAAACTCCAGTGGAACATTATTTGCTTAAAACAAATTACTTTAAGGCACTTCTATAAACTTACATCAATTGTTTCCTTAAAATATTTTTCACTGTCGTTGCTACTTAAAACGCCCCCAATATTAAAAACGGTAGGATTCGGATTCCAATCCCGTTGGCTTCCTAATAATAATCCAATATTGAACGCACAAATCACCAGAGAATAAACAAAAACGCAACACATGATTTCGATTATCAATTTCACACTGAAATATAGGATTGTGTTATATTAAATAATAAAATTTCATATTTTTGCTTTTCTGTGGGAGATGAAGAAGTGTGACTGAACTTGATTGCGAGCCGCACCCGTCGCTTCAGCAGGCTCTTTAGATGATATCGATTTTCGTGATGCTGCAATCCAGAAAACTCACAAATGACCTATTCGCAATAATAATATGGGATTTAAATTTTTATATGTTGTTGAAGGGTGTGGAGGAATTTTTTTACCAAATTAGTAATATTTTCATAGTCGTATTTATTAGAAAAATCGTATTGTAGCATTGTACTGTATTTATACAAACTTAAGTAATTGTTTGCGTATGCTTATGACTGAAAAATTTTAAATATGAGAAGGGTGATAATATTAAAATTTTTCAAGCAGTATTTTCATTTTCCTTAAACACGGATTTTACAATTTACGCTGAAATTTTCTATCACATTTAAAGACACTTAAGTACATATATATTTTTTAATAGATGTAAACTTCTGCAGCTTTTGCATTGCGCGGATCCTGTTACTCACACTTTGATTATGTGAAATTACAGTCCAAGCAATACTGAAATCCTCAGAAATTTGTTGGCAGTTGTCAAAATAGGAATATTCATGTAAAATTATGTTTGGAACATGCTCTACCAGGTTAAGATCGGGCGACTGTGCAGGTCATGGTACACCTGAAATTACATTGGCATCTAGATACTTTCTTATCGTGATACTCACATGACGATGTGCATTGAGTTAAATGGGTTCCCTTCTTTCATCAATTTGAGCACCATCGCAGTTTGGCCTCTGTAACTCTGAACTCTAAGGCCCTTTTAGTCCATATCATCTTCGCAAACACTTATCCTGACTTGAAAAATTAAACATACGCTTCAATATAATTTTAATTATTTACAGTTGAACAGTGGAAATAACTTGCGGTATACCTACGACTGATATTGAATAGATATTTAGATGGCACATGCGAAATCATATTAATTTAAAAAATTACTATTGGTAGGCGAGGCACGTTTGCACTTGCGGTATTTTAGATATTGAACTTTGATTAAAAATATAAAAGCAAATGAAGCAAATCGCTGGTGATCGGTGAATGTAACCAACATTCTTATTATAGTTAATTGAAAATAGTTTACCATTTTACTTATAGGAATTTTAAGACGTTGTTTATTTAAAGAATTTCTCTGAATAGTAAAAAATGGTATATTCCACAGCGCACTCCTTTTATTTCTTTTTTAATATTAGCGACTATATATAAGAAAAGAATATCTATATTTTTCATCAGTGAAATTTGAAACTAGACAGCAGAACGATGCTATTACTGGTGAGTAGGTAAATCATTTTACCCCGCTGTATATCTAGCAACCAAAAAACTGTTATCCATATATATTATTTTTGTAGTACTATGTATTATATGTTTCGTTCACAATTTTGTTATAGTTGACCACATCGACCGCATATAAAAAACGTCGGCATGTTAGATGACGGTAAAAGATCACCAAACACGCCAATGGTTTTTTTGTGCCTTTATTATTTATATCCATGCGGTCAAGTATATGTAAATCGTAGTTTGATAAATATTCATTTTTAAGGAACAAAAATATTAACTCATATGAAATGACCTGCTTGGCAGTAATCCATAAGTTAATGGAATTATTTTGGGTATCATTAAATATAAATAAATCATTAGAATTTTATGCGACAGTTATTGAATAACGGTTTATAAATATATCTCGGTAAATGTTATTGAAATTGCCACTATAATAATCGTCATTAGTTTATCAATCAAAATAAGTGAAAGTAAAGCAAAACAAATATTTTTCTGCACTTTTTTGGGTACTACTGCTGCCCTTCATCCTTTCTAATCGACTTATACGCAGTGGCGTCTTCAATGGGTTGTGAAGGTTCGACCCTCCCCACTCATTCCGATAATAAATCAGTAGTTTTAAATCAAAGACCTACTATCTCATCAGTAAAACAAATTAATAATTAGTAAGTACGTACTAAACTTGTAAAGTTGTAAAAACCCGAGAAAGTTGCAACTTTCATTTTGTAATTTTTGTATCATGTTGCTTTGTAATTAGTGAATTTGTTACGTTAGAATATATACTGTTTTAAATTGTTATGGGACAAACAATTTTAGCTCTACCAAAATTAGGGCCTGCGTACACCACTGCGTTTTAACGACCTTGACCTGATATTTCTTCATACAATGTGGAAAAGGTATTTGCAGACTATTTTTTAAAAGTCACAGCATCTTAATTTATATGATTCACACCACATCAGTTTATAATTTTAAGTCTTATACGGACCCAAAAATACGGTATGGTGGCGATACTTATTTTGTTTAGATGTAGTTTGATTGAGACACGATATACATATTTTAAGGTTTAAAAAACAAAATTCTGTTTGACTCATTCCTTTCTCAGTTTCAGCTTGTAACTCTAATAATTGTGTCATGGACCACGAAAGGTATAAACGCGGATGAGATTAAGAATAAAACAAAAAGGACTTTATCGCACGAACTTTACAATTATGGAGAAACAAAGCCGTTTTATGTATATTCTGACAATTTGGGATCACAGACTACGTCGCGTGAATTACCTAATTTATCCTCAGGGTCAAAATCTGTAGCTCTGGTTAATTCGCCACAAGTATTCAAAGTTTATGATCAACAAATAAATCCCAAAGTTGTGTCACAACCTCAACAAGTTTTCTATGAATACCAGCCACTTTCAACTAATACGCCGGGACCCAACCCCCAAGTAAGACATTTTATACAACCATTCAATAATTTTAATCAAGATTTGCCTAATCAAAATGTCCAGATTCAGGACTACAAGGAACAGATACCGCCACCTACTAACGGACATAATTTTGCACCTTCCGAAACCATAGTCTTTCCCGTGCAACAGAGACAAAATCCTGCAATTATACACGGTAATAATGGTCAGCCTTATTCCAATATAAGATTTAATCCAGTTCATAACACTCAAACTGCTCCTAGAAAATTTGTTTACGTAAACGGAAAGTTAATTTACGACCCCAACCATAATCCCCATTTGCCCCTAAACATTAATCAACCACAACCAAATCCATTGTTGGCACCCAATCAACACTTGCAGTATTATCAACAGCCAAGATCAGAAAAGCCTCCAATAATAAATTACGTGAATCGTAACCATAGTCCACGACTTAACCCGACAAATATACCATATACCAGATTCGCTCCGACTCAAAAGAAGCAACATCAATCTATTACTAGTACGTTAAAAGTGCCACACAAACATGACGACCAGACTGACCAAGAAATTAATGAAAAAGATGCTCCGGCTAAAGAAAATGACGAAATTGAAGAGGACAGCGAGGAAAAATCTAATGACCAAGAAGAAGACTTTGAGGAACATGACCAAAATCCAATTTTTAATAAATACTCCTTCGATGAATATGAAGAAAGTGATCATCAAGATTACAAGAATCATAAAGAGGACGATGACGAAGATGAAGAAGACAATAAACGAGGATCTACCAAACATGTAATGACAAAGAAATATCCAAGGAAGCATCCAAAAGCAGGAAAAAATTTGAGAGAGTATTACAGGTATAATGATTCAGACAGTAAATATGACCATCCAGAAGTAAAATCAACACATAAAAATAGCAAAAGACCAAAAATGGTTTACAAATCCGTTAAATATTCCAAAGAAGTAAACAGTAAGCCCAAATTTGATTTAATTGAGGGGAGGTATTCCGAAAATGTACCTGTTACGCATAAACGCAATAAAGTATTCAAGGAAAAGTGGTACATTACAAAGACAGACGAAAACTTAGAAGCAAAATAAATGTAATATTTGAAATGTTAACAAACAGAAGACTTGCATAGGAAATGCGGAATACTATGGTAAATAACAACATAACTATACAATTTATTTTCTGGTACTATGTGACGTATATTTTTGTAGACTACAGTACAAGTACCTATTATACATTATAGGAGTCAGTTGTAAAATATAGTAAACATATATCATACCCAAAATAAGTTGCAATTTTTACAAGAATAAGAGGACAGTAAATGCAATATAGATGGAAGTATTGTAATGGAATTTAAATATTATTAAACTTGTAAGTAAATACAGTGTATATAAATAAAGTGTTTAAACATATACTAGAGTTGCGATATCAGATAGAATTATAAGAGTGCCTAATTTCCACGTGTTAAAATGAAAGCTGTTCTGCCATTGGCTTTAGTGGGGTAACTCTTGCTCAGTTTACCAGCTCAGCCTCTTTCTAGCTATATATTAACACTTGGTAATTTTCTGCATTGGTAACTCTAGTATAGGTCAAGTTTTTGTATTATCAACGTTTTTGTATTTTTATATATTTTTGTACCGAAATAAAATATTTAAATGACCAGTTGCTTTGATTTAATTGTTTGCAACCCAATAATGCAAAATAAAAGAAAGGAAAAAATACCACGTGAGTTAGCAAGTAATGATCAATATGAATTTACATTTTCAGTAAAGCAATAATGTGTAATTTTGTCATTAGTATTATAAACTAAAGTATAGGGTTAAGTGGAAGAGTGTAGTATAGACAAATTTCGCCCTTAAGCCTTATATAAAGGCTATTATTATAATTATCATAAATAGTTTGGATTTATTAGTAACAAATGTAGAGAATAGATTCGTTTTAATTTTAATGCAATTTTTTTTCAATATAAACTGGTACTAACTATAACCGAAAAAATTCAAAATTAAATTCTACATTTTGTATTGTCCATGTCGCTGGCATTCATTTTCTTGGATATTTGTTGGTAAAACTTACCTTAACTGATAAAGTGAACCATCGTGTAATGCTGATTCCATTTATTTTACAATAGAGCAAAAAATTATTTGTTATAAAAGTTTAGACACTATATTTTTGGCATTAAAATAAGGCTTTTTACAAACTACTAGGCATATAAAATTAAGCATATATTCTAGTGTGTAGTCAATACAACATTAGCAAAGATTTTTTATACAGAGTGAACCCCAACTTATTTAATTCCTTTTAAGGGGGGGGATGTCTGTTGATATTTGTAACACGAATTACGAGTAAAAAAATATAAAAAGTTGAAATACTGACCTCTTACCTTACGTAAAAATCTAATTGAACTTTTGAGGACCACTGCATATCCACCGATTCACATATGAAGTGAATAACATGCTTTATCTATCTAAGTTCATTATAAATCCCAAAGATATAAAAAAAAACACCATAAAATCACCGACAAAGTTGTCTTGGGCTACATGTACTTCGAACGATAAATTATCCAAAAAAAGCAGCAAGTAAAGTTAGCGGCTGTTCGACGGGATGCGGATTTGAAGGCAGAGATATCGGCAAGTTTGATGTGCTTCTGTAAACAAATGGTATAAAAAATATGCGTTCCACAGACTTCAGAGCAATGTTAATTGATAGTGGTGCGGTAAAAGCAAGTGAACCAATGTAAAAAACAAGGTGACCTGACCTATCTTATTTTCTTTTCAATTGAGATAGGTCGTTTGTTAAGTTTTCAAAATGTTGAGGTATTTTAATTTTTTTTCTCGAAAACTGCCGCGTGTATTTCTTTATTTTTTTCATATGGATTTACCATTAACGGACCTACCAAAAATTAAATAAACCAGTTGGGGTTTAACACAAAATACAGGCATGTATAGTATAAGACGACAGATTCTTGGTCCAGTTTGTTACATTTTAAGTAAATCACACTGTGGCACTTCAGGGTAAAGTAGAATGTGAAATGAGTTTAATACTGACCAGTAAATGACCAGTAAATGAAACCAAAGGAGCAACCAATAAAGAAAAACAATTATTTATTCCAAATAAATTTTAATTTTTAACCCACATTTAATTAACATAACTTTTGTATCACCTATTCTAGAATTAGTTTGGCAGTTGGAAAAGAACAATAACTTTATAAAAATACATAACATCTATAACTAAGTTAAACATAAACCAACAAGTTGATAAGTGCTTGGTTTTTTAAAGAAAATTATCGCCATTTATTTCCTTGAGGTGGAAGACAACTGTTAAAAGTTTTAACTTAAAGAAAACTAGTAGCCAGCCATGCAATCAGCATATGAAAATTCCACTCTGATTTTTCGAAATTTTTCTGTGTTTGAATTAGCGTTGCACAATTTTAACATAAATTAGCAACTTTTGCTTATCTAAAGTAACTTCTACAATTACTATTGTCACATCTCGGGCAACACCAAACACTGCTGTTGACATATTCATTACATGCACATTTGACAGGTTTGTAACGAAACATAAATCCTTAATAAAAAACGTTAGCTGATTGATACCTACATAAAGAAAACTAAAAAAGCAAATAAAAAATCCTCCTTTAAGCCAAAAATAAGTCTTAAAAATATGGCTAATTAGTATTTATTAATCTTAAATTATGAAATGCAGTTTCTGGCACTACCCGAGTTGCCCTTGCATTAATGATTATTGAATAATAAATAAATCTAAGAAGTGCCCAAGTTAAATTGAGTATGGAATATATTATGGCATTATTAATCGTGTTTTATTTAAATAAAACAACTATTATTGGTAAAACTAGTTTACCACCAATATAAATATATTTATAGAAAACATTATTCGGATAAAACATCACTGTCTCGCCAAAGGCTAATAAAGTAGCTTGGTATCAACTTTTTACTGACCAGATTTCACCACCAATAATTTAGTAATAAACTATTTAAAAGGATCTTTACCTTAACATTTTTGTACAAATTACGCTCCAGAATCTCTGAAGATAAAACATTCCCTTTCTGTCTTTTTGGGACTCTTCAGACCAGCAGAACTTGTAGAATCTTCAACACTAAGATTTACATAGGTACTGGTTTTAGTAATATTTAAAATTACTCCTTTTATGCAATATTTTCTATTTTTTAATTAATTTTTAAATAATAGCTATTAACATATCTAGGAATGTTATGAGTATCATAACTGTCGCAGATGTCGGTTTGAAATCCGAGCTCGTAGAGCGAGGATTTTAAGACATCTGCTAAGGCTGGTGTGATTCATAACATCCGTGATTTGTTCAATAGTTTATCGGTTTCAGAAAATAAAGACATTATTAATTGATATTATAAGAAGCAGGAGCAGTAGTGATACATTTCAGTGTTTAATTATTATTGTTTGGAGTTTTCTGTCTGTTTGTATTTTTCATCTGTTGACAGATCTGTATTGTAATATTACCGTACAAGCTGTTGGCATGGCAATAAATATTACTGTACAACTTTAGTTATGACTTACTTACCAGCCTACTTTTGTATACAGGGTGGAACAAAAGTATGAAATAATGGCTTTAACTTTGTTATTTGCAAAGTTACAAAAAAATGTTCAATATAAAAGTTGTTTGGTTCGTTACCGTGCATGTCTCGAGTTTTTTAGTTTGTTGATATCTTCTTCTGGTTTGTTCCTATGGCAACCAACTTTTTCTTTTTTAATGGCACCCATAATTTTTTTTTGTCAATTTGAAACAAGCATATTTTTCTCTATTCAGTCATAAAATTTTGCAATTTTTGGGAAAAAAAAATAAGTGTGAAAAAAAATATTTATTACGACTCAATCGAAACTAAATTAATTAATTTCACATCACAACACTAAAATTTAGTTGTTTGTTTGTAAAAATTTAATTGTCAAACTTCCATGGCATTCTTTACCAAAAGTAATGTTTGTATTTTATACCTGCATGATTTTTTCCATGGCATCCTTTATTAAAAGGCGACAAGTGAGTAGTAATAAATGTTTTTTTTCTCGCTTATTTTTTTTCGAAAAATTGCAAAATTTTGTGACTGAATAGAGAACAATATGCTTGTTTCAAATTAACAAAAAAAAATTATGGGTGCCATTTAAAAAGAAAAAGTTGGTTGCCATAGGAACAAACCAGAAGAAGATATCAACAAACTAAAAAACTCAAAATATGCATGCAAAGAACCAAACAACTTTCATATTGAACATTTTTTTGTAACTTTGCAAATAACAAAGTTAAAGCCATTATTTGATACTTTTGTTCCACCCTGTATGTAAACAAAGGATTAATATCCTGAAACCGATAAAAATTATTACAACATAACATTATAAGGTTACAAAAATGTTAAGGAAGAATATTTATTACTCCATTTTCCACAAAAACTTTTAAAATATAAAAACAATGGATATCATACATTAAAACGTTATTCCACAAAAAGACATTAGATTATTAAATTTTAGTCAGCAAACCGGTTTCCATTAGTTGAAAAATAATCCTTATTACGAATAGTTGATCACTTTTAAACGAAAAAAATTATTGTATGTATGTAAAATATTTACACCATTAAATATGGCATTTAAAATTGCTAAATATAATAAAGCATGAATAAAACTAATAAAAGTATTAAAAATATTAAAAAAATATTATTCACAACCTATAACAGATTGTGCTGCTGTGTTGAAAAACTAATGTAACTGTTTAAAAGCTGTAAATAAAAAAATTGATAACGTCATCATAAAAATATCAACAATATTGATCACACATAAATCATTAACCGAAAAGCTTTTCAAAACAAATATGGCAATATGGTTTATCGTTTTGCTCTTTGAATGTGCCCTTATTAAGCTGCTTCAGACAAAAAGCACATACGAAATGTTCAGGATGGAATTTTCTAAACATGGCTGTAACACAGCGACCAGAAATTGGCTTATGGCAACCAGCACACAATGAGCCTCTTTTTAAATGGTAATGCGTTTCACAGTAGGGTTGTCCTTCATGGTCAAAAAAGGATCCTCCAATAAATGGTTGTCTGCAATCCTGAAATATAGGTTTCATTATTTCACTGTAATAAATATATATTAGGCATTCATATACTCGTATATGTGTAAATGATTATGTGGCTTTTAATTAGAAGTAAGTGAGTATACAGGGTGACCCATTTTCAAGCCTCGTCATTGGGATCTCGGAGAGATACAGGGTCGGTTAAATTATGGCAAAGTTGTGCAATTTGATGCTTATCAAAATGCTGTGTTGCAGTTTGGAAAATAACGAATACTTTCGGAAAAATCCGGAAAAAAACGAAATTTCATAAAATGTCATTGCCACTTTTTATCATCTATAAGATGGTGCTGTCAAATTTGAAATCCGACGTATCATCTTCCAGAAACCATCATCAACTTATTTTTTTTTAAATACGGACCTGAATTTTTTATATTACATACATTTTAAATGAACTTAAATAATGTCTTTACTACATACCTTGGCTACTTGCATACCTGGATTTTTGAAATATTCCCTAAAAATGTAAGTTTACTGATTTTTTTCCCGTATCGATGATTTTTCATTAAATTTTATTAAAACGTGAATAACTTTGCATCTGATACCCAAAATAAAATATTTTTGTGAAGTCCATAAATGACAGATTCTAAAAATAAAAAAATATACAGGGTGTTGCATTTTAAACAAAGTCCGACTTCGTTGTCCCGGATTTATGGCACACCCTGTACACTCAAAAATAATTTTAAAAGGTAGCACATTTACGGTCCAATAACTAACAATTAGATTTTTTTCTTAATCTTCATTAGCCTAGTAGCTACGGTCCGAGCGAGGATAGATGGGCTACCCTGTATAGCACGCGAAACCCATTTGCCTATTGTACCCATCTACAAAGAAATTGTTTTCCACAAACGAATTTTAAGTAGGAATATTTTATAATTGTACGTTTTAGAATGCAAAACATACGTTATTTCTGTTTCATAATGGTTTGTAAATAAGGCGTCAAATAACCAATAATTATATAGGTACGAAAAGTTTCTTCTGTATACTTACTTCAGTATATTTATATACCTATATGACCTTGGTGCTAACATTTTCTCTAAACATGTGGAGAACCTAAGTATATAAATGTGTTGCATTGTTTACTATTTTAATTTTTTAATATCATCTGAAAACCCAACGGAATTTATATATTAAATGAATATGTATAAAAATAAAATAAATACATGGCAAACTTTTTGAGTGCAGAAGTAGATTCTAGAAGGTTGCAAACAAATTTACTTGGAGAAAAGGACCAGAAAAACATAACTGAAAAATGAATTTGAAAACTTTGCTGTTGCTGATAAAATACAAGATAATATCTTTTGTGTAGTAAACATTCTCAGTATTTAATTGACTGCTTATCATACCTCTCTTGATACAGATGCAAGCTGTTTAAATTTTGAAAGTGGTTGTTGAAGCCACTAGTAAAATTTATAAAATACTAACAATGCAATTTGGCGCAGCATGTTGTAAATGCAACGCATAGAATCTGAAGTACTTGCAACATCCACACTAACACATTTATATCATTCAAGACTGCAGATTTGTTCAGAATGGATGCTCAACAAAATTACCAATTTTTTGGTTATTGTTATTCAAGGCAGAGTATGTTGGATAGTTTTGCACGTTTGGGTGTTTTTAACATCCATATATGATTTGTTTGATTTTCAATAAAGGAGTAATAGTGGATGAATGGTAACCTCATTAGGTTAAATATTCTACGTTTTTTAGGACAATGAAATTTGTACTAACTGAATCAGACTGTTATCTGAAAAATTAGCGTAATTACAATGGTAAAAAACAATGCAGTGCCGACGATTTGACCAACAGATGTTTGCTAATATTAGAATGCAAAGTAGAGTTTGAGCTAGCATTGTCAACAAACGAGAATACCGTCGTAATATTATGTAGAATTCAACAATGAATGAATCATACAATTCATAAGATAATCTATTTAGAATTCTTGATTCGGACGTCGATAGCGCGGGGTTTCATAGTCTTTAAAATATCTAAAATTTGTTTAAAATTATTTTTGTTAAGGGTAGGTATAATGTTTTAGAATCAATTTAAGAAATATAACCATTTGTTCTTTATCCCTTTATAGTTCACGGAAAAAGACAGATATACCTTTATTGTCTTTTAGCTTTGGTAGAAGGATTCGATTCCCGGTCAGGGATAGAAATATTCTAGCGAATAATTACATCTAAAAATTTGTTGCCCTGCTCAGGTGACGTTACATACGCTTTTGGGTGCTAGTCCCAACTTCGGCAATCGGAACCTAGGAATAGATTTATGTCTACGTTTTTTTTTTTCTAATGTACTCCTCCCCTGCAAATACTCTGATTTTGTATTTAAGGATTGTCTAATTTGTGATATTTTGAGTTAAAAGAAATTAACAGCCTTTACGACTCCTAAGATAGGCATAGATTTGATAGAATATGTTATTATAGGAACACCGCTGAATGAAATGTTATTGTGGTCAGAATTTGGACGCCCTAAGAGAAATAGCGTTGTTATTGCCGTTAATAATAAAATAAATTATTGGCAACAGGTGCTCTATGTTTCTATTAATATGACAGGTATGTGATAGTTCAGGCCGTGTTATTTTTAGTGAAAAAAACTTTTTGGACAGATTTTTAATGGTAGTTTTGACAGTAAGAAGTGATTTTTGCTTGCTACTCTACGACCAATAGCAGCCAAGATATAACCGGTCAATGGCAAGGAGAAATCGTACCAACCACCATCTCCTGAAACACACTTTTACGTTTTCACGGTTAACGTCATTTTTACGTGTCGCATAGGATGAGAAAGTATATACAGATAAGTTCAGGATGCTTCGAACACGACAGGGATTGGGACGAATATACGAGTGGCCACTCACTGCTCAGCAATCAGCAGACTGTTGTTAGTATCTCATTAACCGTGTTGCGATGTAGAACTCATGTCTGAAAGAAATTTGATTTACGTATTCTGGACCAATGTTTCGAAATTTTTCTAACTTCAATAATTCATCCTAGATAGGATTAATTATTGTAATTTAAAAAAAATATCAAAACACATTTAAATATATCCATTGTTTGTTTTTTCGCAACAAAAATGTGATTCTATAATATAAAATTAATGTCGCTGCACCTCGAGTGTTGCAGGTGTAATAAAAATTATTATAAAAGAATTCAAACAAGGAACAGTAGACGCGAGAGCCATCGGCTACAGCGCGGAGATCCACGATTCCCATCACTGTGTCCGCTTGCCTACAACGGGCACAAGTAAATCGCGCAAACTAATACCCATGTTCGAACCTCCTCGGTCTTTACTGTATACATTTAGTAGTAGTAGACAATATAAAAAGGAAGATGAACCATGGTTTTATAATCTATATGACAAAATAGTTTTCAGAGACATATACAGACAGAGACAAAATTGGGCCAACGAGGTCTGAACATGCTTGTTTTAACCGATTCATACATTTTTGCATTATAGTAGACTTCTAAGCATCCAAAAAGAAAAGTGTAATAAAAGCTACAATGAGAAAAATGAACATTGGTTTAATTAGTACCATTTCCTATGGCGTGTAAATTCGACGATGAAACGGAGATGGGAAAAAAAATCTTCACATACATTCCTATGTATAACTTTTTCTGAACTAACCGGTATAGTGTACTTTAAACGAACCTGTATACACATTTTTTGTCCCAACGCATAAATACGAATCTGTGGAAATGTGTTCTCAGGGGCTATTGGCTGGTTTGGTTTGGTTTTTATTTCATCTTTGACCGACTATATTTGAACTTCTTTTGGAGAGAAGTGAATAAAAATTTAATTTTTGCGTAGAATCTGGTAGAGTATAAAAGTATATTTCATAGTTAATAATTTCCATATCCACTAATATTTCTGAAAATTTAGATAACAGTTTCTTACCCCTAAAATGACGCGTCTAGGGGGAAAAAACCTATCCTAAAGTTTTCTATATTGACCATTATTTCGTCCTGCGGACAAGCCTATGGCATTTTAATGCAACTAAGTTTTAACATTATTTTATTATTTTATTTCAGTTCATATTTTTTTAAACAAATATAATTCTTTAGTTTATCTATGCAAAAAACATAGACTTATCCTTTCTAATTATTTGAAATATTTTGCTGTTAGAAAGAGACCACAAGTAAAAGCGAGACAATTTTTAAATGTGTTCCAATATTTTCGTGTAGGCCGACAAATTCTAAAAATAAATTTAGTGTCTGGAGTTAAACCGTCTCAAGAAGCTACAAAGTAATGGTTGGTATATGTAGTTGGCCTAATAAATTAATAAGACAAATAAAGTACAAAAGTACGGAAAAAATAATGAACAGCCTCGCGCTTAAAATGTATGCTATATACATATGGTCCCTTTCGATTTATTTGTTTTTTTTTTTGTTTTTCTTTTTTGGTTCTTTTGGTTCTTTTTTTCTATTTTAATCTTTATTATCTCAATAATATAACAAATATTATACTTTATACAATAGATTTAGCAGAGCATTGCTTAAAGGAAAAACATTATCTTATCTGTGGGGAGAAGCTTATTTTATAGAGGGGGGGGGGGCATATCATGGGGGCATTAGGGCATTTATTCGTCCTCTTCCTCTTCTACTCCTATGCATGTGGGGCATACAGGTTTGCCTTCGACGGCGTAAAACGATTTTCCTTGTACTGGTAACTTGCAATCCTGATAATATCATATTTTAGTATGGTTTGTTGTGTGTGAATATGTGTGTGTGGTGTAAAATGTAACCTGCGGGAAGAAGATCGGACCGATACTTACCCTGCAAACAAAGCAATCGGGGTGCCATTGAGAGTTAAGAGCTGAAATGTAATTTTCCATGATGGCACGATTGCAGCCGCCGCACTTGGGAGCGAACATGTCAAAGTAATCGTCACGGCAATATGGTTTGCCCTCGCGTTCATGGAATCCCTCCTCGCCGAATTGTTTGCCACATTGCGCACAGAAAAAGTGATCCATATGCCAGGTCTTTTCCAACGCCGTCACGCATTTCTACATAAAACAGACAATTATTAGGAAGTGATGTGAAAAATTATAGGAGAACATACATCCAAAATGGGGCCGTTACAGTACGCGCATCTCGGACTAAACAAGTTGTGGTAGTCTGGCTCACAGTAGGGTTTTCCATCGCGCTCGAAAAAGTTCCTGGTTCCAAGTTCTTGAGAACAGTGGGCGCAGGTGAAATGCTCTGGATGCCATGTTTTGCCCAATGCGGTGATTACTTGCCCCACAATTGGCTTATCGCAGGCGCTGCAGCATCCCTTCTGGCTGGTGTTGACTCCTTGACGGCTCATGTCTGCCTGGAGATTTCCAAGCATAAAATCCAAATTCTGCTTTGGTGGTGGCGCACTTTGCGATTGAGTAGCCTTCGTTGGACGCGCGTACTGCGACTCGGACACCGTGTGATGCTGAGGTCCCTGGTTCACCTATAAATATAGAAAAAAATATTATGTACGTTGAGGAAAAATATATATCTTTTCAGGATAGATCACAACTAACCGTCGACGATGTCGTTGAGTGGAAACTGGTGAGGCCTATTCGATTTCCCGATGAAGTAGAGCAAGTCCCCACGCGTTCCCCCTCTAGGTGTGCACGAACCCCTCCTTCGCAGGGTCGCGAAAACACTTACGCGTCAAATGGCGTCTCTCTCGCGACCAACGTTGAAAATAAGCGAACGAGATAAATGTATTTTTATACATGATATTTCTCATACGTCTGCTATTTGTGGAACACTAAAACTTCGTATTATGTCACATCAACATAATGCTTGAAAATATCGCAGCTCGAACTCAAAAGACCAGATATTATTTTTTAAGAACAAACAGTAAGTATTTTTTTTTGTCCCAATATATTACTTTATTTTTGTTATTTTATTTTAACATAAATGTTAAACGTGTCAAGTTTAAGTAAATAGATAGCTATAAATAAGTTTCTCGTTTGACCAATGGAACTTTCAATTTATATATTTATATAGAATTATTTAAACTAAATATTTATTGCAAATTAGAGAATCATTCGCAAGTTGTAAAATCAAACAGTTTTGTTTCGCAGCACCACCTGAGCGTTTGCAAATAATATAAGTAGGTCAACTTGAGATTGAATGGCTATTATACAAGTGCCTAATTGATATTAACAAAGTTGCTAATATAGCCAAAAATAGCTTTACTGGATACTACATATAAATAACTCTATTTTTCATAATAATAAATAGGATTATAGGAAACAACTACTGGACGGGCAAAGGCCCCGACTCCCATTGAATTATACCTATAAATCCAAAATTGGTAGCCAAATTTGTTATTTGTCTTTTCTCCACCAGACACAGACCGGTTTCGAACTCTTTATGTTCTCATCAGTGTGCCACAGGTAGCTGAAAAGACAAATAACAAATGCAAACCAAACTGGTCTATGGCAGACCCAGCACATAGTAACTGTGAGAGATAAGTACATCCCTCTGGTGGTCAGTTGCTACTACCAGTCAAGACATCGAAGATGTCTAGTGACCGATAGCGGCTTGCCAAGCAAGCACCAAGAGCGGCGACCTCTAGCCCTGATGGACTAAAACATGCTTAATAAATAGGATTATAGGAAACAACTACTGGACGGGCAAAGGCCCCGACTCCCATTGAATTATACCTATAAATCCAAAATTGGTAGCCAAATTTGTTACTTGTCTTTTCTCCACCAGACACAGACCGGTTTCGAACTCTTTATGTTCTCATCAGTGTGCCACAGGTAGCTGAAAAGACAAATAACAAATGCAAACCAAACTGGTCTATGGCAGACCCAGCACATAGTAACTGTGAGAGATAAGTACATCCCTCTGGTGGTCAGTTGCTACTACCAGTCAAGACATCGAAGATGTCTAGTGACCGATAGCGGCTTGCCAAGCAAGCACCAAGAGCGGCGACCTCTAGCCTCTAGACCAGAGGGATGTACTTATCTCTCACAGTTACTATGTGCTGGGTCTGCCATAGACCAGTTTGATTTGCATTTGTTATTTGTCTTTTCAGCTACCTGTGGCACACTGATGAGAACATAAAGAGTTCGAAACCGGTCTGTGTCTGGTGGAGAAAAGACAAATAACAAATTTGGCTACCAATTTTGGATTTATAGGTATAATTCAATGGGAGTCGGGGCCTTTGCCCGTCCAGTAGTTGTTTCCTATAATCCTATTTATTAAGCATGTTTTAGTCCATCAGGGCTAGAGGTCGCCGCTCTTGGTGCTTGCTTGGCAAGCCGCTATCGGTCACTAGACATCTTCGATGTCTTGACTGGTAGTAGCAACTGACCACCAGAGGGATGTACTTATCTCTCACAGTTTCTATTTTTCATAACAATTATTGTAGGTAGTAGTTGCACTTGTGCATAACCGACTGTTGACATTTATTTCAATAGGTAACATTTTCTCTGTGAAAAATATGTTCGGATGTTGGGGGAATTCCCATATATTGAATTAAAATTAATTACTTTGTGCATTTAATATATAACCTTGTATAACTCATCTTTTTTCTTTGACCCTGTTTATTTGATTTTTCTATAGTAAGTATAACTTAATTCTCACGCAAATAAAATGATTGAAATTTTGCAACGTTTCGTTTAATCGCCTCATTAGATATCATGTATGAAGGTCTCTCTTTACCTAACACTAAATCTTAGAATATCCCAGAGGTGATTTGTGAATTAAAGGAATCATTATCATACGCGGATTGTAGCGACCGCCATGCGCCAGCCCTCACTTCTCTTCTCGTCTTTGCGGTTGTTAATGCCGTATTGGAGATGGTACGATGTACTACTGTTTTATATAAATATAAGAATTCTGTATATATTTTACTACTTTCAGCAAATATATTTTATCGAAACTACCAAATTTCACTCTCAAAAAAAATTTTGAGTTAATTTACACTGTAGACAGAGAGGGTCTATTTTCGAATATCTGCCCTTATTTGTCTCATCGTATGATTTAGGTGATATCATTTAATTATCTGCTTTCTTTTTTTTTATTTTAAATCTTCTGTTTTTCTCAGAAACAAATTTTAGGTTTAACTCACTTGTATTGTTTCTCATAGCAAAACGAGTTGTACGGCGTACGCTTCTGAGGCATTTAACCGTCGCGCAACGAAAATCCTTGTACTTCGATTCGACTTCTGCCAGCGAATAAAAGTCAACTGGACTAACAGCATTTGTGTTCCTATAGGCTATTGACTGTATAATTGAATAAGGAACTAATTCGTTAAAGGTATTTTAAATTTGTTTCATAATATGTTCAATAAAATTGTACCCGAGAAATGATAAATCCACAAAATGCTATTAAATTTAGGCTTGGATTTTTGAGAACGGAGTAAATTTGTTCACTTTATTGTTTTTTAACTATAACAAAAAAATTATGCATTTTTAGTACTTATATACACATATATACTACGATTTTATGTAGAGAATCAAATTTCCTGTCAAAATGGCACTTTAAAAAGCCAAAAAACTTTTTCTTTCAACAAAATAAGTCAAAAGAACTGTAAAATAAAAGCGAAAAATTTCATTTTTTTTTTATTTTTTTGTAGGTATAACTTTTTTCTGAGTGGATTTAGGTATAGGAATTGGTTCACAAAAAAGGAAGCTGACGTAATTCCCGTCAAAGTGAGGCTCGATAAATGTATTTTTGAAAAAATTGGCTGAGATACAGTCGTTCAAAGTTACCTACTTTTTTACGGTTTTTACCACTTTTTACCTTTATACCTTCCATGTTACTTTTCATTTTTACACGCAAAAATTATTATTTTTATTTAACATAAAAATTATTTTCGGTTTATCAATGATAATGATAAAGGTATTTGTTCAACATTTTGTTACTCATATGATCTTAGATATAAAAAAACTTTAATGTACTAATTTATAGCTGTTTTCATCTTTTGAAAATTACATATCTATTATGTTTTCGAATTAAATATCAATATCTTCATCAACATCGTTTTGGACATCTTCTTCCGTAACTTCTGGAACATCAGCGTTTTCACAATTTAAGCCCATACATTCCTTGCAGAACATGGAGCAGCTAATTCCTAATTTTCTGCAGCCGCAATTTCCCGCAATTTTATGCACCCGCAAGCTATTTGCTCCAGTTAAGTCTGCGGTGCAGGAGGTTTGGTTGTGCTAATTTTTAGATTTTTTCCAACCCCACTAAAAAGGATTTAAAATATTTCCTTTCTACTGCTGCATTTGGTGGTACGTCCTTAAGCTGTGCTGTTTAGTGGCATCAGAAGTTTGAAAAATGTAGTTGGCCAAGATGTCGATCTTCTCATTATTTTATCAATGTTACCAGAAGAGTATACAAATGTAGGTATATTTATTAAAACCTAGTATCGGAATCGTAACAGCTAAATTATACAATCGCCATAGTTTCAACTTTCCACAAAATGAAAAATTTCCCGGCCTCACCCATTCAGTGGATGCGCTACTACCTACTTCTGCATTTTCAATATTGGCAAAAAAAAAATTCATGAAATTTATCAATAAAAATATTTTATCTTTGGAAAAATATTTGGAAGTATTTTTAAATAATAATGCAAGTCCTGAAGATATCAGTTTCACATCTAAACACATCTTAATTTCTCTGTATGGCATTAAGACCAAAAGTTTAAGTAGCTGTCGCCTACAACTTTTTCAAAGATTATCGAAGAGCACAAAATCTTCTCTCGCCCATTTTTTACCAACTTCTAATGCCACTAAACAGCACGGCTTAAGGACGTACCACCAAATTCAACAGTGGAAAGGAAATATTTTAAATTTAAATTTTCAGTGTGGTTGGAAAAAAATGTAAAAATTAGCCAATTAGCACAACCAAACCTCCTGCACCGCAGACTTTACTGAATTGCATTTTTGTACCTGGAAAACGCTGCCATCTATTGGTACGACTATGAACTACGAGTTTTATATGAGCAGATACAGGGTTATTGGTTATATTTTGACCCCCCTTTATCTCGTCTATTTTTGATCATTCGAAAATTTTCGTAGGTAAAAAAGTTATAGCATCTTAGTAATGCCGTCCGAATTCGGATTCAGAAAAACAATAGACCTATCCAGGTAGGGCAAGCGAGAAAGATAAATACAGTAGAGCCGTGCGTAGTTCGTTCTGCGCAACACAAGGGCAACTGTGCAGCCGAGAACCCTTGCATGTATTTGTGCATGTTTTTATATCTAATCCATTTTCATGGAAACGGTTAACTTTATTAAAAAATCATAGAAAAACTTTTTTATAGCAGACAAAATTTCCTTTCGAACAATGTATAGCACAAACCATATGCTTTTTGTATAACGGCCCCAGATACGTTTCAATTACGGACAAATTAAAAAATGAATGAGTTTATTAAGGTTCCTTAAATTTTGAACCACTCTTACGTCTAAACTATTAAAGATAGATATATGCCATCACTGACTTTCTTATAGAAAATTTAATTCTCTATAAATTTGTTTATATACATTTTCATCATATTTGTAACGGTTTTGGCAGCGTTTCGAGTCAAACATGCCGCAGTAAATCGATGCGTGGTTCGTTCTAAGCACCTGAAGAGACACACGCTTACCGTGGCTGCCTGATTCTATTGAAATACAATGGTCCAGACTTGCAGCTGAGAATTGGACTCGAAACGCTGCCGAAACCATTACAGTTATGGCAAAATGCATATAAACAATTTTATAGAGAATCAAATTTCCTATAAAAAAGTCCGTGATGGCATATATCTATATTCAATAGTTTATACGTGAGAGCGGTTCAAAGGTTAAAGAGTTGAAACGTATCCGGGTCTTTATACAAAAAGAATATAGGTTGCGTTATACATCGTTATAAAGGAAATTTTGTCTGCTATAAAAAAGTCATTCTATGATTTTTTTATAAAGTTAACCGTTTTCATGAAAATGGAAAAAATATAAGAACGTGCACAAAAATCTATTTATTCTCTCGTTCACGCTATTGCCCTTCTGTTGCGCACGCACCATACTGTGTGACGTATTTACCTCATCTCGCCAGGATCGGTCTATTGAATGTTGTTTAAAGAAGTTATAGGTCAAACATTTGTTTTTTTTAATAAAACACCCTGTATATTATTACATATCTGGATAGCTATTTTTCTTCTGATTTCAGCTATATACAGGGTGAATCTTAGAGTGGCGGCCATATCTATATGAGGCGACACCGTTCAACTATGGGAACACAAAACTACAAATTTTTTTTTTTTAACGCGCTATGAAAAATGAATATTGTTTAAACCCTTTTTATTTGAATTTGGGTACCCCGCCAGTGGAATGCGCTAGCGAGAGTAACGTCTAATAACTGAGACGCACACGCCTGTCTAGAACAGTGCGTTGTTGCCAAACTTCACGACTGAAATAAAATACGGGGAATTTATTGTAAAGCAAACAAGAAACTAAATAAAATGAACTATCTAAACAATAACAAAGTAAAAACTATTCTCCGTGAGTGTAACAATAAAAAAAGTAATACCTAAAAAACTTAATACTTAGTAACAAATAATGAACAGAAAATTATTTTTTCTAATAACAATAAATCTTTACTTATCTTGGATCGGCATTTCTCATAGCAGGTGTTGAAACTGTCCTCCGTTATTTTCCAAACACGCTGTAGCTCGCCGCATCATAGAATCTCCAACTTTATTGAAGTCCGTATTCTGCCTTATGTGATTCGCAGCGTTTTCTACTATTTCCCGTAATTCTTCAACGTTGTTGACAGGAGTCGTGTACACCAAACCACCGTACATTGTACGGTGCACCAAACTTTTCATGTGCCCCCACAGATAAAAGTCGCCTCTAAAACACCACTAAAATAAAACTACACACACGTAGAAGGTACACCTCACTCAATTATTAAAAACACAAACGCAAAACTACCACTTTTATAAATTTCTTTCACTAAAAACTGAAACAATTTAATTTTATAACAATAATAAACCACACTAGCTGCTGTCTGACTGGTCACTAACACTAAAAACTAAAACTAAAACATAGAAAAACAACTGGCACGCCGCCGTGCGAGGCTTTTGCATTTCAGGAGAACCTTTTTTTTTTATCACCCTTTTTTGTTAATGCACCTGCTAAGTAACTAGGTCAGTGTCATAGTTTGTAAACAGTTCAGCGACTCTAACAGCTGATGGGTGGTTTTAAATTTAAAGGCCTAACTAATTCTGTTTTTAAAATCTTTTTCATTTTGTGTCATAATTATGCAGACTATGCAGCCGGCTTTTTCATTTTGTTTTGTATTACAATTTTCATTATGGAAGTTAAAACTGCGTATTTCAATAAACCTGTTTATCCAATTGATTTAATTAATTTTTCATTTTCACTAGGTACCCTTATCTCTCTCTCGTGATTGGGTATCTCTGAATTATTAATGAAAAGTGAAAATGTAAAATGTAATCGATTGGTTTTATATCATCTACACTTGGCAACACTGTCGACCGGGCACACGTAATGCAGCAAGTGCTTGCCCAGCGGCACCGGAATTACAGGAATTATACATGAATCGCGAATTTTTTTAAAAAATTCATAACTCGGCCATTTTACAACCTACAAAAAAAAAAAATTCGGATTCATGTTCATGACGACTAGTACTATTAACCCCAAAAATATGGCCGCCACTCTAAGATTCACCCTGTATAGTTGGGATATTTTATTTTCAATACTTTCCGATATATTTAATAAGTTTAAAATAAAAATGAGGTTATTAATAACAATTTTTTTTTTTTTTAATAATCAAGTCAACAAAAATAAAAAATATATCTATTACAGAAATTGTTCGACATGGCCGCCGTTATGCTCAATGCATAATTTGTATCTTTTTTTTTTAATTTTCAATGGCACTAGAATGAACTCTTCTTTTTCTATATATTAAGGTTATTAATTTCTTCTATAATTTCATTTTGATGAATATTATTGGATCTTGTAGAATAAACTTTATTTTTTAGATAACCCCAAAGAAATGTATCCATAGGCGTTAAGTCAGGGCTGTTCGCAGGAGCCAACTAATTACGCCGTTTTTTCGTATCCATACAGGATAATTAATATTTAGCTAATTGCAAACCATCACATATATTATATTGAAAATATGTCATATTTTTCTTGTTCTGTGCAACCCATTTTATTACGAAATACTCGAAAGAAAAATGGCTAGCGATACAAAATGATTAAGATCAAAACAATATTACTTTAGGGACTATCTGCCAAACACATTAGCATTTTGTTTTATCGTCATGGCTAACTTTTTAACTTTGCAAACATTTTTGTCGACTAATGCTAATTTTTATTTTAAACTTATACATAATTATATCTCGGAAAGTATTGAAAATAAAATAGCCAAACTATATATAGCTGAAATCAGAAGAAAAATCGCTATCCAGATATGAAATAATATACATGGTGTTTCATTTAAAAAACAAATGTTTACCGTATAACTTCTTTAAACGACATTCAATTGTTTTTCTGAATACAAATTCTGACGGCATTAAGATGCTATAACTTTTGTACTTATGAAAATTTTCGAATTATCAAAAATAGACCAGATAAAGAGGAGTCAAAATATAACCAATAACCCTGTACAATCCCTTTCGCAAGAATAATATCGAATAATGTCTAATGATATTATTCGCATAGTTGATATCGAGGCGAAAAAGACTTTCACAGTGAGTCAGGTGGTATTATCCCTTTAAATTGTGAAAACAGTGATGTTCCAGAAGTTACAGAAGATGTCCAAAACGATGTTGATGAAGATATTGATATTCAATTCAAAAACGTTATGGGAGAAATACCTATAATAGATATGTAATTTTCAAAAGAAGAATCATTAAAACAGCTATAAATTAGTACAACATTAAAGTTTTTTTATATTTAAGATCATACGAATAACAAAATTTTGAACAAATGCCTTTATCATTATCATTGATAAACCGAAAATAACTTTTGTGTTAAATAAAAATAATTTTTGCGTGTAAAAATTAATTTAAAGTAACATGGTATAAAGGTAAAAAATGGTAAAATCGTAAAAAAGTAGGTGACTTTGAAAGACTGTATCTCAGCCAATTTTCATCAAAAATACTTTTATCGGGTACCATTTTGACGGGAATTACGTCAGCTTCCCTTTTTGTGAACCAATACATACCTAAATTTACTCTTTTCGGTTTTATTTTAATAGTTATTTATGTACCAAGGCATTAAAGTTAATCTTTTTATCATGAATGTGGAGTTTAGTAAATAAACCACATGAGTGATAAAAAGGAACTTAATGCCAAGGTGCATATTACATGTTTTTTTAAATCCAAAAACTATGAAATTAAGCTTAATTAACTATTTTTTAAATAATTTTCAGTGACATTAAGGTTGGGATTTAGTAGAATGAGAGAGAAATATACGTATTTATTTTGGTTTATTATGATTAATGAAACAAACAAATATGGTGTGATATTCATAATAGTTTTAGGTTTTTAGTATTGTCCTAAAGATTTTAATACTACCAATTTCTAAATATAAATTTTCATTATAATGAAGTGGTGTGCTCTCAAAGCGAAGACTTGACCTAAAAATGTGAAAATTCTCCTTTGAGGGTCAATTTCACGAAAGATACGTTAATTTGAGCGACAATATTTGGTGAGCTTTTAAGTAACACTTTTTACTCGGCCGTAAGCTAATTTCTTTTTACAAAAAAAATACAAAATTGTAAATACAAGCGATTGAATGAGTTGCCTACGTATTGCCAATATGTACAGTCTTATTTTTTCCTTCTCAATTATAGATAAGAATGGTAATTTCAATACCTCACGGCCATTTACACTTTTTTCTGCAAAATTAGATACATTAATTTTCAAAATCCGTGTATTAGTTTCTGCAAAATTTACTCCTAAAGAAATCGCGGTTAATATCATAGGAGTAAATCGCAACCTTAAGAAATGTCATAATTATATAAAATTTTAAGTGACCTTAGGAAATGTCATAATTATTTTTAATTAAATGTCAAATCGGAATAATTTTTTATAAGAAAACCATTATTTTTAGCAATTATAATAGTGATAATACAATTCTGAATTTAAAAAACTGTATTTATTTACCTTTTGTTACACAACACAATTATTATCACAAGCAATAAAAAATTAATGTTTACGTTTATCTGTCACCTCGGCCAACTACAAAAATCGTACAATAATGTTTTACTTTAATGACTATTTCTATCACTTTAATGACGATTTTGAGGTACTTGCCCGATGCCGATTTAAAAAAAATTGTTTTTTTTAACTTATTTGTATAATATATACCTACCTACTAAAAATGCATAGTTTTTGACTTATAGTTAAAAAACTTAAAGTGGACAAATTTACTCCGTTCTCAAAAATCCAAGCCTAAATTTTATAGGACTTTGTGGATATATCATTTTTCGATTACAATAAAATTGAATAATATGCTATTTTACTAAATTCAAAATCGTTTAATAAAGTTGCACTTTACCACATGAAAATGTCACTTTACTGTTATAGTAATGTCAGTGTTAATAAAAAAGAGTTTGACAGAAAATATTTCATATACCTTCTCGTATTTTTCATTGGCTTTTAAAGGAAGTACGCTCGAAGTTGCTTCTCGAGCGGCATTTAAAATGTCTTCAGAACAATTTTCTAAATTGTTTTCAGTAGCAAGATTCTTCTTTGTAATTACTTAATATATAGGTAACTTAAAATCAATTCGACTCACAAACATTATACTTAACTGTTATTATACTTATTATACAAATAAACAAAGCCGTGTCAGTTACTATGGTTACGGAAACAAGTATCTATTATGACTTTTTTTAAATTTCAAACTTTGTAATGCTTTTATATCTATCACTATTTGCTTATAATTAATTAACTTATTAATTAACTAACACAAAATGCGAAAAAATAGTACCTATAAACAAATCTCGTAAGAAAAACAGTTTAACTAAACTCATATAGTTTTTGAGTTACTCGTTACTTTTCTAAACTTGTTGTGTAATGTACTATTAACGAATTAGTTCCTTTACCCCTGACATAGTCAATAGCCTACTATTTAGAGGAACCTATCTAGTAGAATACACTATCCGGCTGCTGAATAGCTCTTCTCTCTTTAAATTTTTATTTTATTTTCTGTAAAATGTTATTAGAGCAAATTATATTGTTTTGTTAAGACAACTAGTGAGTGAATATTAATTTTTTATACAAATTCAATACAGGGTGTTTACAAACTTATAAATAATATTTACTGCGTGTTTATTCGATGCTTTCTTTACACATGCACTATAGTTTAATTAGGCATTAGGACGAACAAAAACTCGTTCAATAATTTTTCCTATTATTATTCATTGTTTGGAAACCCCTTCATAAAAACCGTCTATCGACCACTTCGTACGCACCTCGGTGAAGCACACGTAGAGTTTGTCATTTAGTTCTCTAACCCTAATTTTTTCAGATAATTACAAACAAAAATTCAACGGATTTTGATGGTAAATATCTACAATCATAGTTGAGAACTAAAATAACTAAAAACAAAATACGAAAGTCACCGACAAATTTGGGTCACTATAGCCACATCAATATTTTAAGGAGCAAATGTTTGAGTATACTTATTTACATAAAAATCTTGGTATAAATTTCATTTAAATTATTTTCCAAGAGGTCGTAACCATTTATCCAGATGCTACAGGGTGAAATTCGGATTATCAAAACGATGAGCTATAATACTGTATACGCGGCCCTGTTTGTGGCACCAGACTTTTTGAAGAGAAATGAAAAATCCGCCTATCTGCGATGCAGTTAATTGTTCATATCAATCATATCCCACGAAAAAGCAGGTATTCAACAAAATGTACAAGTTTGTTTATAACTTCCATAGTATGTGCGAAACAGTCTTCTGATATTTTATTCTGAAGCTGAGCCATCTTCATTATAAAAAATTATCATTATTATTATTATTGGTTAGAAGTTCACCTATCCTATGAAAAATATTTCGATATAATATTAATAATGACCATTCAATATATACCATATACCCACCTAATGTTCTAAAATTCCTCATTACCTTTTTTTTTGACAATTATTTATATTTTGCGCATCTTTTAAATTTTATGTTATATCATTTATTCATTTTTTTTGTTATTGAATTCGCGCTTCTGAGTTGCGATTGCACGAGAAGGCGCACTAACGTGTAAGAAGTTTACCCATACTCGCATGTTAATCACTATTCTCATTACATTTTTTCCACATTTTCCCTTTGAGTTTATAAATATTACGGTTCTTACGTGCATCCCCTATGAACCACGCTACCATATTATACACAGGGCCGTCCTAAGATATTTGGCGCCCGTGGGCTATCAACAATAATGCGCCCCTCTTCATAAGAAAATACATGGGAGGGGAAGCAGGAGCTGGATAAACTGATTTGAGTGCAAGCAAAATTACCGCCCTAAAAGACTGGCGCCCCGGGGGGCTATAGTCCATTTAGCCATAGGGTTAAGGTGGCCCATATAAGAAAGAAGTTGGAAATTGCATTTTAGTTTTACAAGTAAGTGCAAGTTCAACTTTCGCCTTTTATTAGTTCTTTCTAAATTATGCGTATGTAAATAATGTTCCTGACCAGAATATTTAAAAATTTTAAGTTAATAATACGTATTGACTAAATGATTAAGTAAAGTAAAAAACTTCAAAACCTAAAGTGTTCTTTTAAGATTAATAAACAATGAAATAATCAACCAGTTATTTAAAAATAAATAACTGACGGTTTACGTTGTAAGTAGATAGGCAAAGCCGCTCCGGGACCACTTTCGAGGTCGATGGCGTCTGTCCATCCGGAGTGACCATGGAGAGGATGAAGAAGTCTTCGGAGAGGGTCGAGGGTATGTACAAGAAGTAAATCGTCAAAGACCGGAAGGTGGAGGGCGAAGAAGTCTTCGAGGGGGTGGTCTTCGGCGAGGGGGTATACAAGAAGTAATCGTCAATGACCAGAAGGTATTGCATCATCGTTAAAGCGTATTGCGCAATATTACGTAATCTTACGCAATATTGCGCAATATCATCAAGTTCTGAGAATGCCTGCGTTCAAGGTTAGCGACTTGTCGAGACTTGTCTGTAGGCGGCTAGATCAAAGGAGTGATTAATGTGGCGTAATCGATATGCACACGTGCGCGTTCAAGGTTATTGCGCAATATTGCATCATTTAGTTCTGAGAATGGCGCACCTGCGTTCAAGTTAAAGCGCTCTAGCGACTTGTCGAGACTTGTCTGTAGGCGGTTAGATCAAAGGAGTGATTAATGGCGAGTACGTGACTAAAAGAGCAACATCCAATTCTAAGAATGATGGAACACCTGCGTTCAAGGTTAAAGCGCTCTAGAACAAAGAAGTCTTTGATGGTGTGTGATTAATGGCTTCCGACCCCGACCGCTAGCGTTCAAGGTTAAAGCGTTCTCACGTTTCCGTTTTTGCTGACTCGCAATGAAGTATGGGGGGAGGGGGAAAGGATATAATCGATGAGTCATCCTGCGTTCAAGATTAAAGCGCTCGTCTTTTTTTAATTCTTAGTCTTTAACATTTAGTGTTAGAACTGTCTCGTTACATTACAGTGTGCTCTCTCCTAATAAAATAATAATAATAATAAACAGAAAAATGTGGATGTTTTATAGTGAACAGAATTGGAGCAAAGCTGAAGACTTGCAGAGCGCAGTAGAATGTTTATGTGATGAAATTTCACCGCTAATATTTAGCGAGCGCCACGATAATGTGTACGATTTCCAGTCCATCCAAGACGATGAAATTCGTAATAAAGAATGTGAAAAACAGATTCAGAAGTACAATGGAGCTCTGGAATTGTGTCACAAATTTCTCGAGGGGAACGTTAGCATTCAACGATTTTGTAGAGAAATGATTGCAGCCGACATGAAAACATTTCTATTTAAAATTAAACTGTATTTACCTGTAAAATATATTATTCAATTTGATATTTATGACGAAGATGATAGTGATGTAAATGAATAAATATAAAGTTTTCATTTTTTCAAATTTTTTTTTTTTTCAAATTTTTTTTTCAAAATTTTTTTTTTTTTCAAAATTTTTTTTTATTTTTTAATTTTTTTTTTTTTATTTTTTTAATTTTTTAATTTTTTAATTTTTTTATTTTTATTTTTTTTTCAAAAATCTTTTTTAATCTTTTTTTAAATTTTCGATTTTTGGGAATGCATAAAGGCGTAAAGAGATTTTTAAATAAAAGAGAACAACATATTTAAAATAATATATTAATAGAAATAAAAATATAATACTAATTAAAATACTAATTAAAATATATGACAGATTCCTCCAGGGGTGTGATGACATCATATTCATTCTGTAACAAAAGAAAATACATGATGTATGTATAAAAATTATATTTACTTTACTTACTGCTGAGAATCTCAACACCTCCATCACAATTTGAGGTGATAGTCGTGGTGGAGGTGATGGTGAAGGGGGTGGCGGGATCATGGGCGATGTCATAGGGGGTGGCGATGTCATAGCGGGTGGAGGCATCAGGGGCGATGTCATAGCGGGTGGAGGCACCATGAACGACGTCATAGCGGGTGGAGGCATTATGAACGACGTCATAGGGGGTGGCGTCATCATGGGCGATGTCATAGGGGGTGGAGGCACCATGAACGACGTCATGGGCTGCGGGTGATATGAGAGCGGTGAAGACATCACGTGATCCTCCTCCTCCTCACTCTCTATTTCTGACTTTATATTCGTAAAACTGTAACAAAGAGAAATATCAGTATTTATTTATGTTAAAATGTTTCTATAATAATTACCATATTTGCATCTGGGGGGACGACGACACCCATCGGTGTGGCCATTTCATGAACGGGTTTTTGTCACAACTAGATGTTGAGACCCGTTCGTCGTCGTAACCGTTTGGAGGAGGAGAAGAACTGTCGCCTAAACCAATGCTTACGAAACTATGAAAAAAAAAAAAATCCAATTTAAAAAAACTAAGCACAGAAATAAAAAGATTAAAATGTACTCACTTTTCTCTAAGATAAGCCTCCAGATACTGGGGCGGGGTGTACTGGTACTCGCACATGATCAAGTTATGTTCACGACTCACAGTAGCTGAATGACAATTAAATAAAAGCGTATACCCATAAACCCCTCCGCCGAAAAAACGAAAATCTTTTAATGCACATTAACGAAACACTAAAAAAATAAACAATATCCCTTTTTTTGTCAACGTGTATCAGACTAGCAAGTTCTGTTACTTTTTAAATCAGACTGTCAGCAAAATAATAAAAGGCAATTGAGCACGTTCATAACATAAACGATCCTTTTTTACGTCTGAATTCATACTCCACATAAATAAAACAAATGTTAATTTGGCAAAAAAATATTTAATAATCAATAATAATTAATTCATCGATATGATACATTTTTTTCTTATAATAATTCTAACTATACACTTTAACAATAAAATCGAAATACACAGAGTAATGTAGCATAGTAATTGTAAAATTGGATCGCTGTTGCCGCTTATGTCTTCGTGTTCTTGAGTCCCATTAAAAGTGGGGTAGGATGTAACAGCATGTAAAAGAATAAAGTATGTAACCACCGCCGCCGCCGCCGCCGCCATGATGATTGCTGATACACTAATGAGATTTATCCTCAAATAATGTCTATTTATTGTCTGATATTCTAAGTAGTAGTACTGGCACAATTACGGGGATTAAATTGGAAATTCTTCGTTGAAATCTTTGACGATCGACCGATGCCTCAATCCAACATTGACCATTTCTGGACATTCTGTACGCATAAGACCAATGTATGATGTACCTAACTTGAATCTTATCGTCAAATCTCACCCTCTTTTTAGCAGCAGCAGTTTCCATTTCTTTTTTTTTTTCATGGATTATTTATACGAACTGCAGCATGTAAACGTATTCGACATATTACGCATGTTTTCTGAGAAAAACTACAGTCTGCGCATATCGCAATATGTCCACACGGTACGAATATCATATCACAA
This sequence comes from Rhagium mordax, assembly GCA_963680705.1. Taxonomy (NCBI): domain Eukaryota; kingdom Metazoa; phylum Arthropoda; class Insecta; order Coleoptera; family Cerambycidae; genus Rhagium; species Rhagium mordax. The sequence goes on from OY796661.1 coordinate 16,998,059, forward strand.
TCATTTTTGTAGCAAACTTTACACTTTTTACGAATCTCGCAAACTTTACAAAGACTGTTTATAGAATTAGCGATATGACCACAAGATAAAAATACTGGAGACTGCATTTTGTTTTCAGAGAGCAATTCTTCTTGCTGCTGTGGCACGTGAAAATGTTCCACACCGTCTTCTATCGCTGAATACACCACTGCCAGCGATGACACTTAATTTTTGAAACTGTGAAAACATACGCTGTTTCTCTGCATACAAGTTTATTAGTTTTTTCAACTCGTGCAATTTAAATAAATGATCTTCTAACATGAAGTTAAATGATGATGATGACATCTTACTCTTATAACGTCTAACTGGATAATGAGTAACTGGTGCTTGTGCATAGAGGATAATAGCAAAAGAGGTGGGGGGAGGGGATGAATAAAAAAAAAACATTAATAAAATACATATTTATTTAGGTAAACTAGAATATAACCAATTATAAAGGGTAAATACATTTCTTAAGCTACATATTTTATTATTATTATTACAATGATTTAAACAATAAGGTAAATCTTTAGTGAACTTTGGAACCTCTTCATTAAGCAGCTGTTCCACATTGATGATAGATGGCACAGTTTGTCCCAATGCATGTAAACGTTTTTCCAGAAATTCTTTTTTCTGATAACCTTTTACGTACACAGTAGTAGTAGCTCCATTAAGTAGATGATTACGTAATATTTCATTTAGGTCATTATCGCTTACGTAGCCACCACTATACCTCAATCCATGATGATGTAATTCCAAGTAATTTATTTGCTTCTTCAGGTCATAACTTAAAGAATCGTACGGTATGAGAGGCTTAAGTAAATAATGGGCATGCTGGTCTCCACTAACAAACGAGATTTCCTTAGGATAGAATTCGGGCAGGTTAAAGCCTTGAATATCTACGACAATCAATTTCATGTTTACTCTTCGATAGTTCTTCGCATACTAAATTATTTCTACATTACATAATGTTTCTTATAACTCCACTGAGAGGTAAATACTCCAAAACGCGGTCGTGTATGAGAATGCAGTAGGCCTTGGTATTTGGGGGGAAGGGGGTCAAACTTTCAATTTCCATTTTTATGTCTACAATCGAAGGTTTAACAGGAGCCCTCCTCTTCGAGCAGTCTATAACGAATAGCGTGTGATTCTTGAAAGCGGCAAAATCTAGCATAGGTTTATTATTTGAAGCGAACGATTTGGTAAAATCAGTATACATATGATAGGCCTCAGAGTATTTTTTAGCCTTAAAGTCCAACCTCATATCTTCGTGAGGGTAACGATCATTGTTTAGCAATAATTTCACATTAAATATATCAATATTATCGAATTGCGTAGAGTCCTTCGTCTTGGCATCTTTCTTATCGGTTTGTAGAGCAAGGATGGCAGCTTGGGGGCTTTGAGTGCCATTTTTAACAACTATAATTTCTTTTGTAGCACCTGCCACTAGGGAGGGTATCTCATGAATTTCATATTGTCTATACGTTAATATGATTGGCGTATCGGCATTAACTTTAGCTAGAAAATTCAGTTTTGGAATATCGTTCAAATACACATGTTTCACTTTTAATTCAATATTGGTGATGGTTAGTTCGCCAACTGTATCATCTTCAGATACTTTAAAACAATTATTATCGCTACGAGCCCGTATCAAACGTAGAACCTGTTTACCGAAAACGTATCTCCTGTAATCGTAAAAGAATCCCAGTAAATGTCTCAAGGGTATTCTTAAGAAAAAGGTGAAATTTGTAGCGTCATATGTAATCAGGCTACCGCTAGGATAATTCCAACCTGCGATGCTATGAGAAAAATCATCTTTTTCATAACATATATAACTTTTTATCGTGCTCACAATTCCAGGATCGCGTACTTTATCTATTTCCATGCCATTTAATTCATAACTTATGGAATCAAATAAAAAGGCGCCCGCGTTATTGGTGAATTCAACGGTGCCCGTACCAGTAGCATTTTTCTTTAAAGTTCCCTCGATTGATAGCGCCCCCTCACCTATTTCAATCAAAGCGTCATGCTGATAAATGGCAATTTCAATTTCATCATTATTCCCATAGGCTTTAACGTACGGATGGTACGTTCGAACTTCGACTCGTTCAATTGAATCGTCGTAGTGGGGGTCTTGGAACAGCTGCAGTTCTTCTAACATGATAACCCAAAGATAATAAATATAAATAATTTGAATAAGTTAACTTGGTAGGTTCTGATGACGGTGGTGGTGACCTTGCACTTGTACGATTAGATACAGAATGAGGATGATGTAAACTTCCTCCGTATATATTAGGTTTACTACGGTTAAATATTAATCTCATGTTCTTTTAAGTTCTAACCTCACAATCAACTTCTCTCCTCGCAGATTAACAAGCTCAGAATTTTGATCGAGTATTTTCAAAGTGATATTCTGTATCTCTCGAATGCTGGGGTTTACAGGTAGATAAGTTAAATTCCTAGGTTCAATGTTTATAGCGTATCCGGGATCAACATTCAAACCGCATTCAAAAATCGTATGTGTAGGGCTATTATTGGAATATGCTCCTACAGTAATGTTACAGTCCACGTGGATCGTTATAACTCTGACTATATTAACAGGTAAATCAGACTCATATAATGTATCCGGTTTTAATGTTCTGCTGGTACTGTAACCCAACAGGGTGGCCAAGCTATCCTTGTGATTAAAGTTAATTTCGTGTTTACTTTTAATTTCACACTTGAGCGTATTATTGTTAGGTTTCAGCGAGAAGTATTCGTCAGCCTGCTGCTGTGATGTTACGCCGCTACCTACTAGTAATCTCTTTTGCAGATAGGATTCAATGTCACTTATTTCATAAGATCCTGTAGGTATAGTTATGACGCTTTCTTTGAGACTTCTATCACCGCCTAGCTCCCAATAATAAAACTTGTTATTCACACCTTCTTCGATGTTAGGTATCGTATTATAGGTGTCGAGACCGGTCAACGCTATCGAATAATCGTATCGGGGATCTAGTTCTATGGGATTATAAAAGTCTACGGAGAGAACAGACTTGCGACCACTTAACTGGAAAGTGTTCGATGACATACTGATTACACATCACGCGTGTTTATTATTTTTATAGAGAAATTGCAAACATAAATGTCCACAATTTACCGTGTTATATGTTTGATATGCATCGGGATTATATTTAATTTTAAATTTCCCGCCAAAGTATCGAACTAATTCCATTGGAGGTTTCAGAGATCCAAAGCTGTCGAAATATACTACGGAATCGCCTGTTTTCTTATATGCTACCCAATGAGTTCCAGCCCCCTTTACGCTGTCCAAGTTAATGATGGCGCTCTCGTTTCCTTTAAGTGGATGTGAAGGTAAAGAGTCTCTCATATAGACGCCTCTGAAATGGGGAATTTTTAACTTTTTCGCATACTTTAAGATGTCGAGGTCAGAGAGCGCTCTATCGGGTAGCTTCAATGGTAGTTTTTTGTCAAATATAAACCGTATCCTTTCTTATAGGGTTTCATGTACAGTCCGGAACCTTTTTTACCCAAAGCCACATCCTCCACGGCTCTATTGTGGCGGTGAGCTTCTTCCAATGTTTTCCTAGCATTCTTAGCGTCTATAACAGTTTTAGCAATGGCCGCAGCGCCACCTGACAGAGCTCCAAGAGCTGAGAGACCTGCAAAGATCGGTATTAGAGGTAAGAAGCCTCCGGTCTTCGGTAGCGGTAGAATACGGGGAACAGTGATTTTCTTCCTTCCACCTGCTTTCCTGATGGCAATTCGCGCCGTTTTAACACCGATAGCCATATCCTTTTTCACATCATGACTTGCGTGCTTTTTCAACGCTTTCACAATGTTCGATAGGATGGCCTTACGGAAGGGAATTTTCTTCTTTCCTTTCCGTTTATTACAGCCTCCTGCTACACCCATACCTAATTTACGTTTAACCTTCATGGCGTTTGTGACAGCCCAAGCTGCTGCTTTTTCACCTAATCTGGCGTCTTTAGATTTAACGCGTTCCCAAGCTCTTTGTTCCAGTATGTAATCGGCTTTATGTCTGTCGTCCAAGTTCGCGTTTTCGCTATAAGCAATATCGTGTTCACGGCACGCTTGATCCAAAGGGTTAACACCTGGATCCCCTCGAGCTAGACGTTTACGTAACTTTGTGCCGGGTCCGCAGTACTGATAACCAGGTAAATGCAGTTCGAAAGGTAGCTTGTTGATAAGAGTGTTAACTACACCTCTGCCGTGTTTCCTCGACGTCATCTAAACTAGAACTGATGATGTACGAGTCCGAAACTTCTATATATAGGAATGTACAGAGTGAAAAGTTTAGAGTTCATGATGCGCGTTCAAAGACAAAAGACGTCTCTACCCGTGGAGAATTTAGATTTATTAACTTCTGATCGTTCTGTAGAAGGATGTGTTAATAAACATGGTGAGTTATTTCCTAGCGCTTTAAGAACGATCGTATGTGGACCTAGTGGGGCGGGGAAGACAAATATTCTACTAAGTCTATTATTCGACTCTAACGGTCTATGGTTTGAGAATGTGTACGTGTACTCCAAGTCCCTGTATCAACCTAAATATAAATTATTGGAAGATGTGCTGAAGAAGGTAAAAGGCGTAGGCTACTTTCCATACACCTCCAACGAAAACATCATCGATCCTTCGGAAGCTAAAATGAATTCCATATTTATATTTGATGACGTAGCATGTGACAAGCAAGACAAGATACGCGCCTTTTTCTCCATGGGGAGACATAAGCTTGTAGATTGTTTCTATCTCTGTCAGACTTACACCCATATACCGAAACATCTCATTCGAGATAACTGTAACTGCCTAATATTATTTAAACAGGATAAAATGAATTTACGTCATGTGTTTGACGATCACGTGACTCCCGATATGAGCTTTGAACAATTTGAACATTTATGCAGAGAATGCTGGAACGATAAATTCGGAGTGCTGGTTATCGTAAAGGATTTTGAATTACATAAAGGACGCTATAGAAAAGGCTTTGATCAGTATATAAGTATATGAGATTTCAATAACACCAAGCATTATCAGTTAGACGCTCAAACTGAACAGACCTGTTTTGAAAAACAGGTTATCTGTTTTGAGAAACCCTGTATCTGTTTACAGACCTGTTTAAAATAGCTGTTTACCTGTTTAAAATACCTGCTTACCTGTTTAACATACCTGTTTACCTGTTTAACAATGAAGGTTACTAAAAAATTTACTCTCGCGGCATATAAACCACCTAGGGAGAAGGTCTATGACTTGGCGAAAGACTTGGCGCTCAAGAAGAAGATAAAAAAAGCTTCAGATTCTATTCGAAGGAAGTACTTGGCTTTAAAATTAGGTAGAGCTGAGGAGGACGATACAATTAGACGTTTATTGAAACCGGTCATTGAACCATTACGAGAACTCGGTGCTGTTAAGAATTCACCCAAGCAGAAGCAGACTCCAAAAGTAGAGAATACCATTAAATCTGAAATAAAGAAAAAAATAAAAGTGAAAGAAGAAGTGGAAGAAGAAGAAGAAGATGATGAAATATTTGAAGATTCAAGTAGTACGATTGACCCTGATGCCTCCGCCGCTGAACAGTATCCTACGTTAGCTAAGCAATATTTAACAGGTCTCTATGATAAAAGTAAGGATTACGATGAAACCTATGGCGTGAGATTTAATGACGAAATGAATAAATTATACATCGGATCTATGGAACTAAATATCGGTTCTAATGCCGGCTTAAGTATCGGCGATAAAATGTTTGCTGGAAGACAAGGCTTATATGAACTGCTATTTATGAAGAAGCCTCAAGGTTACAGCGAACAGGACTTAGCTGATTACAAGGAAATTCTGGAAACCTCTAACGCACATAAACGAAATTATGATCCTGCAAGTCAATTAAATGGCACTCGATCACATAAATATACTAAAGTGATAAAACCATTATTTAAAAAAAACAATAGTGGCGATGGCACTCCCAAAATAAAACATACTCAACCTCATAGTAGTGGACAGGGTATGAATATGGTTTACAATGAAAAACCGGTAGAATACGTCTTCTGGGACGATATAAACGAATTAGTGGACAGGCTAAGACTTTTAAATGCATCCAAGGCGGCAGGAAATACTGATTCCCACGACAACGAAATCTTGGCTATTTTAAATGAATTGAAAGAAGCAGGAATTATATATTAGTATGTAACAGCTCTCTACACACACTTCATATTCGCAATGAGTCTCGATAAGTTCGGTCGTTCAGCACGAGGTGGCGTTAGCAAGAACATCAGTCTATTACCACAAGGTCGAGGTTTTAATTTCACCAAAGATGGAAACATTGATGTGGAAAAATTGAAATTGTGTAATGTTCAACCGCCCACTGAAGATGGCGATGCCGTCAATAAAAAGTACATGGATGATAATGTGACTGCCATTGCTACGGCTCTAGCGACGAACTCGAACAATTACCAAAGGGATACTTCCACTCGTTTAGATAAACAGAGAGGCTCCATACAAGACCTTAGAAAATCTATAAAAAAATTAAATGATGAAGTAATTGTTCTAATGCAAGCGAATCTCACCTCTCTGTCTAACACAGTGAAAACTGTCGAGATGGCGGTTAATAAATTAAAAGCGAGCAAAAGAGTATAAATTATAAAAGTCTGACATATATGTTCATTTAATTTGATACCATCGATCTGTTATGTCTAATTCTAAAGAAAAAATTCAATTGGTTAATGAGCTACATAAACCCGCCCGTAGAAATATTAAGCGGCGCAGGCGCATAGTCATAAAGGGAATAGATGACTTGTGGCAGGCAGATTTGGCTGAGATGGGGAACTACTCCAAGGATAACAATAATTTTAGATACATTCTGATGGTAATTGATTGTTTTTCCAAGTTTCTATGGGTTAAGCCGATAAAAAATAAGAGCGGACCCGAAGTCACCCAGGCTATGGAGAACGTCTTCAGGGAGAGCAAGAGATCTTGTAATCATTTAAATACAGATCAGGGTACGGAATTTTATAATGTTCACTTTCAACGCTTGATGAAACAATTTAAGGTTAACCACTACAGCACATATACTGTTAAGAAAGCCGCCATAGTTGAACGTGTTATTAGAACGATAAAGGAGCGCTTATACAAGTATTTCAGTTTAAACGGCTCATACCGATGGGTGGAGGTGCTTCCTCACATTGTTAAAGAGTATAATAACCGAAAACATAGGACTATCGGGGTAAAGCCGGTGGATGTGAACGCTAAGAATGAAAAGCAAATTTTACGTTCAGTTTACAATCACATAAAGATAGCAGCATCGCGACGCTACAAGGCGGGCGATATTGTGCGAGTCAGTAAGAGTAAGCATGTGTTTAGCAAAGGATACACGCCAAACTGGAGTACAGAGTTATTTAAAATATCCGAGGTTCGAATCACCAATCCTACAACCTATTTACTTGAAGATATGCAAGGTAGACCTATAAGAGGGGGGTTCTACGAAGAGGAGCTGCAAAAAACGAAAACACCCGATGTGTACCTCGTGGAAAAGGTGTTACGTAAGCGAGGCGAGAAGTCTTACGTGAAATGGCTGGGCTTTGATTCCACGCACAACAGCTGGATTGATTCAGATAACATTCTTTAACCTGCATGTGTGTGTTCTTATGAGAAAATGTGTCATACCCCCATGAGAAGTGCGAATTTACATTATATCTTATGAGAGAATAGCACACATTTATGAAACTTGGAGGCCTTTTTAAATTAGTACCCTCCCTCCCTCCCACTACCTAATGCATAAACAGACAGATTATGATTTGAAAGCTTAGTTGTCTGTTAGTCTTTGAGTGCAATGGAATCACCTGCTGCTGCTAGTCCTTCATTTTCCTCTGAAGATTCCTCCGGTTATTGGAGTGAAATTGATCGAGTTAGTGATATTTATCAAGACGCTATACTTACTGAAGAACGATATATTTGTGAAAATGTGTTTTACGTTAAAGACTCTAATTATAAAATAATTACTGGACTTTCTCCTGCAAGAGGTTATGTTCCTGCTGTCAGAATATTGCTGAACGTATCACATCCTATATTCACGAAACCAGATAATATTTCCTTCATAAGAGAAGACTGGAACGATTTTATTACTTACCTTCAACAATTTACCTCTGATTATTTTAATGATGAGATCAAAGATGATGAAGAAGAAGAAGTGGAGGAAGAAATTCATTTCTCTGGTTATGCCCTAATAAAGGCTCCTTTTATCGGGAACAAGATGTTAAAATTGTCTGCTGCTGGAGTTTCAAGTTTATTTTATTTTTCAAGAAACACTGTATACGATATTATAAATATTAACAAACTCGTATCATCTCATATGGATTTGCTGCATAGTTTAAGTTTTCCAGAGTTCTATGATAACTTTCTAAATGTCACAAATAACATATTAAGTGAATCTCAATATGAATTATCCTCTTATAATGTACTATTAAAATTAAGTGAAATATATCCTTGTAACATTCACACATACTGTATTCGTGAATGCTTAGCTTATAATTTGAATAAAGTTCTAAATGATTTAGATAGAAAAATGTTTCTTATAAAAAAATGATTGAATAAAGAAATATTAATAATACGTTTTTTTATTTCTAGGTTAGGTATATGGAATAAATAAAATCATGATGTTTTAAATACATAATATATTGAAATAAAAGAGAAAAATACAGTAATAATAAAAAATGATTAATTACATATATATCGATTACATTTATACATTGATTACATATATTATAAAAAAAGAATACATAAAATGATCGATATTGAAATCTTAGGTATTATCATCAGGTATAATAATTGAATAATGACCCCACGGGAGAGTGTCATGAGTCTCGGAAAGTAATTTACGTTTATCATCGAAGGGGTTTAACGAGATTTTCGTTTGCTCAATGCTGTACACATCATGCAATCTAGATTGTATACAACGCTGAGTATTGTGCAATAGCCCTACGTCTCGAGTAGGATTTTTCAAAAATTTCTCTAAACACCGTAAATAATCCTCAAAAGTAATTTTTCTCTTAACGACGTTAGTCTTTACGCCTTTGGATTTTTTCACCACTTTACCTTGCGCCACCTTATACGTATATTGTTTGGAGCGTAACCCGATAAAATGAGTCATCAATTTACCGTTATTCTCATCCTTCATAAGACCGGGGATTTTTTTGTTCACTAACGGGATATCCCAACGATTATCGGGGGGATAGTCGCTGGTATCGAATCTTTGAATGTCTTTTTTGATGACCTCTTCGTACACGTCATCACACTGAAGTTCGTAGACCAAACTATCTGTATCGGTGTATAACAGTTTACAATTTTCCACCGGGAATTTAGTTAACATGTAGTCGTAATGGAATTCATACACGCAAGTTTTTGAAATATCTAAAATTGCCATTCCTATGTATAGGGGTTTATCGAATACAATGCGATTTTTTCTAAGTTCGATAGCCATTAGCGTATCACTAAAAACGGATCTACTATCAAAATTTGGACTGGAAATTAAATTTTTCGCCCCGTAACGCCCCTCCCACTTCCTAACCAGTTTTACTATACGGTGTTTCCTTACATTCTGCATTGTTTTCCCAAACACTGCGTTGTTCATCAGTTTGTAATTTGTTTTCTCAAATTCGGACTTTGCTTGCGCTCTTAACGATGTGTTTAGCTCTATGTACGATTTTAGCCAAGTAGACTGTTTGAATTTCAGCACTTTATGGATGCGAACTAAACGCAATCCGTGCTGCAAGACCTGCTTTAAATTTCTGTAATGTAAAACATAATTTTGCTTAGTGTACAGGGTGGTCATTAATTTGGAAAATTTGGAATTTGGAGCCGTTCGATGTTCTGCGCAAAAGGGTAAATCTTTGTGTAAATCGTGTAGATCATCCGGATACTCGAGATCCACATCAAGAACGTAACCGATTTCGGCATCATCGGGTACCGTGGTGACGTCAATGTTTGTATCGGTCCATTCGAAGCTGCCATATGGAAGGGGTTGATTCATAGCCCAGCCATATAAGTTATTTACATCATAATAAATCAGATACGTTGATGGTTTGGTGTTGTCATATTGTTCCGAGTACTTATTGTTAGCCTCACCATACCGATTACAGCATTGACTTACGCCACCACGAATGCCACGTTCGAAGAACATCAGCATATCTACGTCTTGAAGTGTTTCGAGTTTACACCCCGTATATTTGAGCATACAGTCCCACGTGTAGCCCGGAATAGTGTAATAGTGAGCGGGATCCAGACCGTATGTCTTGTGACAAGTGATGCGAAAAGTCTCGAACACGCACGTTAACAGCATGATGTCAGTTTTCATGTACAGATCGCTGTACTCGCCTAAATTTTGACAGTTAAATTTTGTCCAAACGATTTGAGCATGTCTGTATTCGTCCTCGTCAATGTCTGCATCGTTAAGTTTATTGTGAAAGCTGGTCAGGTCTGGTAATTCGGTGTCGTCAAGTCGTTCTATTGTGTCTATGTAGTCGTATGGAAAAACGCCCTTCTTTTTCAATAATTTCAATTTCTCTTCGTCTAAATTCGGAAATTCCCGTTTAAGATTTACGAAATTCTCCGCTTTTAATGTGGAAGCCAGCTCTTGTAATGAGCAGCCCATAAATCTAAAGGAATCTATGAATCTGAATTTTAAGTTAGTTTCATCATCGTATACCGTAAAACTAATATATTTTTCCTTATTTACCGGTAGCAGAGTGACGTGATATCTTTCGGCGAGCTGTTTAATTACGAAATGTGCGTCATAGCCCCCCAGATTGTGGAACACCACTGGAATTACGAAGGATTTTTTATAATTTAAATTGCACTTATTGTGCGCAAACCCCCTGAAATCGCCGGTGAGGTGACAATGATCACGAACGATTTTATCTTTATCATTGAACGCTACCTCGCAAATGTGACATTTCTTACCGACCGCATCCTGTAAACTAACTTCCGTATTCATGGGTTCGATATTTTTCAATTTGGAAGAAACGAATTTTGCGATGGCGCTCAACTCGTCCACAAACCAAGACATACAATCTGTTCCGCGATTACTTTTGAAAAAAGACCAATCGTCATTATAGTCACATTTAAAATAGTACCCGGCACTGTATGCTCTGTGTTTTTGATAGCGAGAACTTTTCGTTGCTGGTTCTGCGCCATAGCGATCTCTGTACTCTGACTGTTTATTTGCAGCTTCCGCATCGTTAAAGGGCTCAAGCAAAGATTCGAAATCCGCGTAAATCACAAAATGAACCTTTTCCTTATAGACGAAATTTTTAAACTTAACGTACAGTTCTTTTGGAAACTCAATTTTACATTCGTTAACTTTCTCGCAATCCCCCGTATGACCATCTAATTTAACCTGCGAAGAGAAATAATTGAGACACCTATCACAGAAAAATACTTTATGTTTATGTTTAGAAATTTGACTATTCAAAAGCCTTGATAAATCTTTGATGTACACGTAATGATATTTAATATTTTCATCTTGTTCCTCATCCTCGTTATCTGACTTGGGTGCCGGATCAAATTCAGATATTTTTGGATAATATTTATCTTGGATTAATAATAAATTTACGTGTTTTTCACGCTTTTGCTTAGTCAAGCGAACGGGGACTACTGAAAAATTTAATTTCGAGTCCATCTCCAGGACAAACACATTAACAGAAATATCAGCATTATTCTTTTCAAATTTAGAAATATATGGTATTTTCATAGGAAATTCAATTCCTTTTAAATTTAACACTTCAGTGTAATGAGGATATGTAGAGGTTCTGTCTGAATGTACATCCGTAGGATAAAGACCGCTGACGATGCTCCAGGCAAAGCATGCTTCGTCGTTCATATTTTTTACGTTAATACATGCCTGTTTTTTTAAAATTTTTTCCGGCAGTCTAATGTAGGATGAGCCGGTACCATTCCCCACTTCGAACTTATTAATGTTAACTTCCAAGCTAAGAATTTTATCTAGGGCCCAGCCAGATCCGGATTCGGAGAATTCAGATAAGGAATTGAGAATTTCATCTTTCACGTTAATTTGAAAAAAATTTAACAAGTCCGTTCCGGCGTCGACTATTTGATTTTTTGTGTTGAAGTACTTTCGTTCAACGATTTCAACTTCTCCGGATTTTCTCAGAAATTCACCACAGAAACAGGTATTCACTTTAAGAGTACGCATTTTTTTCAATACATTCATAACCCTATTTTTAAACAAGTAAAAAGCATCATCTAAAAATTGGGTAACATCTTTGTGTGTTAAATTTATTATTATTCCCGTACGTACTCGACCCTGAAAAACTGAAATTATCTCTTCCCATTTCACCCTATCACTGCGATTTTCTTTCACTGGCGCGGCTCCTACTCTTCCCCCAATACGATTTAAATGTTCAATTACTTTCTTAAACCGTTTAAGATGACCGAGATTAGTTTGTAGTTTTCTCAGAGTACCTACGGCTAAATCTGAATCGCGAATCGCCTTATTAAAAAGCCTAATATGCTGCTTTAGTTGCTTAAGCCAGGTGTCTCTCTCCCGCGGTGTAAAATTTCTTTTTTGAGCTAAAATTACCTCGACTGATTTAAATTTCGCCACAATTTCATCACTGAGACTAGCAATTTCTAATGAACTCATTTTTATTTATTTAAATGCACTTCACAATGTTTAAGAAAAATTTATACATACAGATTTTTCAATATCGATCCTGTTCCCTACGTATTTTTATCTTAATTAGTAGTGCTGCCGTCTTGCAATGATTCAGCTAAAAAAAACATACAAACATTAGAAAAAAATAAATAAAAAATAAAAAAATAAAAAATAAAAAAAATCAAAAAATTTAAAAATAAAAAAAATAAAAAAATTAAAAATAAAAAAAATCAAAATTTTATAAAAAAAGTTAAAAAATTAAAATTGATAAAAAATTAAAAAAATTAAAAAATTAAAAATTTATAAAAAAATAAAAAAAATAAAAAAATTAAAATTAATAAAAAAAAATAAAAAATTTAAAAATAATAAAAAAATTAAAAAATTAAAAAAATTAAAAAAATTAAAATTATAAAAAAATTAAGAAAATAAAAGAATTTAATTGTCCTTACTTTTCACAAATTGAAAGCTTATCCCCATAGACGGCTTCTTAACGTCCTTCAAGCCTCCAAATATAATGCTGTGTTTGCCTTCGGTGAAATCAGCTAAATTGTTTCTCATTAAAGGTGTCACCCTCTTCGGCAGAAAAGCCTTATTATCCTCCAGTTCAATCAATATGCTATCACCAAATTTTGTGGTCACTACTTGAGCTGATAATATTGGCTGGGGACTGTTTATTGGTAAGTCGGACACCTTAACGAGTGGTTTCGTTTCTAAAAGCGCAATTTTATTCAGTTCTTGTAAATTGGCCATCTAAAAATATTATATATTCATGATTTGAAATTTAAACAAAAAAGATTAAAATGTACTCACTTTGTAATTAATAGCGCACACTAAAACACCAAAAAGTATTGTACTGCTGAACTATGAAGTGTACAGACTTATTAACTTCTGAACTATTAAGATTATAATAGCGATAATCACACTTAAACACCAATGGTACTATTGTACTGCTGAACTATGAAGTGTAGAGACTGCTGAACTATTAAGCCTAGAATAACGATACGCCGACTTTTATATCCTTTCCCCCTCCCCTCCATACTTCATTGCGAGTCAGCAAAAACCGTGAGAACGCTTTAACCTTGAACGCAAGTGTTCCATCTTAGAACTGAATGTTACTCTTTTAGTCACGTACTTATGATTCACCACCAGCATTAATCACTTATATCTGACAGCTCTTCTTCATCAAAGACTTCTTTGTTCTAAAACTAGAGCGCTTTAACCTTGAACGCAGGTGTTCCATCATTCTTAGAATTGGATGTTGCTCTTTTAGTCACGTACTCACCACCGGCATCACTCCTTTGATCTAGCCGCCTACAGACAAGTCTCGACAAGTCGCTAGCCTTGAACGCAGGCATTCTCAGAACTGGATGATGTTGCGCAATAACCTTGAACGCGCACGATTCTCAGAACTGGATGTTGCTCTTTTAGTCACGTACTCGCCATTAATCACTCCTTTGATCTAGCCGCCTACAGACAAGTCTCGACAAGTCGCTAACCTTGAACGCAGGCATTCTCAGAACTTGATGATGTTGCGCAATAACCTTGAACGCGCACGTGTGCATATCGATTACGCTACATTAATCACTCCTTTGATCTAGCCGCCTACAGACAAGTCTCGACAAGTCGCTAACCTTGAACGCAGGCATTCTCAGAACTTGATGATATTGCGCAATATTGCGTAAGATTACGTAATATTGCGCAATACGCTTTAACGATGATGCAATACCTTCTGGTCATTGACGATTACTTCTTGTATACCCCCTCGCCGAAGACCACCCCCTCGAAGACTTCTTCGCCCTCCACCTTCCGGTCTTTGACGATTTACTTCTTGTACATACCCTCGACCCTCTCCGAAGACTTCTTCATCCTCTCCATGGTCACTCCGGATGGACAGACGCCATCGACCTCGAAAGTGGTCCCGGAGCGGCTTTGCCTATCTACTGTTGTAAACATTTTACTGCTAAACAAATGATTCCTCTCACGATTTAGTAGGTATCCAAAAACTAAAAATAGGTTAAAATCTTATAAATTCTTACTACAAGGTGTTTCATGTTCATTGGAGTATGTTAAAAGAGAAATTACATTAAATTTTCTTGAGATAATATTCCACCAAAAATTTTATTTTTAATTATTTTCTATCAATTGTAAACAAATTTATTTTGTGTTTAATAGACATTTTAATAGAGGGGAAAATTTAGTCACATTAGAAGTTCAGCAGAAATTACTGTTTTTACATATTTGAAAATATTCTGCTTCCTAAACGAACCACGGAGTATATCTGGATAAAGATTAAAAAGTAGCAAAGAAAAAAACATATTGCATAAATGTTAACAAGGCATATTAATGAACTGTGTTAACTGTTACTTGTAAACACCATAACTTTCTTTGACAATTTTCCTTAAGGGGAACTTCATTCCTCAACCAGTTGAAGTATAAATAGGCGTATTGATGATTATCTGGATAAAACACATCAGATCTCTTTGAAAATATTCTTTATGAACTTCATTTTTCAACCAACTAGTGTATAACGGTCGGGTTCATACTGGATAAAAAAATTCAACCGACAAAGAAGATGGCATATTGCAAACATTCCTGAACCATTTGGTGTACAATAAAGAAAATTCACACTACTGACTACCTAGATAAAAAGTTCGAAGCTGTTACTTGACAAAAAAAATCCTATTCTTAATCTGTTTTAGCGTTTCTTGTAAATGCCATAACTGTTTAAAATTTGCCTGCTTAATGAACTTCATTACTCAACGCATAACAGGCGAATGCATACTGATTATCTGGATAAAGAGGACGACCCACGAAGGACACTACTGCTCGATTAAGTATTTTCCATGCACAAATGTAAAAAATGCCATATTAATATTTATACTGGTCCCGTTGTTACTTATAAACACTATATTATAAGGTAAGTTAACAAAAAAATTCCAAGTTCAAGTTTATTACATAATATATTAACTTAAGGACTCGATCGGTTTAAAATAGATATGTATTATGTATCATGAAATTTTGCTCTTATATTTAGGACTAAACTGTCAAGGTGAAGGTATAATCCATGTACACAAATGTTTGCCAACTTTCGATCAGTCGTCTTTCATTATAATACTAATATCCTTTTGATAAGTAATTTCTATTTATAATTTTGATGTTACAAGATTATTCTGACTCCGCCAACTATGTAATTTATTAGGTGCCAAACAATTTTGTATTTTTATAACATTATGAAATTTCATAATTGATATATTTAAATTTTATTGTCATTTGGTCCAATCTGTATGTTTAGTCTTTAACCTAATCACCTCAAAATTAAATTCGGTAATAATACACTCTATCTAAGTAACAGACGCAGAATCTAAGCGAAAAAGAAGTTGTACTTGAAAAACACGAGGACACACAACCATCAGTAAGGAAAAATTTACGAAAAACTGACGAATTTAACTATGTAGTAACAGCAACCAAAATGATTGACAATGATATAAATAAACTTTGTACCATTTTATACACGACAGTTTAAGATAACTCAGTAAAAGTCGACAAAAGACGATGTATGTGTATGTGTTATACGTCAAAGATATTTACCTATTTCAAAGACAATTTAATAATTACAAGCTGGTACGTAACTTATTTCCAGTTGTTGAGATAAAAATCCACGGGTCCAACATAATTTTTAATACGAAATATACGATGAAATAATTACCTCTGAAACAGTAAACAAATTTGGCCAGTCATTATGCGATATTTATATAATCCAATAAAAACAGAATTCTCTGAAATAGTACTATAATGTACGAGACTAGATGCTACCAGATTTAGCGTCGTTTATTGCTTTTTGGTCTGTATACGAAACAGGATATAAATAATTTTTAGCTCAGTATATTCTAATAGGAAGTTTTTCAAGCTGGGAAGTGGTAGGTTTTCGACGTAAAATGAGAAATACTATACAGTACTTATTAGAAATTATTTGCATAACAAAAATTAACATGTGGAAGTTTGTGTACCTGTAGAAAAGAAAGTTTTGCTCTGCGAGTGAAAAACAACTCCAAAGAAAAAAATCCAAGTTCAGGAGTCGAGCCCCACTTCAAAACGAGCTAGAAATTTGAGATTTGGAATTCCGTAGATGTTACTATGACTATTAGGTTATTATCTATTTAGCAATGTCCATTATTTCTAACCACCATCAAATAGATATTTACTTATATAAAAATCTTTCCTAACACTAATTATTTTATTCGTATTCTTTATTTGAACTGAATACGAGTAAGAAGCATCATTAATATGATTAATGACAATAATGTTTTTCTCTTACAGGCAAATAATGAAATATTTACAACACAACTAATGCAACAGCCTAACTAGACATTGTACGACGTACGTATAATAATTCATCTTGAAATAGAACGTTTAAAAATAATGTCGAAATGAGATTTCGATCAAAATTTTCCGCTTACACATGCTATTGTTGACTGATAAAATGGGTTAATGGATTAATTTATGATTCCCGTCCTTTCCCTGATATGGGATCAGGCAAGTGATCATCTCCAAGGAAGAAAACGATGTTTAACCAACCACACAGAACACTCTGTATATATCTTTTTAGAATCTACAGACCAAATTATACTTGATCACGTTTATTTTTTTCAAAATTAATTTAAATATTTTTGAATTATTTAATTTTTTAGTGTTAAATGGAAATAAAACTAGACATATCATAATTATATATCGTCGTATTCGAAATAAAATATTCCATCTAATGTTGGGGGTTTCATAAAAAAAAATTGACTTTTTTATCAAAAACCAACACTTTAAAATTGATTGGCCCACAATACACTTAATATTAACTTAATACTAAGAATTATTATTTGTATGAATAACAGAATTAATTGAGATAGATACATTTTCCTTCTGCCTTCTGGAATGAAAAATAAAATAAAAAATTTTAAAATTATTTTTGAAAAAAAACGTGATCAGATAGAATTTAGTCCGTAAATTCCAAAAGTAATTAAATATACAGGGTGTTCCATTTAAAAAATCGAATTTAATGCTATTTCCGTCGAAACCGGAAGTCGGCCATTTCGAATGTACGTCCCTAAATTGGAAAATAAGTCTTATACATATACATGTTCCAAATTTCAAAACAGTTAGTTCATAAATAAAGCAGCTATAAGCCTGGACCGGTTTTCGTGGCCACCCGGTATACCTATATGACGTTAGACAGAAGTAACATTTTCGCAGATGATTAGTTTTTACATCGACGCGTTTTTATAGAGGTTACAGCGACTGACTGAAATCAGGTGGCGCGAAGCAGTGGATCGTCTTTTCAACTTCGTTGTTACTCATCGATACACGGCCGTATATGTGTGAAAATAAAAACTGCAAATAAATAAGTGATATTTCACATTCCAGAGCGCATGCATGAAAATAACCTACATCCTACCCCTTTACTTTACGCTCTAACAGGCGGATCGCCTACATCCAAGTTATCATCTTGGCATCAACACAAATTCTGACTGTCTTTGTTTATAGTTAACAATTTGCATTAACCCATTTATTTTTTCGCACTATGACCAGTTTTGTAATACTGGCCAGCTCTGTATACAGGGTGTACAAAAACGTGAAAGATTGCCTATATAACTTTATGAGTAGCGGCTTTTTATTATTAAAAATAAAAATATTACCTGAACAAAAAATGTTTGAAATTGCCAACCAATTTTCCTTTAATAGTAACCTTTATTTTTGTGGAAAATCTGAAAGAAAGTAAAAGATTTTTCTCCGTAAGGTACATCTTGTACCTTTGATAAGACTTTTTGACGAAATGGATAAATAAAACAAGATTTTAAACAATTATTTAGGGAAAAATATAAAGATACTTAG
The DNA here is from genome assembly GCA_963680705.1 of Rhagium mordax. Taxonomy (NCBI): domain Eukaryota; kingdom Metazoa; phylum Arthropoda; class Insecta; order Coleoptera; family Cerambycidae; genus Rhagium; species Rhagium mordax. Next base: position 17,016,636 of record OY796661.1, read on the forward strand.
AAAGGAAAGAGCACCTAATAGTTTCATCTTAATCAGCAAGAAATTCGTGATGTGTTGTAGGGCCAAAAAAAATCGAGGAAGAAATGTATAAAAAAAGACGTTCAAATGTTCCTTTATCTTTATCTACAAAAAGGCAGTCAGCTAAACGGTCAAAAAAATTTCTTATGCGTTGGTCCACTGCCAAAACCACGAATGTGCATTTTTACCGAAGGTCGAAGCAATAGATGCGCTTTATCTTTTGAAAAAAAAAACTACTTTTATAAAATAAGGTATCAATATTTTAGAGATCATTTGTTTTGGCGTTAGACCGACGAATTAGTATTTCCAAGGACCGGACTTGGTTATCGAAATAAGTGACCTTTGAACTATTTTTGTATTTGCAGTTGTTAATTTTTATCGAGTCTTATTAATAGTCTTATAATAATAATTCGTTAAGAGTTCCATTGTTCAGGATAATCTGTACACTTATAACGAACGAAACATTTAAATCGATCCACATTAACTTCAGTAAGAATCAGTCTTATTGAATTTGACGGCGTGAAACTAGAGAAATGAAAGATAAAAAAAATGGTATCCGAAACAATAAAATATACCACTCAAATCAAGGTGACCTATACGTAATGGGGGAAAAACATTGATATACGGTCTCTTTTATAGATTTTACGACTTAATATATTTTTAAAAATAATTTCAAACGTGAGATTGCGACAAACCTTGTTGTTAGACAAGCTTGCCATGAGATCGTCCAGTTCCCTAGTAGCTGTGGAGGCAGCGGGGGTATGTGTAGCAGTAACATGGGAAGAAATTAATTCCGTCTCTCCCGGATATCCAGTTTCTGTCTTAGTTTCCTTAACGGTAATCACCACCTTCTTGGGACCCGTGTAAATCACATCTCTGAAATAAAAATACATTTATGAGGCTCGAAAATAATGTGCGAAACTTTATACAGCTTGATATAGAAAAATGTAAGAGCAACATGTGCTATTGAACACATTAGGTACTCGGAAAACGCCTTTAGACTAGCGGGTGAGTTTCAATCAGTGATGTATTGACTACCCGATTAGCTCATGAAAGCCCCTTCCCTTTCTCTGACGTTTTACAATGCTTTATATTATACTTATTTATTAAAGGTACTCAAATTCTGGTGTGAACGAACAATAATTCAATAATTAATAGTATTTACGAAAAAGCAGTGACCTGTAAAATGAGCGACAATTAATTCAAAAAAGTTGAAAAAACCAAAATGAAAGCTTGTTTGTTAAAACAATTACTGTCGTGCGTGGATTGTAGCATCCTAACTCCTTGACACTCGTCTTATTAGTACCAGTACCGTGTTAGATAAGGGATGGTGTACTAGTGTTTTAACTAAAAATAAGAATTCTTTACATACTTCGCCACTTTCAATTTGTTATAAAGAAAAATGTTGCAATGCTTCTATCGAAACAAACAAGCCAATTCTACATATATAAAATTTATTCTCAAAAAGGACAAGTAATTTTGAACCAATCTGTGTATTGTAAATAAAGAAGGTGTGCCAGCAAATAGTTCGCTATTTGCCTCACCATATTATTCAGGTGCTGTCATTTAGTTATTTGCTTTCGTTTTTAAAACTTCCATTTCTTATCGACAATACAAACAATTTTACTTTCTTTGCTTGATGATACGTATTATTAACAGCTTTATTTCGTTTTTTACAAGCTTGACTATCGTTTCTTAAAACAAAATGAGTAATAGCGCTGTACGCTTTCGAGAAGTTTAATCGTCGCGTATAGCAAAGATCATTTCATATACTAGATAGTCAAAGCCACTGTTTATTTCATCGCCCCATCTTCTCTCTCTAACACGTGCAAAATTGGATGCCAAATAACAGAGAAGTATTGCCAGTATCATGAGTTAAAGTGAGATGAAGCTTAAGTTGGGGTCCATTTATGAGCGATAAAATTAAACAATAGGACTGACTATCTAGTGTATACATGATCTTTGCGTATAGGAAATCGACTTGATTCCTACTAATGAGTGAAAGTCAACTGAACTCGTATTTAAACGAATCGATCTGTATAGGGTATTTGTGATTGATTGACATACAACTTATTGCATGACCGTTCTTACAAAAAAACATACACTTGTGATATTTCACCACGTATTTGTGTATTTTCTAAGCCTATACAACCTTCTTGTTAATTCCAGTATCCATGATGGACCTACTAAAATCTCTAAAACAGGTCCCAGTATGTTTTCAAATTTATGAGAAAACTAAATGGGATGGTTGAGCATAGGGGTAGGTTGGTACAAGCTTAATATTTCTCTAACTGTGCAACAGATGGCAACCATGACTCTGTAAGTGTATTCCTCAGATGATCAAAGCAGACGGTGGAAAGCGGTAGTTACATCTGTTTATTTGTTACCGAGTTATAAAATGTTTTTTGTTTTAATTACTTGTGAGTAAATATTTTCATTTATATATAACATTATAAAACATAGTCATTGAGTAGGTTTTAGTTTCTATATTTTGCTCGAGGAGAATATATATATTTAGTTTGCTTCATTTCTGTATATTGAAACAAATATGTAACGTATTGATTCAAGAGCTGTAAAATTTTGACAGACATTTATGGCGAAGGGGTTGGTTGGTACATTTTGGTCGAGCTCGGTTGGTACTGGTACTGGTTGCACCAAAAAAACTTAAACAGAACAGACGCAAGACAAAATCTTCCTGTCTAACTGACACTCCTATGAAAGATGAACTAGAAAAGGAGAAAAGTGCGAAAATGAGCAGCGAAAAAGAGATGAATAGTAAAACCGTTAAAAAATGTTTTTGAAGCAAAAAATTAAATAAAAAAGAAAACAAGAAAATGACAACTCCGAATAACAGTTTGTTTTTAAATTATTACTATTTTTTCTTTTTTATTTTGCGACACAATGATGTAATTCATTTTATTAGAATAAAATCTACCTTTTAACATTATTACTTATTACACTAACCTAGCCTAACCCAACCTAATCTAAATTACTTTTTAACGTTATTATTATTTTTTTTTGTTGAACCAATAACCCCAAAAATATAGACTGTATCAACCAACCCCATAGTGTGTATCAACATACCCCGGCTAAGGGGCATGTCGGTACACATGACATGACCTGACAATTGATTTTTTTTTGGCTATATACTTTTTTATATTTGTGTTTAATATGATTATTTACCTAGTCAAATAAAGTAGCTGTCATTGCCCTACACCAAATTTTTAATTATATCTATAGATGAGATGCAGAAAATTCAAATGTAAATTTTATCCCGACCAGCCCCGGTCACCCCTACTCATGTTTGAATATTCCGTTAAATGAAATTAATACATTATACATTATGAAACTTATTAAACTGATATACCTTTGATTGTACCATTAATATTGTCAACTATTAGGAAAATTTGCCGGTAAAATATTTGGCAACTTTCACTACATTCTACATTTCCAGTTTTGACAAGAGCCAACTAATATTATCGAAATAAACATGCTGCAGTTATCTGTTATTATAGGCGAGGTTGCAAGGTACAAGGTATAGATTTAGAAAATGGAATAGAAAAGTACTCGAATACCCTCAAATTGGAATAACAACAACTATATTGTCCGAATTACACGTATAATGCATGCAATCAGAGAGGATTATTGTACAACTAAAACGTTAGTTATCAATAAAAAGCTCAGTTTCGTGCACTTTTAATGCAAAGAAAATTCTTACTAAGACTATTTTGGTTACTGTTGACAAAATTTAAAATTTTATCTTTTCAGCTAAAGTGTTGTAATGTGAAAGTAGTATATTATGTAATGAGCATTTAATGATACCCATGAAGACACAAGTATGAAAATTACGTAATGAATTCGAGTCTCTTATTAGCCATTAAATGTGAATTGCATACACTATTTATTCTGCGATCAGTCATAAAAATAACTTTAAAGCACACATTTTTGGAATTTAAAAGGTAAACAGTCACTATGAACTGCCAAAATTGATAAATTTTAGATGTGTCGTGCTCACGGCAAGATTTGATATTAACTGAATTGCTGTGATGTGGCGTTTTAATTGATAAACTTGTATTTTAATGACTATTTCACTCACCTTAAAATTATCACATAATCTGACCAATCACAAACCAAAGACGGCTTGTATTACAGCGAAAACACCGACTGTCTTTCAATTCTAATTGGTCTATCAGCGTGGTGTTTTCAACGACGTAACCATGGATACGGATGGCCGTAAACATGGATGCGGATGGCAAAGCAAAGTTTTTTTTTTGGCTTCGGATGCTTGTCCATTCAGCCACGACTTATGTTTAAAGCAAAGTTTGACAGTTTAATAAAAATTAATGTTTTTAAACACTCCAACATAATGAAAATCGCGAATCACCGAAGTTTTAGAGACAGACGTCAAAATGAGCCGCGTCGGTACTACTTCAAGTGAAGTTATCAACCAAAAAATTTGCTCGTGAAATAGTCTAATAAAATATAGTTCATTTCATTTTTGTATCGCAGGGAAAAAGTGCCGCATTTACAAAGCAGTAACGCGGCATCTTTGACCTTCAGAGAAGCCGCCGCACGTGTTCCTTTGTCGGTAATTTTTTATTTGCAGAAGAAATCTGAAGTGGACTTTACCACTCGTGATTGAATTTATCTTATAAGTCTGTTTTTTATTTCTAAACTTAACTGAGTTGCTTGAAAACACCACTCGTCCTACGGACTCGTGGTGTTTCCAAGCAACTCAGTTTCGTTAGAAATAAATCGACAGACTTATCGCCAAAAATTCAAACTCTTGTGGTATTACTACTGAAAATTTCACCGTCGCATTTTTAGCCAATCAGAAGTTTGGTTTTGGTTTCGTTACCATGGCAACCCAAAAAACTTAGCGAAAATAGTAAATGGAAATTTTCCTGTCAAATTGTTGAAATATGATCATATTTGACATTTGTTTTTCAAACGCTATTTCCGAACAAAAAACCGCCGCCAAATCGCCGTTCTGGCAAGAAATCCAAGGTAGAGTTCCCACTTGGAACTACATCGCCAATCGCACAGACTCGCTGCGATTTTCGGTGCAGGAAAAGCGAACAAAAAGAGGTGTTTTTGACGTCTACCATAAAATTGGCAGTTTTGAATTTTCTAACCTAATTTATTTTTTCGTTTAATTTAGGTGCGAAATTTTCTTAGCGAATCTCTCGGATTTTTTTCTAGTGCACAAATTTTTTGAGAAAATAATAATTTTCAATAAATTAAATTAAAATAAAATATCCGGTAATAATTCAAGCACTAGGGAGATTACTAGTGAAAAATCTGTATCATAATGAATTTAATTAAAGTACAGATAGTAAATGTTTAATAAATCAATTAAAGTATGGGAGTAGAAAAAGATGTTAATTTGATATTTTTAGTTTTTTAAAAGAAAATTACATTTTAGCTTTATAATGAGCCCCCCGAATTTCTCTAACATGTAAATTATGAGTTAAAATTATGACGATCGACCAAAAATGTTGTTATCCAAAAATGCTTCCTTGAAGCGTTACAAAAAAACACAGACTGCGAAATTAAACCATGCAATTTAAAAACAAATTAAACTTGGTAAGAATTTTTAGATCTAGTCTAAAGTTAATTTGATGCAAAATGAAAAAAAAAAAATTAAACGAATGCGTCCTGAAATGTGTCTTTTTCTTCTTCTAGTCTAGGGCTTGTCTGTTTAATCACCGAGAGCACTGCGGTCTTCTGGGCTTATTGTGGTCTCCGTTTGCGATTCTACTCCATATACATTTCAGAACCTCTGTACAGTGATCAAGTGGGTACAAGTCCGTAACTGAACGAGTTTTGAAGGTTTCCGGTCCTGTTTACATGAATCTGTTCGTAAATATTATATCTCCTGCGAGCTAATGATTGAAGTAAATTCCTCATACTGATGTCTACGTTCGCACATTTACTGTACTGTATATTATATACGAAATTTTTATTGAGGTGACTCTCAGGCAAAGAGCTAAAATGAAGTATGTTATATCCAGTTCCATGAGAACACCTTGTATACATGAAAAATAAATTAATTCACATTTTCACAGTTTTCTTCAACTTTTGATACAAAAATGAATGTAGTGGGTCATTTCTGTTGATCTAAGACTCAGGGAGGTCCATCAAGTGCAAATGTTGACATAGCGAACGGTTGGGTTAGGAAAAAAATTAAAACACTGAGAAGATGGTATTTTGTTCTGGCATTTCAAATCTGAAGTTAAAAGCAACAAAACATCAAATGGTGTACAAATTCGTTAAAAAATTGTTTCGAATTAAAAATCTTTAATATATTTCTACTATGGAATTCAAATGTGATGCTATCAATGATAATAAGTACTAAAAATAAAATTTTAGTTCCAATAGGACCCAAAATATTTTTTTGTCAACACTGCATAATTTAAAAAAAAACAGATTAGGATTTTTTATATAGGTATATAGGTCCTACCTATTTTTATTCTTTCGTGTTGCTGTGGTAATTTTTACTCTTCCAAATAAATAACTTCAAGGATCAAAGATCAAAGATTTGTTTTACTTTGTATGGATTTTACTAGTGTATAATACTGAATACGAATACGTCTATAGAACAGGAAGTGAATCAGTAGCATCAAATTACAAGTATCATAAAAACTGTTTATCCAGTTTTCACTAAAATGCTGAACATTTCAAAAAGATGCTAAGAGATCGGTTTATATTTACATTCTAATTATAAACACACTAACAAGGTCAGGGCAGCATTTACTTTTAAAAAATATTCCGCCAGAAATTCTATTTCTACACGTTGTGGCGAAAGAAATTTCTATATGCGGCACTGGCACGGAGACCATGAAACAATTGGTAACAATTCGACAGTTCCTAGTTTTGGATCATTCATGTTAAAGTACAAAAAAATGCACTAATAAAAAAATTTTTAATTCTCATCGGCTCGGAAATAATAACAAGTAATTCAAAACTTCACAATCACGGATTTCAAAATTCAATAGAACTTTAGGATCATTTTAATTGAATCAATGATAAATTAAAAGTTAAGTGTGTTACGTCAAATAATTTATAAATCTATACATAAGTCGTTCTTAATTAGGGCGTACATCGCTTATTTTGGAAGAGTCAAGTACGTTTAAATTGGGGCAAAATGACAAAAATAAACTGGCTGACACTGCAAGATTTATAATGTGCAAAAACTGTTTATACACCATTAATTATTGTTGCATTTTTCATAAGAAATGCATTTGGTTAATTTATCTAGTAAAAACAACGTACAAAATCAATATGTGGTAGGGTTTTATTGAACGTTCCAAGGCAAGTAATGGTTCCAAGGTGCCTGAATACCTATATTGTACCGAGGCAAAATTATTTTCAATATTTAAATTTTTTTTATCTATAATTAAAAGTTTATCCAAAAAAGTGTTTTATGGTACAACCAAAAACCAAGAGAAAAAAATTATTTGGGCCCGCTTTTTGGTAATGGACTTTTTTTTGTATGATGTTATTTTCATTTGACTTCCAAAAATATGCTTAAAATTGGATAAATTAGATGCGTTATTTTTAATTCTTCATACTGTTCAAAATGGTAACAAATCCTTCAAAAAGTTACTCCAAAAAAATGTCTAAAATATGAGGAGGAACATAGACTAGCATCCCGACGAAGATTAGTGACGACCTGCAACTAAGTATGCGAAGGTTAGGATTTACGATTGTTTGGAATGAGAGGTCATTTAACCAACGTGTGCATTAGATACGGAAATAGAAAACTACCTGTTGGAGTGAATCGGGAGGAACAAAACGGAAAAACAGACAATCTAAACAAAATTTTTAAATTTTGCCGGACAAATAAAACGCATCAAATGAAACTTTGATCCAACTATGAAACTTTATATTTTTGTATGCACTCGCACTCGCGTCATCTGGATGAGCTTTTGTGCAATCGCAAGACTGGCGACAGACTAATTTTGAATGAAATACTGATCTTAAGATTAAATTTTTCAAATTTCATTATTTTTCGCTTTCTATTTTTGGGACTTATTTAAAAATATCGGAAAAATAGAGAATGCCACAAATTGTGTTCAATAATAAATTAGTCTAACCTCAAAATTTGTCAATGAATGTTTTGGATTTTTCACCATAATTTCTGATCTATATAAATAGATAGGTAAAAAAACCGAAAAATGAAATTTTGCTGGAAACCTCCACGTATTTTGTATATTTTATGCTACAGAAATTTCATGTTACCTTATTAACCTAATAAAAACTTAATAACACAGTTTAGTGAAAACGTGATGGTGTGGAAGGCTCTATCGATCACAAATAAAAAAAATATTATAGAGATGTAAAACTGTAAATTTCGTATGAGTGTGTTATAGATTCCTAACTAATAATTGCATAAAATTCCAAGATCGGAGCACCAGTGTTTACATAAACACTGATTAGCTTATCTCTGGGCGTCGGTCGGTCAGTAACTGATTGAAATAAGTGCTAAATAAATAATAATTCCAAATTGTATTAATTTAAGTTTTGACAGTATTTTCAAATTTACCTTTTCGTTCGTTTGCCAAATACCTACGACTATATTTTCTCATTTCACACTACTGCGTAGTTATTAAAATGTACAAATTATTATAATTAGGATTCTATTTTATTAAATTAATTGACGACAGGTTTTTAATTATTGTTTTCTGCCAAAAAGCTCAATTTAGAACGCATCTTATGACCAAATTGCAGTGTTGGCATGCCAATTATGCACCAGTTTTTAATTTAACTATAGCAATTTATGGAGACAGAACACATGAACATGAAAAAATTCATACTTTTGCCATTTCTAAAACAAAATGAAATGAAAAAATTACGTGTTATGAAAGGAAAATGTCGCATTAAAATTAGTAATTAGCACTGGAACATTACTCTGGCTATCTTCAAAGTTATGAATATAAGATGCAGAAGAACTGTAAATCAAATCTTACCCGGTATTCAACTCGTCGAGGAGGCTGTCGACCGATGGTCTATTTAAAGTACTTTGAGCGCTGGAGGGCCTGGAATAATTGGCAGGACTATGTCCGCCTGAACCATACGATCCATTAAAAGGAGCGTTCGTACCGTTCATACTGTTATCTGAAAAAAAGAAGTCTATGTAGTAAATACATAAATAAATATACTCGGTAATAGTAGCTCAGAAATGTTCATTTCTATTATTTAGGCTGCTCACTGTCATTACTTTCGCGTGGTCCAAAAAGTAACAAATTTGTAATGATTTGTTAGAAAAATCTATTCTGGAAAAAAAACTATATGTATTCTAATTCTGCAGTTATAGTTACTAAAGTTATTTTACAGAAAAATGTTTTTGTTTCATAAACATTTTTATTGATTCTTGAAGAATGTTGGCCACCAAAACACCGAATTATCCACAGCCTACTTTGGTATTAAGAAGGATGTAACCTCTGCTTCGGAAGAAAGATATTACGTTGTATTTTTGTTTCTTTGCTTTGAATGGCTTATCAGTTTTTAAAATGTCAATTAGAGACAAAAAATAGGCAGCAGCAGACTTCGCCAAATTACTAACATGTCTGGCCAATATAAACAAAGTTTAATTTCAGACTGTTAAATTGCGAATCTTACTTGCCTAATGGTGTTTATAAGCGATTTAAATACATACATTTATTTATGTTTGGGGAGTTAGGATAGTTCAGTACAAAACAGGTGGAAAACTGTTAGGATGTTTACGATTTATCTATATAGCATAGACATCTTGAATTTTGAAAGACAAACTTGCAAACACTCTTAATAAGAGTCTTTTCTTGAAAAGACCATCAATTATTTGCAATCATAAAAGAGTATGGAGCTACAAGTCCGGATTTGATATTGGTAACAATTTATATAATATATGCGTGACTCGCATCTAATTTGCTCGGTACGGTGTCGTGTAAGGTAGTCCGACTCATGCCGGCTTGAAAAGCATAACGTGATTTGCAAACGGTGTTTATTTAAAGCAAATATGGTTAGTATATTTATATTAAAATATACGTGTACAGAGTAGTTCTCTATATTTTGACCCCTATCCTATCTGCAGTCTTTATGTTTAGAGATATGAAAAAAGCGAGGTAAAAAATGTAGAGACAAAAGTTGTAGATTTTGGTGTCAAATATCTTTTGCCGATAAAATATAAAGTAAAATAGCATCGGAAAGTAAAGAGACTTTCATAAATAAAACTCCTTGTATATTTTTGCATATTTTAAAAGATCAGTTTCTGCTGATCAAAAATATATAATATGTTGGCATTTACAAGAGTTGTTTTTACAACAGTATGTCTTTATTAGAAATATTTTGTCAGTTTTTTTTATATTCTACGCAAACTATTCCACACAAAAATGCAAACTGTTTTAAAAACAACCCGAGCAAATGCCTACATATTATATATTTATGAAATCAGCAGAAAATAATCTTTCAAAATATGCAAAAATATACAAGGTGTTCTATTTAAAAAAGCACAAGTTGTCTCTCTTTCTCTATTTTCCGATGCTATTTTGTTTTACTTATATTTTTTCGGCAAAAGATATTTGACATAAAAAATCGATAACTTTTTTCATATCTCTAAACATAAATGCTGTAGGTAGAGGTCAAAATATAGGGAACTACCCTTTAACCTACTTCCACTTCTGGTATAACAGATCTAGGATGTTTTAGCAAAAATGTGTTAAGTTACCATGACCAACAGGACATGTATTAAAAAATATTTTAAACTCAAAGACAAAATGTATAATTTCGAAGCCTTTATTGGAAGATAATGTTCAACTACGACCTCAATACATTTATTGATTCAGAAAGTCGACAATATAGTATATAATTTTGTTATATTTTGTTATCTATTGACGTAAAATGTGCAAAAAAAAAATTTTTTATTTTGTGATTTTAATGTGTTTCAAGGTCTGTAGGTGTCTTCGTCTACTCCAATAACCAATTAAGTTTTGGACATTAATAACCAGGAGACATCGTTTTTGTAGCCACTTATTTATAAATATTTCGAAAACTATGTAAAAAAAAGTGCAGAAACGAGATAAAAACGTCATGTCCCGGCTCCACCTTAATTTTTATAACATAAATGAAAACGCATACAATTAAGTAAGAAAATCAATCAATAATTATTCCATACCTGCAGCTGTATTTGCATATCTAGAGTTGCTAAGGTCCAAAAGTAGAGAATCCAATTCGTCTAGGTTGTTATTGAATGGGCGTTTCTCATTACTGACCGTTGCAGGAGCGGAAGAGGTACCTCCGTAATGACTATAACCGGGACTATGCGATGCGGATGTCGGTTGAGTTTTGCCATAGGTTACCTGCAACAAATAAATGACTTCATGTTTATTTTTAGGAATGGCAGACGTATTTCTTAATATCCGAATGATAACGCTGGATGTGGCCATATCGTCAAATGTATTCAACCGGACGTGTACAGTCGTGGACAAAGTATAGGTCAGTTCTGGCTTATAAAAATGTAGATGATATAGGTGATATATCTCTTACCATTTAATTAATGAGAAGAAATACACTTTTGATCAGAATAGTATTTAAACAAAAGCTTATTTAAGACAGAGTGTATCAACGAAGTAATAGTTGTTACTGCTATTGACTCATTAAAATTAATAGCATGATGTGTTATGTTTTAGACATAAACTGGAGTTAATTAACATTGCGCTTCTATATTCTCGTAGTCAACATCGTGCAGGGTGATGTGGAATACGAGATTCATATACCTGCGATGTAGCACCAAATCGTTAAGTTATAGAAACGGGTGTACTTGGTTCGGAACAAAACATCACTCTGTATTACTTGCTCCATAATGTCCAAAATATTGCAGTCTAATTAATAAATATGTGTAACAGTTTTGGCATTGGTACTGTTGTACCTCCTGATGTTACAAAATAAAACTGCAACATTTAAAAATTTAACACCCTGTAGTTAATTAGATTAGGATGCGGTTTCCAAGACAAAAATAAATATATAATTCTGATGCTATGTTACTTTGAGATTTGCAAATACAATTTAGTTGCTATTCTGAAAACGATTTAAAATGTTGAAAATATTATTATTTTCTAAAAAATGGCGACTGCGCCGGTGGCACTGAGATAACATTGAATAAAATAAATTATATTTCACATAGATATATAACTCATAAACTTTTATTTAAACTATTTGAGATAGCAGGAAAATTCTAGAAGTAAAGTTGTCAATAGGTACTATTTGGTATGTTTGCTCTGAAGAAGAGCCAATCTGTCAATAGGTACTATTTGGTATGTTTGCTCTGAAGAAGAGCCAATCACAAGTATTCGAGTATTAGAGCATAAGTATATAACTTTGCTTACAGTAACGTATGTTGTAAGTTACATGAAAATCACCTTTTTCTACTACCGTCTATATAAGTGAACTTTGTACCCCTAGCAACACGCGTGATAATGAAAGTAAACATTCGAGTTACCTGGTTGCTAGCTACGAAAGTTAAACTTTCGCAGCCAGGACAGAAAAGTAAAAAAAAACTTTCGATCTTTCAAGGAAGTACGCCAACATTTCATTTTCGCCGATTTCCGCATCATTTTTGGCGGTACACCATTTTAAAAACACAATCAATATTGGCAGCTTCTTATATCCCATTTTCATCGCCACAAACATATTTGTTTATTTTAGTTTGACACTACCACAAATTAAAATGTTTGACATAAACCTCGATGACAGATAGCAATTGTTACGTTGCCATGGAAACAATTTTCATAGACAGCCTCCTAAACTATAAAATTTATTAAAAACGTCATATAATTTCGTGAAATAAATAGTTTTAAATTATGAAATACCATAATATCTTTCGGTAGTAGAAAAAATATAATACATTACACGATGCGAAAGCTCTTTCAGGTGCTCGGTGTTTCTTCACCTCGCACCTAAAAGTAAACTTTCGCATCTAGTAATATAAATAACTATTAACCGTACCACTTATTTTTTGGACACTCAAATTCTCCAAAATTTTATTACTTGAGAGAAGTTCTTAAAAGAAATCGATGCTTTTCTGTTTTCCAGAAAATAAAAGAATATAGGTAGTTTGCAACAACAGTATAATCTTTTCATTTGCAAAAGGTTGTTGAACAGTAAGGGCTCTGTATACAGAGTATCCCGGAGTATCCTAAAACTAATTTTATATAGTTCATTTTTAGATTTTTATGGGAATAAATAAAAATGATTTAACTCATTTTGCTCAAATAAATATTGCTAACAATATGCCAATCAAATCTAAAATAATTGTGAACAGGGTTGGGCCGGTTGGGCAGTATCTGATTTTATTAAAAAAATAAATAATCAATGATTTAAATAAAAATACCAAAAAAATCATGATTTTTTAATTGTTTTTCCGAAAACGTTTCAAACAAAAAAAGATATCAGTGACAAATATTTCAAGGGTAAAGTGAAAACAGCCACCTCTACAGTTTAATTGAAAAAGATATAGTTATCGTATTCTTGGAATTAAAATTCATACATATCAGATTTTATTGAAATTGAAATTTGAGAATTATTGAAAAATTAAAAACAAAAAATGTAATTTTTACATAAGACAATTTTTTATTTGAGCAAATTGAGTAAAACTATTATTTTATTTGATTTATCGGTTTCAGGATATTAATCCATTGTTTACATATGCAAAAGTAGGCTGGTAAATAAATCATAACTAAAGTTGTACAGTTATATTTATTGCTTGTACGGTAATATTACAATACAGATCTGTCAATAACTGTCAACAGATGAAATAATAAATAATGAAACTATAGGGCTATTTATTAATACAAACAGACAGAAAACCCCAAACAATAATAATTAAATACTGAAATCCAACTGAAATGTATTTTCAGGCAATCCAAGGCCCATTTTTATGTGGCCGTTGTGACATTAAAAATGTAAACATTTATGTAATATGAAAAAAGGTAACAAATAAAAACAAACAAAATATAACTGTAACCATGGCGACAAATCAACCCATACAGACTTGACCAACTAATGAAATGAAAACGTTATTAATAAGAGAATATCAAAAGGTAATATCTATTAATAATGTCTTTATTTTCTGAAACCGATAAACTATTGAACAAATCACGGATGTTATGAATCATAACAGCCTTAGATGTCTTAAAATATTCGCTCTACGAGCTCATATTTTAAACCGACATCTGCGGCAGTTATGATAGTCATAACATTCCTTGATATGTTAATAGCTATTACAATGTAACATGAGCTATGTAACATTATTTACGAAAAAAATTAATGAAATTTTTATAATTTTGTAAGGTAAAAAATCATATTTTAAAACAATATCTGTCCGTTGGTCTACTTTTTAATAATAATAATAATACATGTCTTTATTTACACATTTTATTAACTTACAGAACACTTTAAATTTATTTTTATTTATGAAAACGACAACACTATTTGCACGCATTCAATAAATACAAGCAGTGAGGTCGGAATTCTGGAAGATTGCTAAAATTATTGAAATTATTCGCCTATTTTAGGAAAATAGGCACTAATATCACATATCAGGAAATGTTTATTTTTTTCTATCTGGATACTCTAAATATTAAATTAATTTCCACAAAAAAATCATACGAAAATGCGAATCAATGAATACTAGTAAAGTACCATAATTTGAAGTGTAGTTAACCTCTGGGACAAAGGTGACCAAAAGTACAAAAATGTTTAATTTTTGCATACTTTTGCATTTATAAATTTTTTTTTTTTTTATTTTTAATCACTTATTTAACGTCGGCCTATTTCCGCTACAGAGGCCAATCACCGACGCCAGGAGACGAGCAACCCCCAACCTGGAAATTTTGCCGAACCTCTTATCTTACTAAGAGTAGGGATTTTTTACTTGCCTAACATTTAATAGACAAGGGACCGACTGCTTTGCATCCCCTCCGAAGGATGACCACGCAAAACTCTTCCATACCTATTTATTTTTTATATAGTATTGTATAAACATAAGGAAGGCACAATCGCTCTAATCATGGTTGATATTTGTTTTAGCGATTGGTTCAAAATTTTATACCTCGTTCCAAACATACATATAGAATGAAAAATGGTCCTAATAAGGGAAAACCTTTCGTCTCATTTTACAAACTACTAACTCTTTAAAGAAAATAATATTGATTTTGTGTGCCTACCACGCACTTATGTCAGCCACTCGATATCAGCTTTTTGGACCCACTAAAAATTACTGGAAACAGTTATTGCAGGAATGGAAAAAGTACAATCCAAATACATCGTCTGTGGGAAAACTTGTTTTTCCACAATTATTAAAAAAAACTGTTGGATCGAATCGCTAATACTGCGCGTAAAATAATACTAAGCAAGGGTTCTCTTCTAGCGGAATTTATCGAATGTGCAAAGAAAATTTGCTCAAAAGAAAGAAGTTCGCCAATAGGTGAATATAATAGTAAATATTTAAAAGATCAGTTTGAAGAAAAATCTAAATTAGACAAAGAAACTGAAGACAGTCTGATCCTCCTCTCGATGAATTTAACAATATTCATGTAAAAGAAGGTAAAACATTTTATTGGAAATGTTGGAAAGGTGTTATCTGTGAGTGAAGGAGAAGTTAATGTTCTAAAAAGATCCAAGGTTGATAAGATTTGTGTGGCCCTTGGTTCAGGATGAAGCTACAATGTCTCCATTTTCAACATTAAGAAAAGTTAAGTGAACGAAGTTTGTCCCAGAGTGGTTTTGTATTGATTTTGCAAGTCAGTTTTTCATTTTGTACAAGTAAGAGAGTATTATTTAATCTAAAAAAATGTTTAGTTCATTTGAAATTTGAACCTTAATTTAAGTTTTACTTTCTGGTCACATTTATTTCCTTGATTTATAAAAATGTTAAATTTGAGTTGGTTTTATTTCGGTCAAGTCCATTCCAGAAAATCCTTTTTATAAAGTAAATAGTATATATGGTCAACTACGCCCCAAATGGGATCAAGCTGACCGCGATCAAATTTTAGACAGATATTCCACAGTTTTATACGCTGATTATTTTAATTTAAAATTGGTAAACCCGGAAGTTGCTAGAAACAGTATTTTACGCAAAAAATGAAGTTTCACGAGTATACCACAGTACCAATTTTTTTTTCTTTAAACTAAAAACGGGATATACCTACTTTGTGGCATCTACTCTCATAATTTATTGTATATTACATAAATCTTAAATTATCTCCTAACGAAAACTTCATACTGCAGTATTCTGCTCATTGCGTACGAATAACATAAGTATAAGTACAAGTACACAAACAACCTGTTGATCATCATCAACAAGTGGTCGATTGGACAATGTGTTTACGAAATGTCCGCATCGTCCTGCAAATCGAACGGAAACTTTGCAAAGACATAAAACGTAGATTGAATTCGTCTCGAATTGCAAAAATAACTTATGTATATAACATATGTATTAATTTAGTTATTTAACTCGGACATCCAGCAGGGGAGCCCGTGTATGGTGCGAACGTTATATACAGATCCAGTAAAAGAAACAGAATAAGAAAACCGCTGTTGAGCAACTGGGACAGACGATAATGTAAGATGTGGAAGTGGGGCTCGAACCGATATTTGCACACGGTACCACAATAGAAAAGCATGGGCGTTACGTCGTGCCGTTGTCGTGAAAAACATGAAAACATCACGAAAGGGGAAATATTTATTGTTTAGTACTCTTGTTTATTTTACAGTAATTTGTAAATGCTATAATTAGATGCTTTAGCTGATTGCAGATATTTATATATATGTTCAGGTTTTAATGCGTATCGTTAAATACCCACGATACCTACGGTACAATTCTAAAATTAATCCGGTTGTGTCACAATAACTTCAGAAATTCAATTATCGCCATGATATTCGCAGCTCTGTTTATATATATCGGGTGCGCAAAAAAACATTAATTAAAATTGAGATGCAACAAAGTTAAATATTCTAAACTATTGTAGTCGTTTCGGATGGTGTTAAACCTAAAATACTCGGTGATTAAAATTCATGAGTTTATAAAGTTTGAAACAAATAAAGAAAAAATGAGTGGTACATGTTTGGGAAAATTCTTGGTGTTAATTTTCATTTAAAAATGTGCAGATTTGGACGATATTTTCATTCATACAGAATGAACCACGTTGAAGTACCCAGGCAACACATTTCACTTGAAAAAACGTTTTTTTTATGTAGATCATAAAGTATGGATACGGTTTAGTATTAACATATATAATATGGAAAAATGTCAGTCTAAAAAACGTTTACTATTTAACATTTAAAAAACGTGTATGATAAATGTAGGATATATGTATAGCGAAAACATATTTATTATGTAGATTGTAAACATATATAGTACGTATTTATATTATAATTAAAATACGTGTGGCGGAAACAAATATATTACGTAGATTATAGACGTTTGTTATATGTATTTATATTACAATTAAAATACGTATAGCGAAAGCATATTAAATACGTAGAATATAGATATATATTATACGTATTTATATTAAAATATTCAATACGTATATCAAAAATACATTTACCTCGTAGGCCACATACAATTGAATAAGATAAGTTCAAAATAAGTTCAGCATAGACGTATTTATTAAGATTAGGTAAATATTTTAAATTAAAGTTAATTCTATACATATCGAAATCCTGTTTATTTTTATTTACTAGTTAATATGGAAATAAATTTAGGTTTAAAATACAGAAATAAGTAAACTTATAGTCAACCGGATTTAGTATCGAATGTGAAGTAAATACTTGCTCCTTACATAACAATAAAATTAATGCAGCAAAAGTTGTAAAATACTAAACATAAATGTTCAGAATTATTGTAAGAAGTAGGCAATAAAAAATATTTAAAACAAATAATTATCCTTTATTTAAATAAGTAACTATTTCCACCAACACTACACAATAGCAACACACAAGACAGTCATAGAGAAACTAAACACTAAACTAGGAGTAGAACTTACTAGAAGTACACAGGGTTCGTGCGGTCCACACTGCGTCTGTATGTCACGTGTGTACGCGGAAATGAAGAGGGGGGACAGCCTATATTAAACGTATTTTATACTTTATGTATGTACATACGTATATTACAAACTAAGATATAGGTAGGTATTACACCATAATTCAACCAAGTCGATTTCTATCACGTTTATTAAACGTATTTTATACTTTAGTTTATAATATGTTTACATAGAACGTCTATACAAAAATAATTAAAAAACGAATACAACATTACAAACTAAGACACTTATATTACACCATAATACAACCAATTGCTGATTTATGTTATGTTTATTAAACGTATTTTATACTTTAGTGTACAATAGGTTTACGAAAAACGTATATACAAAAGTAATTTAAAAAACGAATATAATATTATAAACTAAGAAACTAATATTATACCATAATTCAACCAAGCCTGATTTCTGTCACGTTTATTAAACGTATTTTATACTTTAGTTTATAATATGTTTACGAAAAACGTCTATACACGCATAATTTAAAAAACGAATATAATATTATAAACTAAGAAACTAATATTATACCATAATTCAACCAAGCCTAATTTCTGTCACGTTTATTAAACGTATTTTATACGTTTGTTTTATTTTTTGTTTACGAACAACGTATATTTATTATACTAGACCAACTTTTATACCATTTTATATGTATATAAACGTATTTTAAACCAAACTGTGTTGCCTGGGTATGGCGACGCACATCGGTATTTCTTTATAGAGTACACTCAATATAATTCTTAATATCTGAATTTCGGATATGTGTCAGTTTATGACCTCCTTCCTGATCAAAAGTTATCCGACAATGTTATAGGCAAGACCGAAAATGGGCAGTTTTTGAAATCGCCTTTTCTGAGGCAACTAGACATGCAATGAAGAATAGATGTCTGTGTGTTTGTGTGTTTATCGAAGTTACAATTCGGACCAATAATTTCTTTAGGAATGATTGCAAAGGGAATGGATATTAAATTATATTTTGAACTTTGCGCCAAATTGATATATTTGGTACCATGTAACTAGAAGTGCACTTAGGTCTTCTGATGGACTTGTAAAGTTTCTTCACTGATAGTTTATGGACTTGGTTTAAAATAAGGGCTAGCCCTCTTTATGCACTGAACTGTTTTTTCGTTTTTTCTAATAGGATCTTTAGTTAGATGTACTTTAATGATTTTATGGAGGAATCTCAGATTTCAGAATGTCTTTACACTTTAATTTATAAATGTTTATGAACTCAGAGTCACTTACTAGAATCTTATGTACAGGGTGGAACAAAAGTATCAAATAATGGCTTTAACTTTGTTATTTGCAAAGTTACAAAAAAATGTTCAATATAAAAGTTGTTTGGTTCTTTATCGTGCATGTTATGAGTTGATATCTTCCTCTGGTTTGTTCCTATATGGCAACCAACTTTTTCTTTTTAAATGGCACCTATAATTTTTTTTTTTTTGTCAATTTGAAACAAGCATATTTTTCTCTATTCAGTCATAAAATTTTGCAATTTTTGGAAAAAAATTAAGCGCGAAAAAAAAAATTTATTACGACTCAATCGGAACCAAATTAAATAATTTCACAACATTACAACACTAAAATTTAGTTGTTTGTTTGTAAAAATTTAATTGTCAAACTTCCATGGCATTCTTTACCAAAAGTAATGTTTGTGTTTTATAACTAAGTACATGACTTTTTCCATGGCATCCTTTATTAAGAGGCGACGAGTGACTCGTAATAAATGTTTTCTTTCTCGCTTATTTTTTTTCGAAAAATTGCAAAATTTTGTGACTGAATAGAGAAAAATATGCTTGTTTCATATTAACAAAAAAAAATTATGGGTGCCATTTAAAAAGAAAAAGTTGGTTGCCATAGGAACAAACCAGAAGAAGATATCAACAAACTAAAAAACTCAAAACATGCATGGTAAAGAACCAAACAACTTTCATATTGAACATTTTTTTGTAACTTTGCAAATTACAAAGTTAAAGCCATTATTTGATACTTTTGTTCCACCCTGTATATGTTGTGCAACTTTTGCTGGCTTTCATTTTAGTGATATTGCCTTCACACAAAAGATCTTTCTAAAAGTTTAACATACTTGCAATAAATGCACGAATCAATCCATGCTCGTTTCTGAATTCTGCCCGTATGGCTACTGCAACAAATTTTTATGTTCTTTCCCATTTCTCTTATTTTTCATAGCTACATGAGTAATTTGTAATCAGTTGTTCACGAATCTAGCTCAAAACAGAACTTACTAATTGAAGGTAATACTTTTCACTTGCAAATTTAGATTTCGTATATTTGAACGGCTAGCTTTGGTTTTGGCCAACAATCCATTAATATATCTGTCACTTCTGGGGTTCCTCAAGGATCCATACTGGGACCATATTACTTTTCAATATATACACCAACATGCAAAAAACGCAACAAGTTAATACAGGGTGACAATTGGGAACCGGTCGTTTTTGGAACGCATAGTACGGAGCTTAGCGCGGTTAGAGGAGGGCAAATGCGATGTTACTACCTTTGTAATGTTGTGCCATTTCAGTAATAATGGTGCAGTAGACAGAAGACCATCGAATATTTGCGTACGACACGTTTATCCGAACCGCTCCGTTCAGATGATCCAAATTTTTTTTATACCAGAACTACGCAGAAAACGGATAAATCCAAGGAATATGTGATTCGGCAAGGTGGTGCCACGTCACATACTGCCAACACATCAATGAATGTTCTCCGCAACATGTTCCCAGGAAAACTTATTTCACGTTTTGGAGATGTGCCGTGGCCCCCAAGGTCTCCGGACCTGTCAATTTGTGATTTTTTTCTGTGGGGGGGTATTTGAAGAGTCGTGTATATGCTCACAAGTCCCGTAATTTGGGCGACTTGAAGAATGCTATTCGTCAGGAAATCATGACTATTGATCAAGCGATGTTGGGGCGTGTTATGGACGATTTCATGAAGAGGGTCGAAAGCTGCATCCGAGGCTGCATCCAACGCGATGGACACCATCTCAATGACATTATCTTCCATACTTGATACACATCGTAAATGGCACTGTGTAGGCTTCATTCTGGTGTTAATAAAACCTTATTATCTTGCAAACTCTTTGTATAACACTTATTTCAAAATCATCCGGTTCCCAGTTGTCACCCTGTATTTGGTAAAATTTGAGGTCTCATAATTTTTTTATTTTTAGTTCAATTTTCATAATTCTTTTAACAAACTTCAATTTGCATATCCAGTCTTTTGTTAAATGCTGGCGTTTTAGTCATTATGCAGGGTTATTTAAAAGGTTCCTTATTGGATAACCCTAATTCTAAAACACCCTGTGGAATAATTTCGTAACCAAATTCTTTCAACATACCAATTTTTATAAAGAACCATTCCTTTCCTACATTTTGTTTTTTAGTTCGTGTCTAAAGGTGCATTGGTTCATTTTTAAGAGCAAAATGAACTTCGCCGTAACATTAATCAATTAGTTTTTTTAATAAAATTAACAACAAATGATATTGACTGCGATGATATTCTCAGCCAACTGAATTTCTTAATTCCTTGTATATCCTCAAGGCAGTCGCATACTTTTTATCTTCCAACAACCCTACATCAGATGTGTCATAATAATTATAACTCCCTGTAAAATAAATTTGATTTGTTCAACTACTGCAGTATAGCCTTGATTAAGAAAATAAAATTATAATTTGAACTCTATCTAATTATCTAATATCTGTGTTACTTTAATTATGTACAAATTATTATCAATTGTCTCATGCTGTATATTCTTGTTATGTATTTTTGGTTGTGTCTTGTATATTATATAATATTGTATTGTATTAGGTATATAAATAATTTAGTTATTTAAGTTTTTATCATATTATATTTGTGTTAGTTTGTTCCCATTCAATAATTGGTGTTATACTGTGGAATGGTGTATGCTAAATAAATAAATAAATAAATAAATATGGCAAGCGGTTAATAAACAAATGAACTGAAACAATTCGTACGAGAAAGCCATTTGTATGAAATAATTCAAAGAGACATATTTCAGTCGGGTTGCCAATAATAGTTAGAACATTACCTCTGATTACACAAACTGACTTTATGAAGAAAAACAAGTAATATAATAAAAACAGAATGAATTTTCATTTAAAATAGCAGCTATAATGTACACCACATTAATTGAGACAAAGAAAAGTTATGTATTTGTGTTTTTCAATGCCATATATTATTTTATAGGAAAATTATACTGCATGTCTAAGACTGCCGGTGGATAAGGATATTATGTTAAAAATGTCAAAGAACGTAAAGGGTATACATACAGTGCTATTCAAAAGTCCCCTCCCCCCCTTTATCTTTGGAACGATTATACATAAACTAGTGAAATTTGGTAACTGAATATTAAGGGTTGTAAACTTCCCTACTAGTGATGATAGATGACGTATTCGTCAAAGATGACGTCACAAGGATTTAATTCATCACAGCTTTGCGGTTTTTGAAAGCCAGTTGTCAAAACAGACACAATATTAGTATCATTGAATAGGTTTTTTCGATACCTTTTAAAAGAGGTGTCGCTTGCCATAGGGTTCCATTTAAAATTATTGGTCACAATGACCTTGTGACGTCATCTTTGACCAATACGTCATCTATCATCACTAGTAGGGAAGTTTACAACCCTTAATATTCAGTTACTAAATTTCACTAGTTTATGTATAATCGTTCCAAAGATAAGAGGGGGGGGAGGGGACTTTTGAATAGCACTGTATATACACATGTAGTTAGAATGAAAGACGTATACAAGGCTCCTCACTACTTTTACTTGTTTCTGCTGAGATTGCTTGAAGATGTACTCTCTTGGCCGGTCCTTTCTTTCATAAAGACTTTTTTTTGAAATATCAGTTACAGTAAAAATGCCTGGTTTTACTAAAATTATTTAGACAAACAGGATTAATATAACTGAGTTAAAGTAAAAAAATAATGTTTAATTTACCATATCGAACGCAAACTAAAAATTGGTATTATTCATTTAAATTAAATTCGTTAATAAATAAAATATAACTTTAAAATTATCCCTATTACCGAATATTTACGATTACGAAACATTATTTGTTCGTATGTTCTTTTATCATTGAAGCGGCTATCCACCGACAATCTTATAGGCATACTATATATAGGCAACCAATTATACACCTCGCGTTTATAGAAACGTGCGCAACATTTTTTCAAACCTTTCTTAACCCAATTAATTAGGTACTTTAAAATTTAAATTATGTTAATATATTTCATTTTGTAACATACATATTTTAAAAACATAATATAACATATTACTTGGCATACTTGGCGTACCTAACGTGTCCTTTATTATTATAAACAACTATCGCCCACGACTTTCTTCAGTTTGCTATAATATATAAATACTTATTTTATTTTGGAGTAGGCGACTGTACAACATACGTAACAACAACATAATACTTGAACAGGACCGTTTTAAGACCCTCATAAGCCCTAGGCACCTTTATTTTTAAAGGCCTCTGAATTCTAATTTCCTAGTTTACAAGCGCGTATTCCATTTGTCATTCAAATATAATTATATCTTAATAAATATTTCAAACCAAAATTCATATTTTTTTCTTATGTTGGACACTTCAGTCGTTTTTGTAATAAAATAGTGCAAATGCATAACAGTACTGCAGTAAGAATCTGGAATAAATAAGAAAAATAATATGTCGGTACAACTTACAGATTTAATATGATAACTATCCATCTTTGGAACCAAACCGTCTACGTCAGGCGATTGTCTAATTCCCCTTGATGAATTTAGAGACCCATACCCTGAGTTACCAGGGGATCCTGACACCGTATTTTGAAGGTCGGCTAATAGGGCATCTGAAACAATACAAAAATTTTATGCAAACACTGATCTCTACAAACATTTAATCGAAACATCAAAAACAAATTCTGGCTCCTATTACTTATTATCATGCCTTTCAAATATTCAATAATATTTATTAGCTTCAATATTTTGAAACAGACTTTTCCTTAAGGTGGTCCACAAGAAACAGATTAAAATATGGAGACCTTGGTGGTTACTCTGTTTAACTTATTTGATCAATAGAACGGTTGGCAAGCTTTTGGTTTAAATATCTACTAACTTTTAATACTAGAAATGGGTGATATGCTCTATCTTCATTAGAAAATAACCATACCAAACCGGATGAGTAAGAGCAATAAGAGCATTTCTCAAAAATTAGGTAAATTTTCGTAAAACAATTGAGTCTCAGCAATCTGTTGTCAATTAAACTACTTTATACATTCACTTTCTAAGCATACTGAATTTGTATTTCTAATAACTAATGTAGATCTTCTTGTGCCCATTAATGATCATTTTAATTATTGATCATACCGTTAAAGTAAGTACAAATTAAGCTAATCAAAGAAAATGTCTTATTTTGAAGGCACATTTATATCATTTGTTCACACGTTTGAAATCTTCTCTTTGCATCTTTCTTCACCAACTCCAGTCCAATCGTATTGTATTTTTAAATGTTTTAAATAATACACAAAACATACTAGAAAATAGGTGGTGCTAATTTGCGATTAGCCTAAAAAATAATCAGCCGATTTTAATAGCTTACAATATTAGTAATGATATAATTAATTTGTTATTATTAAAAATAGTCAAATTTAAAATAATGCACTGCACTGACTTTAGTACATATGTTTTTCAATGGCGCTAGTACAAATTTCAGTAGTATGCCTACTTATATTATTAGATCAACTTGAAAATGCAAAATAAAAACATATATTTAATTAATTTTAGCTAAGTTGACGTGGACACTAATAAAAAATGTAGCTTTGTCTTTTAACATGTATATTTTATTAATAGATTTAAAACTCGCATTTTTCAATATAAAATGTGTCGCGGCTAAAAATACCGCTATAATAATTATTACCCGACATGAATTGGAACAGTTGAATTAAGCCGACCTCACTAAATGTTGACATCCACAAATTATTTTGACCAATTTATTTAGTTCATGGTGACGAGACGCCATTTTTCAACCACATCACGACAAAAACAATTTTACTTATACTACTACTAATTAAATTGATCAGCAACTGCTTTTGCCAGTCGATTGAGCCTTAAATTTAAGGTTCCGTAAATGAGGAACGTATCCAGAATACCAAGAACTTGCTGTAGTGACAACTATCTGCAACAGCAGAAGACGAAAGTCATGGCAGAAGCCTAAACCTTAACCTTATAGGTCTTTATGGGCTAGTCCAATATTACACAATGCGTATGCGGATTTACATCTTTATAGCAAGTGTGCTATAAAGATGTATTTAGCAGTGACCCCGAAACTAAAACCATAGAGCGGATATTACTCATCATGACCTTAAATTATATTTCTTGGGATCGATAGCTTTGCACCCAAAGCCATTAAAGCAATTATTGGAGTTGATATCTTGTTCCAAATATGCCAAAAAAAATATGATGATTGATAAGTATGTAGGTATACCCGCTGTGTAATTATCAGCTGGAGGTAATCAGAATGCTTGACCATCGAGATCTTTTGCTAAAGCGATGATCGCGGCAAGAGTGTCCTCTGTTGAAATGGCAAATATTGAAAAAAAAAACATTTAAAAAAATTATATTATGCCATCAGTTCTGTGAAAGATTTGGAATCAAAATAGCTGCATGTCCAACATCTCTTTATACAAGACCCTTTAAATTTGGATTAAACTACCTCATTTATTAAACCATGTTCACACAGTTGGCCTCAAAAAAACCTGAAATAGGCAGAATCGTGGGGTTAAGAAGTCGATATTTAATTTTCAGTAATTGCAAAGCGAAAACTTTGGTGCGATGTGGAAAGTATGGAGTGAAGATAACTAACTCGCCGGTGCTATTCTTATAAAATTGTGGTTCTATGAATTGAACTGTTTAATTACAACATAGATTATTTATCAGCTCCATTTATCGAAAATTGTCTGTTGGTATTCCATCGTAACTAAAAGCCAATGGGCAATTATTTTTACTTGCAATCCAGGGAAGTTGGATCTAAATAAGCAGAATTTCGTATTTATTTCCAAAAAAGAGGGCAAATAGAGGACATAGGTACTCAAGTAATTCATTTACAAAAGATAACGCCATCGAAAAGATAATTTTCAAAATTCTTGACCTAGGTTGGATACATTAAAATTTTGCTTTCGATTCGATACTAGTGGAGGCTTTTCATAAACTTTGTATTTGAAATATCTCAATAAAAACAAATTATTAGATAAATCAACTTTTTTGGATAGGAACTTCAAGAAGTGCGGTAATAAATCCCAAAAAAGAAAAGGAAGAGAGAAAAAGAAAATTTATGAAATACCACAATTCACTTTTAAACAATAGATCTGGACTTCTCTTAGGCCAATTAATGTCCCTTTCTCTAAATTTGCTTTTCCCAGAAACACTGTCCTTACCATTTCCAAAGAAACATTGGTATCTAGTGTGTTGCCCGATCTAGCCTAGCCTGGTATTGAAATAGTCAAAATCTTGGAGTTGGTACCAAAAAAAACTTCCATTTACGTGTATCTGACAGAAGTTACGGAAGCCGTCCCTCCCAGAGCATCTTCAAGAAAATGAGGACCAATTAACACCGCAGTTGACATTGCAGTTCATACTGTAAAAGTTGGACTGTGGAGGGGTTCCAAACTTTTCTATTTAATTTACCAATAATTGCGAATTTGTTTATTCACTAACCCATTTAAATGAAACTGATTTTCAAAATATTGTCGAAAATCATCAGTTCTTTATTATATTAAAAACTATATTGGGTAATCTTCCACTTTGGACGCGCGACGAAATCTTAAATCTATACCCTTATAATTTCTGATATTTACAGGGTGATTCCCATAACGTTCTCACCCGAATTTTTTGGTTTATGTTTGGAAATAAAATAAAAATATTTAACGTAACTTATAGTATTCTTTCCAAGGATTTCGAAAATTTCAACAAAAGAACAATTGAAAGACAAATAAAAGTGAGAAAAAACAAAACAATGTTTTCAAAAATGGAATTCCCTGTAAAAGTATTTTGAAAAAAGGTTTAAAAATATAACATAACATATATAGGGTGTTTGGTTTGGTAACTGAATTGCCAAAATGAAATATCATATGTAAAATCGAATTCTAAGCATAAAACAAAGAATAACTTTTTCCATATCGGGCTTCGTTTAGGAAATATTGAGGTAAAAAAAATTACTTTATTAATAATTAATCGTTCCATTTAAAAAAATATCATTTTGTTTTTCCCACTTTTATTTGACTGTATTTTTGTTGAAATTTTCGAAATCCTTGGAAAAATTGCTATAAGTTACGTTAAATATTTTTATTTTATTTCCAAAGACAAACTAAATAATTGGGGTGAGAACATGGTGGCGGCGTGCGGATTTCTGCGTATTGCTACATTAACACGTGATTTATCTTGTCTCACTTTTCACCACTACACCCCAATATCTAGGCCATTTGTTAATCGATTTGATTCAAATTCGGTATACTTCTTTTCTTTCAGATTGTGTTTAAAAAGTTATTAATAAAAAATTTTTTCAAACTTAAATACGCCTACTATGATCAAAATAAACTGGCAAAAATTAGGAATTTATATTAGCGATTGAGATAGGGTTTTTGTTTTTACAGATTCTTGTTCAGCATGACCTAAAACGCCTGTATACCAAATTTCGTTAAAAAATATTCATTCCTTCAAAAAAAAAAGTAATAAAAATCTAAGATTTCAATAATAATCACCCTACTATTCCAGTTATTTGTTGACGGATATTTACATAACTTGGTAGTCGGGTGATATAATGACTCTAATTAAGCATTAGGACACTTTTTTAAAGAAAATATCAAATAACTCAACTTTTATTATTTTTTATTATTGAAATCTTAGATTTTTATTACTTTTTTTTTTGAAGGAAAAAAATATTTTTTAACGAAATTTGGTATACAGGCGTTTTAGGTCATGCTGAACAAGAATCTGTAAAAATAAAAGCCCTATCTCAATCGCTAATATAAATTCCTAATTTTTGCCAATTTCTTTTGATCATAGTAGGCGTATTTAAGTTTGAAAAATTTTTTATTAATAACTTTTTAAAGACAATCTGAAAGAAAAGAAGTGTACCAAATTTGATCTAAATCGATCAACAATTGGCCTAGATATTGGGGT
This sequence comes from Rhagium mordax, assembly GCA_963680705.1. NCBI lineage: Eukaryota > Metazoa > Arthropoda > Insecta > Coleoptera > Cerambycidae > Rhagium > Rhagium mordax. The sequence continues at coordinate 17,044,938 of OY796661.1, forward strand.
GTAGTGGTGAAAAGTGAGACACACTGTATATCTGGTTCCTCTTTTTTCTTTTACTTGGTCCCGCCCAATTCCAAGAAATGCGGTGAAATTCTTGGACACCTTGTATAATATTCTTCAAAGTAAAAATTCCGTTTAATGTATTCGCTTTACAATCATCACAAGTTACGAATATTACCATTTAACATAAATTAGAGTAAAATATATTCAAGATAAAAATATTTTAAGTTTTAAATTATTTGAAAAAACTGTTTTGTCTACTAATAAATTAAATAAAGCACCTGCATTAGCCAACATTATAAATATATGTTACCTATAAATAATGTTTTACCTCAAGGCAAAAATATCCTACAAAAAGTATATTTAGAATTTATTATTATTGGTTCCTGTATTATAAAATTGCCGGTACAGGTTCAAGTTACTGCAATTCGTGTAGTTTTCAGATCCGTTGGCGACATCTATAAGCAGATAGAAGAATTGGAGTCTATTGATAAAATGGTTTCTTATAATAAGATACGTATCGAGCCAAATATGACGAGTCGTCAGTGGTATAATTCAAATACGAAGAATAATAATAGATACAGATACACAATATAAAAATTTAAAAAAATACTCGCTTCCAGATTCAAACTCTTACCAGCCTACTTTTAGTATTTTACACTAATATAATCGTGCTCATCGCTTTTGATTGATCACTCAGGCAGATGTAATTTAATTTTTTTCTCAAAAATGGTCGATTTTACGAAATTTTTTCAAGAAATAAAAAAGTTTCTAAATGAATCATAATATTTAGTTATATTTTTTAATTGAAAAAAAAATAGCAGCCAGAAAGATATTTACAAAATTTCAAGAAGGGTAGTTAATTTCACCCCTTTGTGTACATACTAGGTGGATGAAATTATTTGGTTAGATGCCTTTTGATTAGTAACCAAGATGTGCGAAATTTCATCTTTTTCCGATTACGCTATTTTGAGATAGAAATTAAAAACCATTTTTTAGCCCACCCCTTTAAGGGGGTGTAGACGAACAGGGAAAGCTTATTTTGGAAAATTTTATATGAAGTACCCACCTTAATTTTCGACGAGGAATCTCCAGTTAAATTTTTTGCACTTTATTACGGGACACCCTGTATATTTTTGAAATCAGAAAAAATAGGCAAATTCAAATATGTAAAAATATATAGGGTGTTCCATTAAAGAAAAACACATTTTTTCGCACCCACTGTATATTTTCTGACATCGATATGATCTGACAACATATTTAAAAAGTACGTGAAAAATGCAATAAGATGAAATTTTCTATTTTTTTATTACCTTATAAAATAAGGAAATTATGGGGGGGTAGCAAGTTACGTTGAACACCCTGTACATTTGCCCACTTTCCGCCATCTACATTGTTCTACCTATGACGCTATATTATTTCTATGTATAACTTTTCGCTAGTCTAATCGTTGTGCACGAGTGCTATAAAAGACGGTAAATGGTAGTAGCCAAATATGTACATTTACGACCGAATGTTTACATTTATTAAAAAAGAAAAATTACAAAAAAACAGCAACATTTAGAACCGTTAGTAACAGGAATGCACATTCCTGTGAGTAACGCCATCGCCTCACTATCACAACTGAATCAGCAATGCGGCAGTGGATATCCCGGATTTTCACTGCAGTTCTCAAAAACCTCTCCGCACGTATGTACCGACTCCTATTAATGATCGGTATTTGCTACATTTTTGTGTGAATGCAGAATCACAGAGATAACGTGGCAGAATATACCTGTAGCATTGGAGATGCAGCACAGGATCAGAAAGAGGTAAATATCTACAGGCGAACTCCTCCATTGATTGACAACGAACAGAATATTCACTGTTCTAATGTCCATGTTAGCACCGGTTTTTACTGTATAACATACTGGTGTGCGCCATAAGCCAAAACAGAAACTAAGACAAGAAATGACCATGCATTTTTTGCGGCATAGCTGCAACGTCATACCTATGCCATATTTGTTCCACGTAAAGCTGATCTATTCAAAGATTACTATAATGGCGAGATGAGGTTAATTTTCTGATACTACTGTTTCTTAGGTCATATTTCACACGAAGTCAAAGTAAAACCATGGTTGAGATTTACCTCTTGCCAGAAATATAAAAAAATCGGTTGCAATCATTAATATTTGGAGGAATCTAGAAATTAGTAATAAGTAAAACTTCCAATCTATTCCTTAACAGATTTTGTTGATGTTCTGGAAAAAAAGAGGCCTCAGCAATTTTTTTTAGTCAAATCCGTTAGATAATAGTATATTATTCTATAAGTGGTAACATACTAAATAACTCACGCCGATGAATTTTGCAGCGCGAGCCGAAGGCGAGAGCTGTAAGTCATCAAGTGAGTTATTTAGTATTACCACGAGTTGAATATTATACTTTATCTACGATTATAACACTAAATACTAACCTTTGCAAGTCCATATTCACCATTCTTGGCACAATTATTACTTAACTTGATTAAACGTCAAAACTATTCAAATGTCAAATCACTTTCCTCCCCTCAATAATAATGGACCATTCTATTTCACCGTATCGGAAAATAATTTTTCTACGCCTATTATGTAATATGAGTATTATGATGTCGATTTTAAATAAGGAATGACCTATATTCCAGTGAATGATATGTAATATTTATTACATGCCTAGAATGCATAACAAGCATAGGTTGCGCCATCTAGTAGTAGTGCAATTTGTAATACTGTTTACGTTTCTGCTGACAGTTGACGTTTCTATTGACAGTTAACCTTAAAAGGCCGTTGCACAAAACAAGTTAAATGTAAGTATATTAATAATTAATTAAATTATAGTAGAAATTTATTATTAAATTATGTAGAAAAAGTATAGTCTGTAATTCGTTTGGAATGACATATTCTGCGCTCGCGGACCGTCCCCCTCGCTGCGCTCGGGTGATAAACTTCCGCTCACACAGAATATGCTTCATTCCAAACTAATTACAGAATATACTATTCTATTGGACAGGCTAGGCATTCTATAGCTGTTTTAAATCCAAATATTTTTGGATAACTTGATTAAAAATGGATCAAATATCAATTATTAAAAAGGTATAAGGGTGCTTTTTTATTGGGGGGTGGGTTTCACCCCAACTCTGGGGTTTAAAAAAGTGACTATTGGAACATGTAGATTGTCGAATTTTTGCTTTAATACCCGCCGAGTTGCAGGAGTTGAAAACGTAGATTTAAAAAAAAAACACTGATTTTTTTAAAGGTTTTAAGCAAATTACTCAAAGAGAATCACATTTTTTAAAAAGTCTGTCAATAAAAAAGTGTTGGCTAATGAAATTAAAAAAAAAAATTGTTTAGGCTCATCGGTACCGAGATACAGTTCATGGAAAGGTCACGCGCTTCGAAGAGTCATAACTCGGGTTTAAAAAATTGTCTTTTGGCAAATTTTGATATCTGCTAAATCAAAAATGACACAATTAAAATAAAGGCAAAATGTTGATTTTTTACAAAGAAAGTGCCCGTTTTCTGTTTCAGTAAATTCCAAATTGAAAAAAAATATTCCAAATTGTGTTTTTTGTTAGTTATTACTATTATGTGTGTATTATGTCAAATTTTTTTGACCGGAATGGGTGCATTATCGAAAAGATTTTACACTTAACATATTTTGAAAATTTTTGATATAATGAATTTTTTTGCCTTTGAGGTTAAATAACGGAAGAATTTTAGCTGAATATTACCAGAGACAAAAAATTATGGCAATAAACCTAAGTAAAATGATACTTTTTTTATTTTTTTGATAAAGATAATAGGTTAGGAGATAGAAGTGTTTGAAGTAAACTCTTAACGGTTTTTTTTTAACTGACGCAGTTAAGATGAATATAGAAAAACTGACAACCTTTGTACTGTTTTGACCTACATGACCTTAAAGGGGATTAAAATACCTTCAAAATGGTTTTCTTGGATGATTTTTAGCGTTAATTACAAAGAAGATATGACCGAAATAAGAAGCCAGTCTCGTTTTAGCAAATTACCAAATTGCTCGTTTGGCGGTAATTTAGTCTCAGAACTTCGTTAATTATTGATATTTTGACTTTAGGGGTGGTTTTCAACCGCTTAGGGGTAAGAGCAGTTATTTTTCTTATTAGGGGATGAGTTTTGTCTAAAAATGTAACAATCTAATATAAATAAGACGATTAAAAAAAAAAAAAAAATCTGCTAAGAAAGTCCTAATTTCTCAAAATAAACAAAAATTTATAATTCATCCATTTTACCCCTTTTATATCTGCCAAATTGAGAGTGCAACATAAAATTTTTAATTTCTGACTTTACATTCGTGATCAGCGACTCCAAAAACATAATATTGGTTTCAATAATTTATTCTTAGTAATTCGTAATTATTGATTTTTTATTTTAGGGGTGGTTTTCACCCTCTAGGGGTAAAAGAATCATTGTTCTTATTAAGATATAAGTTTCATGTCCTAAAATATAAGAATTTGCTAAGAAAAAGTCCTACTTGCTCAAAACAAAAAAATATGTTTTTCCATTGTATTATATCGGCCATATTAGGGGTGCAATCGCGAATTCTAAAATTCTGACTTGAGATTCGTAATCAGTGACCTCAAACACATATATGTGAATTTTTTTAACTCTTAATATTTGAGTCAGTATTAAATTTTGCACTTCAGGATTGATGTTCACCCTCTTAGGGGTTTAAGAATCCGTAAAAAAAATTATAGCAGCTATAGAATTAGTTCAAGTTTGGATGCTTCTTGGCACCAAGTGACTACTGTATTATCAGACATAAACACAACTCTCATAAAGCCAAAACTGAGAAGCGATACTGGATACTGACAGCACGTCAATCTTAATAACCATGCAATGACGTCACATTCCTCAGCTATGAGAAGAGCTATCATTCTGAAATTTTCAGAGGGCATTAAAGGTAGACCTAATGGTGAAAGAAAAATGCAAAAAGAAAATCATAGAATGCATTTTAGTGAATGATCATTTTACAAGGCTTTTTAAACCTTCAAATTTTATGGAAAATGTCTGATGAGGTGTTGAGTAGTGACGCAGTACGATGTAAACAACTAATCTATTTCTCGTTCTTTTGCGTTCATAGCTCAATACGTCATCGATGCTATTCCTACTTAAAATATATTTATCTTACGTCTTTTAATTTATGTTGTCAACAAATTAAAAAAATTGTTTGTTAATTAAACCTTGCCTTGGTTTCGTTCTTTAAATATCCACCCAAATCTACATGGGTAGTTATAAGTATGTTTCTTTACTGAACTGAGATGGTCGATAATATTTGGCACTTGGCAATATTGGCATCCTGCCAGTCTCGAAGTGTGGCGATGATTTATTCGTTTTGCACATGAGGAGGATATTCTCGTATTGAATATAATCGGATTTACATGTAGGCAATTTTCACAACAAACGCAATACAAATTCCATCATGTAATAAGGTATGCATAAAATATTGAGACACGAATAGAGAAAGCCAAAAAATTTAAAACACGTAAAATAGTAATAAATATTAATCGCGTTCCTTTCCTTCATAAATAATTTATTTTTAATTATAGGAAACTATCCATGGTGGGCAAGATACAAGTACCAATCGTAGTACCAGTTTCTAGCTATTTGGTTTCCATCAGCTCGACAACAGCAGATGCAAACCCACACCAACTATTTGAGTTTCTAGGCCACTTAAGACAATATAAGTAAAAAGCTTTTAAGCTATTGACTAGGCGGTGTATCTGAGTTGAGTAATTAAAAAAACAGAGCCAAATAAATGAAATATTTAAAAAAATGTAATTCAACATTATTTACCCTAGTATACTGCTATGCTAATAATAGAATTTCTATGGCAAATTGAAAACAGCAATAAACTGCGTCGTTGGTGTCTAGTACCATTTACGTCCCAAGTCCCAAGTGAATTTACATTAAATTCCTGACATTTCAAACTAAACATGATAGTTTATTTTATTTAGAGCGTTAATAAAACGGTTTGTTATTGTAATATCCATGTAAACATAATATACAATTAGTCGCTGTCGGTTGGATTATTGTTGTATTGTCTTTCAAGCGTATAATAGTGTATAAGTCAAAGCATAAGCATAAAATGTGGTTGAAGACGTAGGTACTGCAAGTAAATGTATTTATTTACGATTTTTATGAGCCTGTTAAATGGTTACAAATACAGGAACTTTGTCAATGAGCTATGCTATTTTAGTCTTTGGAGCTCTAACGGGGGTGACGAGTATTGTAAAAATACTTATGACAATTAGGACAGAAGACTTAAGACGTTTTTATATGTAAACGCATTGCACAGCACCCCTGAACTCATATTTCGCTAAAAGCATGTTTGCAAACATTTTTTTTTCAGTTTTCTTGGATTTAAAATTTTAGATTTATATTCTCTTTATTAAAATTGTTGTCAGTGGTGCGCGGTGGTTCGTTGTATGTGGCATAGAAATAACCTTTTAGAAAAGCAGCCTTTTTTTTCTTGAGGCGTATGGTATATGATTTGCATTACATGCAAAATGTCATTTTTTGACAATTAATTGAAGAACTAGTATGTGTTGCAACAAATGAAAGCAAATATTGTTTAAAAAACGTCTGCCAAACAGCATTGTTTTTATTTTATTTTATATACAGTGCGTTCATTTTAAGTGTGAACGGTTTTAAATGGTTATTACGAGGTTATTATTAAATCAGAATGATGGGAGACGTCATGTGAGAGGATTAGAAAAAAAATTATTTAAGCATTAAAGAGACAAAAACAAATGAAGCCCGTTTTGGAAAATATATTATTTTGAACTCATGGCTGTCATTCAGTAATATCACTGTTGTAAGTAATTTTTACAATTTCAATAGTTTTTTAGCTATATTAAGAAAACTATTCATCCAAACTACCATATTATGCACATCATTGTATTCAGAAAAAATACGTCTATTAAATGGTTCAAAAATATATAGGGAGTTTTATAAAAAAAAACACGCCTAACATTAACATTTTTCAAAACGGACATCCTTTGTTTTTTCTCTTTATAATGCATAAAAAACTTTTTCTCCAATCCTCACACACGACGTTTGTCCCATCTTTAATAATGACCTCGTCATAACCATTTAAAGCCGTTCACACTTCCCGGACTAGGCCGGAAAAGTGCCATTTTCTCAAAGAAAAAGCGTCCGGGAGTGGGTACTTTCCAGACGGTTACCGAAAATAGTAATTTGTTTAACTAGGCAGGAAAATAATAGATTGACTGCCGAGTGTGGCAAGGCTAGGAATTCAGCCAAGGCAGTCAATCTATTTTCCTGCCGAGTTGCGCATATTATTTTTTCGCCGAATGCTTAAAAATATTTATTTGAAATACTTTTACAATTTCCATAATCTCCCTATTTTTGTTGCCATGACAACAAATCATTTTTCCTGCCTAGGCAGGGAAAGTGACACTTTGTTAATTGACATCTGTCAGCAAAATTTGTGTTTTGCTTTCAATCGGAGAAAAACTTATATTTTTAAAAATCCAAATATTTATTAGATTGTCTGGGAAATATTCAGGAGTGTGGTAATAAATCCCAAATAAGAAAAAAAATTGACAGCAAAATATTTAAAAATATAAATATCGGTTACGCGTAATTTTACTACTTTAAAACAACGTACAAAAGACGTATTAGATCACACGATACAAACAAAATAATTTCAGTACAAAAAGATTAGATTAAATATTATTTTATTGAAAAAAATTGTCAATCATCGGTAAAATGTGGGTTACTGGAGCATGGGACCGGATTTTGAAGCATATTTATAAATAAAAATTAAATTTGAAATAAGGTGTAACTTTATAAAAAATCAATTCAAAATTGATAAAAATTCTCAAAAAAAAATTGAGAATGTTTTTTTCAAGAGCAATTTTTTTCCTGCAAAATTTCACATAGTCTTGGTAGTCATGCTTTCCATAAAGTCTGGCTTGGATGCCATGGTTAACCTAATAAATTCACCACCGACTTACTTCTTAGGCCAAGAAACGAAAGCTCAAGGTGGAAAACTGTATACGGATTTGATTTTTATTTTTCCCCTATTTGGTTATTTTACGCCACACCACTTCTTTTAACAAGCAAAGTTGATCCTTTCTTTAAAGTAAAACACTTTATAATTTTTTTTATTTTTGTTCACAGACAATACTAATGAAAAATAAAACGAATGGCAGTTTGTCACCGATAAATACCTGATTTTTTGGAATAAGTGGGTTTTTTGCCTTTTCTCTTTTTCGAGATACAGGGGCATCCACCCTAAAGTTCGCTCCATCATATCACCGGGATATTTCTTATAGGATTGTCAAAAATTTCTGATATAGATATCAACGATAATTCCACATTCGTATCAAACGACCAAATTTTATCGCCGGAACTACCTCTTACCATAAAAGAAGCGTTTTTAGATTAGTTTTTCTTTAATATTCTCTTTTCAGGCCCTATGAGAAAACATCATATATCGTTGTATGCTCACTTGGTTTATGTAGGTATAGTTGTATAACATTTTTTTACTACACCCTATACTCGGTAAAAAATTTTCAAAGAGGGTTGTTAAAAAATATATTTTTTAACGTTTTTTCATACGCATATGTTTTTACTAAATGTCATGTACTTTGCATATTTCTATATGGTTTGTTAATATGTTTGTTAATTATGTATTTTTTTTAAATTTATTCACAATATCGATATTTTTTTTAATTGCTAAGATATTAATTCCAAACTCCATTGGGTGGGTACATCGTCATCTCATTATTTAGCGATTTTGTCGGTACCCTAGCAAATCAAACTTTTTTGTGCTCTATTTTTTACGAATAAAATACTACATACATATATCCAAAAAAATCACTCAGTTGGCGATTTAATTACTCATATTTAGTTCTGGAACTGGATTTTGATCTGCTGGTCAATAAATTAATTTATTACAGGTCCCCCCAACTTTTTTTTAAATAAATATAAATAAGGTGTTGAACCTAATCAGTGCAAAATGCAAGTCAAATGTATATTCGCAGTTGCTAATGTCAAGGTTTAATGAATAATCACCTTAATTGCCCAATACCTACTCTCGGTTGTAATATACTTTAAAAACACCGGGTTAACTGTATTATATATAAAAAAATCTATTAATATTTGTTTAAGAATTCTTTAAATTTGTGATTAGGAAAAACAATTTTATTCAACAACCAACTTTAAAAAATATTTTAGTATTTCAACCTTTATTTGTAACACACAACGTAAACCGCCATTTTTCCAGAGTGGGACAAGGTACAAAACATGAGCCTTTTAAGATGTCATATAAAGATGTTTAAATTTCCGTGGTCAACACATTTTCGACTCATACTTTCTACTTTAAGAGCACGCCATTAGCCTGCCCTAAATTTTCTTCTCACTATACTTACTGAGATATTGTTCCCATTCAACTAGGCTTCTGAATTTCGGGTTATTTCGATTTTTCTTCAGTGTGGTTGGTGGCGAGGGATCAAAAGTAACAGTCTTTGGTGACGGCGTACGCATGCGTAAATTGGCACTCATATTTAAAAGCTTTCACGAGTCTATATTGTATTTAATTGAGTTTCGCTATATCGGGCAGGCCCAAAGAAACCGTGGGAAATCACTAGCGACGAGCACTGTAATTTTCACGTTAATTAGACGATGAAAACAATGGATTATCAGAACTTAGGGGAGATCCCAATTATGACTAACTGTTACACCCGTATTTTGGCAAGTCCGATACCCGACACGCACTAAAAATAGATTTTAGGAACGTCTTCCACTCTACCTTAACCTTACGTAAGCGGGCAAGGATACTAAAAATTATATAGTTTGTAAACAAATATCATAATGATTGGATAATGGGCGTTCGCATGTCACTAATTAGATAATGTGTCTCTTCTTTATATACAGGTTGTCGCCTAATTAAGAGTCTAAAGAGTGGTCAAACCAAACCCAAAACTTACTTAACAAATATTATATATGCACATCTTTATATTTTTCCAGTTTTTTTAAATAATTAATTGATAAGGAGTTAACGGATATGGAGGTATTTTGTAAATATTTGCGATACGGATTGATTTCGAACAATAATGCAAAAAAAATTATTTACTATTTAAATACAAGGGAACCGGTAACAACTTGGAACCTTGTTAAGTCAAACAGTTTCTAAGATACGAATTTGTTTTTTTTTTCAATTTTAACGTACACAGAAATGTTACTTGGTATAGAGGTAGGCTTAGTTAAATTTTTAAATTCTGATGTGATCTACACGTAGTTGCTCTGTTTTCTTAATTACGAGACACCCTGTATACATAACAGTTATTACAAACTTCCACAACTTTAACATTTGTTAGATTTCTCATAGCACTAATCACTTTAGAATCAAACCTTAATATACAATCACTAAAATCGATTCCTCGATATTCTTTTTGTCATTCGGGTCTGAAGAAAAAAAATTTGTTTTTGCATTAGAAAAACTGCGTTTTATATCTTATTTTTAACCACTCATGAATTAAAAATTTCAGTTTTCAGGACCGAACTGCTAAAGCCAGTGCACAACAATGGCGTATCATAATTTTGTTTTCGAAGCGACCGATAACGAAAATTTGGGCATTAAAATACGAAACGCTATTTTTAAACGAACTAACACTTAAAAACACAACTCGCCTTATAATGATATGATTATTGTAACTTAGTAGTTTTAAGAGTATTTTCAAGGCCTCATCCTACAAGATGACCAAAAATATAAACTTAATAAACAATTATACCTATTAGTTTATATAGCTACTGGATATATTTCATATAAGAAGTCTAGGAAAGATGTAACTTATTTTCAAAAATTTACTGGTGTTAAAAAATATATACTCACATTTTTATTTTATTCGGATGTAACAATACAATAAATGGCCAGAGGCCCACATAAGTCCCACTTAGATATTAATAATTCTACACTTGGAGAACCATGTTTCAATACTTATATAAAAATTCTTTTAACCACCTACAGTTTTTACCACGAGCAACGATAAATCCAGTAGGTACCTACTCTAATAATATAACAACAAATAAGTGTCAACATAACTATTACTATTAACGTTACAATTTTTTTATAATACGACTTTTATAACTATATTATTTTATTGTTTGTAGTTTATTTGTGGCGGATAATTAATATTCATTTAATTTAATTCTGGGAATCACGCCAAATTCTAAAAAATAAATAGAAATAAGAAAATTGCCAAAATATGTCAAGATAAAAGTGTAGTATCAAAGGCAAACCTCAACAGTTTGCCCCAGAAAACCACTGTATATAGTTCTAAATGAATATAAATACAATATTGTTATCTAAAATTCGTATCAGTGGTTTTCTAGTATTTTACACTAGAAAATATAACAAAATGTATATTATATAATATATAGATATATATATTTATATGATATGTAAAAAACAATTATAAAACAATAACTTATCTTAACAGAACGTTTCGAACCAAAGTCTAGGTCCGTTTTCAACTGTGATTACAAAAAATGACTTGTCAAAAAAGATCACTTTGACACCTGACACTGATTATTAATTAATGCATAGATCACTAGATAAAGAATTCTAATTTATTTTGATATTTCCGTCACTTACTTCTTTTTGGAGAATCGGTAGCCAGACTTCGTCTAGCAACACTGAACTAGTAGAGACGCAGTCGGTACTATTTAGTTGAATACAGGCACTCTCTTTAAGTTTTCGTTTATTACAATGTGTTTCCGTTTGAATTATTTTTGCCAACATGCTTGGAGTAATGGCCACAGATTTAGTTGGACACAGGCAAAAATAATTCAAACGGAAACACATTGTAATAAACGAAAACTTAAAGAGAGTGCCTGTATTCAACTAAATAGTACCGACTGCGTCTCTACTAGTTCAGTGTTGCTCGACGAAGTCTGGCTACCGATTCTCCAAAAAGAAGTACGTGACGGAAATATCAAAATAAATTAGAATTCTTTATCTAGTGATCTATGCATTAATTAATAATCAGTGTCAGGTGTCAAAGTGATCTTTTTTGACAAGTCATTTTTTGTAATCACAGTTGAAAAAGGACCTAGACTTTGGTTCGAAACGTTCTGTTAAGATAAGTTATTGTTTTATAATTGTTTTTTACATATCATATAAATATATATATCTATATATTATATAATATACATTTTGTTATATTTTCTAGTGTAAAATACTAGAAAACCACTGATACGAATTTTAGATAACAATATTGTATTTATATTCATTTAGAACTATATACAGTGGTTTTCTGGGGCAAACTGTTGAGGTTTGCCTTTGATACTACACTTTTATCTTGACATATTTTGGCAATTTTCTTATTTCTATTTATTTTTTAGAATTTGGCGTGATTCCCAGAATTAAGTTCAATGAATATATTATTTTGTTTCTTTTTCGATATTTGTTACATGATTGCGACCATGTTTGTCTTGTTTTACTTTTTGATTTTAATTTTTAACTTTTAAAAGTTAAAAAATCTGGGTACGTATTTCTTGCGCATTTATTTAAAATATTTTGTATAGTTTGTAACCCATAGTAGTACGCCAGGTTAATTAAATTTTCTCAGAGTTGATCTAACTCATTACTTTACGAAAGTGCCAAAAATCATATACACCTTACCATGAAAACAATCCAATCGAACTTGAATTATACTATACATATCTCATTATTTGGTGCCCGCACGTTATTTTCTTATTGGTTAAATCGACAACACTGATAAACAGCGGAATATACAGGGTGTTCCACTTAAGTCGGATTCTTCCATAGCTCTCTTATTATAAATTTAAGAGAAAAATGTTTCAAATAAAAGTTACGCTGAATTATGCGGTGTATATACAGAAAATATTTTTGAATTCACAGGATGTTCCATTTCACCTGGACGCTATACAACTTCGTTATTTTAAATGGAACACCCTGTATATCTGTGTATTTTTGGATTCCTGACTTAATTTTAAGTTGATTTTATGTATCATACATTGTGCCCAAAACATACCGTTTCCGAGATATTCAAGTTTTTTTGAGAAATTTCACGATTACAGCGCTCTGAATATTGCTAGATAGCTTCTAAGCCATAAGAGCTAGAAACTTGCGGTTTGCATAGTTCGATTTACCACGAATTACGCTATCATTTCCACTATTAGAAAAATATGGTAAGTAGTATAAAGTGGTAAATATCGGTACCTGCATTTGACAATCTTTCAACAGGAATAACTTCTTTTTTTCAAATGAAATGACCCATATTTTTTTCCACCGTTGGATTCAAAATTAAATTCTCTTTCGATTGATATAAGGTTGTCCATATTTATCTTTAACAGTTTTCGAGAAAAATGCAATTTTTAATCGTCTTATTTATATTAATCGTCTTATTTATATTAACGTCCTGGCGAAGTTTAGCTTAGAGCTATTCTGACACTTAACCAGGACATACCACATACACCCATTCCCTCCGACATTGCCATCTGCCGGAGCTGGGACTCGAACCCAGGAGAGATAGGCAGTAACTAGTCGCCTTGTGCCACTCAAGGGCGATCTAGCCCGCTGCACTATCCTCGGTAATGTAATGAGATACGGTCACCCATCCATTCCCCGGCTCCGACCACCGCTGCTTTGCTCCGAAGACCGGCAATTGTACGCATGACCCCATCTCACTACACTAATTCTTTCTAAAGTTTGAAAAACGAGCTGCCTACAGCGTAAAGTAGGCTTTGCCAATATCGCTTAAAGCATCGTTTCAATGTTATGTACGTTCATCTCGACAAACAAATTGTATTGTGAATTGTTTTCGTTTTTCCCGGTAAAAATCCGGTCACCAACAATGACATCGCGTGAATTTAAAATTTGTAAAACATGCCAGTAACAATATTACTGGCATGTTTAAAAAGTGATCTAACAAACAAAACTAAACCACTACCAACAACGAAAACAAAACGCAACATGATAGAAAATTCTAAACGCAATAAAAAAGGGTACGTGAACTTAAACTGCAATTTTACATTAAGTGTTCGAAATGTAATCAGTCTTTTAATGAGGTGGAGCACAATCCTGTTGTAACCACATCCTTCGAAGGGTTGATAAAGGAATGTCGCCCAACAAATCATCCAAAGTGTTTCGCAGAAAGTCCAAATAAATTCTTCCTGTCAAGTGTCGATTAAAAAAGAATGGTCCAATGATGTGGCCTCCTAAAATTCCCGTCCACACGTTCAAGGACCACCTGTATTGGCTACCGGTTGTCTGGAATTGGTGCGGATTTACCGTGTCATAATAATGACAATTATGGCGGTTAACAAAGCCATTTTTGTGGAAAGTTGACTCATCCGAAAACATGACCTGTTTAAAAAAAATTTCTTCCTCTCTCAAGTGCCCACTGACAAAATGCCTGCCTCCGTTGAAAGTCTCCTTCGAGTAACTCCTGGTGTAATTGGATGTGGTAAGGATGATATTTGTGTTTCTTTAAAATCCTATGTACCTACTGATGTTGTACTAATATCCGTCGTTTGACTAATTTGTCGCACACTAAGTTGAGAGTTTTCCTGTATGCATGCAATAAGACGTTTTTACAGGGTTCTATATTTTATGAAGGTATTCGCCTTTTTAATGCTTTACCTAGTTATCTGAAAGAAGCACCCAGCCTTAATATATTTGTTACAAATATAAGTAAATATTTGTCAGATTGTGACAATTAACTAAGGAATTGTATATTTATCTTTTTGTTTATATTTTTGTACATATATTGCTGTAAAATAGCTTAATGCTAAATAAAGATTCTTATCTTATCTTATCTTATCCCAATACTAGATATTCGTTTTCATCTGTAACTACTGTGCTAGTGCGATTCCGTTTTTTGCATTCGATGTTACCACTATTTATAAACTTCGTATTTAAGTCAATGCGATGTTTTAAACAAAATTTGCAAAGCCTACTTTATGCTGTAGGCAGCTCGTTTTTCAAACTTTAGGAAGAATTGCATCTTTCTCGAAAACTGTTAAAGATAAATATGGACAACCTTATATCAATCGAAAGAGAATTTAATTTTGAATCCAACGGTGGAAAAAAATATGGGTCATTCCATTTGAAAAAAAGAAGTTATTCCTGTTGAAAGATTGTCAAATGCAGGTACCGATATTTACCACTTTATACTACTTACCATATTTTTCTAATAGTGGAAATGATAGCGTAATTCGTGGTAAATCGAACTATGCAAACCGCAAGTTTCTAGCTCTTATGGCTTAGAAGCTATCTAGCAATATTCAGAGCGCTGTAATCGTGAAATTTCTCAAAAAAACTTGAATATCTCGGAAACGGTATGTTTTGGGCACAATGTATGATACATAAAATCAACTTAAAATTAAGTCAGGAATCCAAAAATACACAGATATACAGGGTGTTCCATTTAAAATAACGAAGTTGTATAGCGTCCAGGTGAAATGGAACATCCTGTGAATTCAAAAATATTTTCTGTATATACACCGCATAATTCAGCGTAACTTTTATTTGAAACATTTTTCTCTTAAATTTATAATAAGAGAGCTATGGAAGAATCCGACTTAAGTGGAACACCCTGTATACATATAAAATATATTTGAACATTCTAATAGGTACATAAAAAATATGCAAATTATTTCTCGATGTGATACTTGATAACTTGATACGTTGGCAAGTTTACTTTTTAAAATTACAAAGTTACGAAAACAAGGAATATAAAAATGTGACTTCAAATTATTTATTTATTAACAAGTACATTTGGTAGAAAAACAATTTTTTAATTAACACTTTATAAATAATAAAAATCAGTTTGTACAGAATTGCAATTATTGAGAAATAATGAGGGTAAGTCTATTGCAGCTCTCAATGGAGCTAATCAAAGTTAATAAAATCATATTAGTTTTCCGGAATAAGAATCTGAAAGGAAGGGGTGATTTTTTTTAACATCTGGATAGCTTGCCTAAATCTTCTACATTTGGCACCATGAAACCTTTTTTTTGTAAACTCCTTTTTTCGATAAATTTTAGTAAATATTTCTTATTCTTAGTTAGTTCTCTTTG
The DNA here is from genome assembly GCA_963680705.1 of Rhagium mordax. Taxonomy (NCBI): domain Eukaryota; kingdom Metazoa; phylum Arthropoda; class Insecta; order Coleoptera; family Cerambycidae; genus Rhagium; species Rhagium mordax. The sequence goes on from OY796661.1 coordinate 17,061,059, forward strand.
TTATCAATTTGCCTACAAAACTGTGTGGGTTAAAATATTTCACTCAAAATCGGAATCATATACACAAACTCTTTCATAAATTTCCAGACTGAATAGTCCAAGGTAGTAAGATCTGGGGAATGGGGCGGCCATTGAACAGGAGCATCTCGACCTCGACCAATCCAGCGATTAGGAAAGATTTGATGTAAATAGTTCCTAACATTTTTAGCAAAATGCGGAGAAGCACCGTCCATCTAGTTGAAACCAAATACTCTGTCTTTCTTGTAAAGGCAAATCATCTAGTAAATCGGGCACTGTGTTTTGAAGAAATAGCAAAAATGAATGACCAGTCCAATTTCCTGGTAAAACTACATCAGGACCCAAAAGTAAATTATCTACGACACCTGTCCACATATTGACTTGATGTGCGCCTCTACTACTTCAAAGCAAGACTTGTATTCTGTAGATGATTATATGAAATGAATAACCGCGGCGAGTTCTACATTTTATCAGAAACATTTCGTTTACTGATGAAGCTACATTCACGAGAAACGGGATGGCAAATGTTCATAACACGCACATGGGCTGAAGAAAATCCTAAAGCCATGGTAGAGACGATCATCAAGTAAAGTTTAAAGTCAATGTGTGAGCAGGTGTCGTAGATAATTTGCTTTTGGATCCTATAAATTGACCAGGAAATTTGACTGGTCATTTATTTTTACTGTTTTTTCAAAACACACTGCCCAATTTACTAGTGATTTGCCTCTACATATAAGACAGATATTTGGTTTCAACTAGACGGTGCTTCTCCGCATTTTGCTAGAAATGTTAGGAACTTTCATAATAACTAGATTGGTCGGGGTCTAGATGCTCCCATTCAATGGCCAACCCGTTCCCCAGACCTTTCTCACTTGGACTGTTTAGCCTGGGGATTTTTGAAAAATTTTGTGTACCTATATGGTTCCGATTTTGAGTGAGAATCACTTAAGAGAAAGAAACATCCAAGCTGGAAAGCAGTTCAGGTTGAGCAAAGTATTTTTCAAAATCTAAGATTTTCTTTAATAGAGAGAGATCGTATGTGTTTGCAGAAACATGGGGATCATATCGAACAATTTCTTGCTATGTTATTTTATTTTTCTGTTCCTAATGAAAATGTGTACTTAGTAAATATTGTTATCTTGTTACAATGCTTCTAATTTATAAATAAAATAGTAGATTGTTGAATCTATTGACCTACTAAGTTTTTGTCTGTGCGCCAGTGACTTTAGAAATACTCATTATTGGCTAGTAGTCCTCTATTATTGCCGTTTACTTAAAAAAGCGGCTGATTTCATTTAGAGATACTTGAAAATTATGAAATTACCGTAAGCCGCGAAGGCACCAATCAAGGACCAATATTTTACAACTCATCTCTAAAACAAAATTTGTTAAGAGACAAAAAATAATCCAAAACGAATGATTATCTCAAAAAAGATAGTTTAAAAGTCATTGGCGTAGATACTACAAAACTATTTTAAATATTTGAAAGTTGTTTTTTGTTTTTGCAGAAGTTGAGACCCTTTAAGTTGAAATTTTAAATAAATATCTTCTGAAATACTCGAGTTTTTAAAAAAAAATCATTTTTAAACTTCAAACATTGACACCCTGGATATGAAAACATAAAAAATTACATTATGAAAGTCCCATTCTTTTTACTCGAGGAATCTATAGTTACCGGATTGGCCTACTTTTTCCGGACACCTTGTATACCCAAAAAAATCAAAAATTTAAAAAATTACATTTTCTCTTTCTTCTTGATAATTACTGAAATAATTAATGAATTTTGGGAACAATCTTTTTATGATTATATTAAGTCCATTATATGACGAAAAAAAATTCCTGATAGAACGACAAAAGGCATGCAAAATTTGCTATGAAAACATGCGGCAGATTTACCCTAAAATAATCAATTACTCATTATTAAGGTGCTCCTAGTGTTGTACAGCATTTTTTTGTAGGATAGTGTATCTTACAATAAAAAAGCAATGAGAAAGGGGAGATAGACAGGATTTTTTACTCCGAACGTGGATGATTAATGACCCCAAGTTGATGTGGAATTATAAATTCATCCACACCATCGAAAGTAAAAAGACATGTAACTTTTCATGCCCCATGTAATGTAGACAACTCTATATTTTCTTCTATGACTTCTTACAGCCGACATTCTTTTAGAAAAATGAAAGAATACCTCTTTACATACCTTCCTTGAAAAATATAATGGCCGAACACTCGTCGAAAAAAAAAATTGGCGACAATGTTAGTATTTCATCCGTCATAGGCAAAGCTACTGGTGCGCCCGGAAGCCCGGACGATCTGGAACTAATTTTATAACTGGAGCATTAACTGTGTTAGTAACTAGCCATTTAGTGGTACTGGATAATAATTAATCATGAAACCATTGTAACGTTTGTTAATGAGTGCTTTAATTATACCGGGTGGTCCAAGAAAAAACCGGAATTTTTTATTTCTCTAATAGTTTCGCCAATTTTTAACCGATTTTAATTATTCAAAAACTAAATTATAACTAAATGATCACGTTATGAGGCAATATAAATATATTTTAATGCCGTTTTGACTAAAATAAATATTGGTGTTTAGACGAGTGGCATAGAATATCAACAAAATTGTGATAAAACGGATTTATGTTACAAACTATATCTTCGGAATCAACTGGTCGATTTTAGTGTTTGATGTCTTAAAATATTCACAAATGTTTATTCTATTATACTTCCTCAATATTTTCATTGTTTATTTAGCAAAAAAAAATTCCAGCCGATCTTAAAGAAGGCCCAAGTTTGATGACTAACGCCATCTACAATTTTAATAATAATTAAAATATATTTATATTACCTCATAACGTGATCTTTTAGTTATAATTTAGTTTTTGAGTAGTTCAAATCGGTTAAAAATTGGCGAAACTATTAGAGAAATAAAGCATTCCGGTTTTTTTTTGGACCACCCGGTATATGGCCTAATCAAGACAATTTATTTAGATAAAGTGTTAAATGCTAAGTAACACAGTTACCTACATGTTGAAAGGATAATAGGATTGTGCACTCTATTCTTACAACAGATATTTGAACAAAAGTTCATTCCATCTTCGTCAAAATTATGGACATTAAAAAATAATTCTAAATTATAACAGTATCTTTTGAGTTTTGACCAATTTCAGGTTCTTCTTCTGTGTTGAAGATTTGGCTGTGGGTTCATTAGCACCACCGTCGCGGTATTCGCTGATGTGTTCTGGAATACGATCAGGCTACTCCTGTGAATAAGGTTTTCCTTCGGCACAACTAGACGCTTGGAAAAGTTTTTTTTTCCTTATAAGCAAGAGACCAAAAAATGCCAATCAAAAAAAATTCTGTGGAAACTCGAACTTCGGTTAAAAAAACATACTCATCTTTTACCCCCTGTAAGGAACAAAGAGGCGTGTTCAGAACTAAATTCTCTTTTAAATTCTGTAATCCGCGGATCGATACTTTTATTCGTTTGCTAAATATTTGACTTCTCAAAGTTAACCTATAAATTCGCTTGGTCCGCTTCAATTTTCCAGCAGTTTATATAAAAAAAACGGTAGATAGGAAAACATGTTCGCCCATCACACATGCATTGGGCAACAACGATATCACTAGCACCCTTGTTTTTTAATATATCAAAATGAAACTCGGTACAGTTAATATAGATGTATTTGAAGATTTTTTTGGACGTCCAGTTTAACCGGAAGTGAGACCAATTATTGATTTTTAAATGGAACACTATGCATATTATTGCATTTTCAGAATCGTGGGAAAATTCTGATAGGTTTGAACTATTCTGGTAAGTTTTTACGCCGACTTGATTTTTTTAGAGCAAAATTTTGTTTTCGATTGAGAGGGCCGCGATTAACTTTAAATCATCATAAATGACAAAAAATAATGGATAAATACAAATTTGACTCTTAGCTAGGAATATTTAAAAGGCATTTTTTAACTCATTTAAATATAATCATAAAAGGCAAATTTTCAAAAAGTTTTATTAAAATCCAGCAATTTGTGAAGTTATCAAAAAACAGAATAAATTTAAAGAAATCGAAGAAAACAAATTATTAAAGTTGTGTTATAAAATTATAGGATATTAAATGATGCAGTTTTGTAAGCAAATTAATAATGGAGAAAACAAATTCTTTTTTCAATCCGATCAGTAGAATTAAACATAATCACTCAAATGTAAACGGATACAGAAGGTTTCCGTAGGTAGCGAAATGTAAAAAATTAGATGTATATTCTTAATTACAGAACAAATTTAATAAACGCTTCTTCTTTCCAGTTTATTATTGAAGAAAATTCCAGAAAAAGTTCACTTAACAATTAATTTGACAATATTATTCACTTGGTGCAGCAATATTTTGCTGCACTACGAATTGCTGCACCACGGATTACATTAAAAACACGATGGTTAGTCAGAGATTCGTACAATAGAATCGTACATATTACAGAAAACATTATGAATATGAGAATATGAGGGCTATATATGGTAAATAAAAAAAACAGAGAGAACGTTTACATAGACAATAGACATACTTGTTAGAGAAGAGGCAAACAGGAGACTTATGATCAGCGATCAAGATTATGTTAAAGTTGCTAATGGACTTTATCCACTTTAACGAATAAATTAAAGTAACAGAACTGGTAATTAATTCTATGTCGCATGTACAGCATTAGTGCAAAATAATGTAACTTTAAAGTGGTTAAATCCACACATTTCCTGAGATAAAAAGAAAAAAGAAACAAAAACATCAATAATTATTCTTTTCATAACACCTCGTATAAACTAGCAGCAGAAAATAACATTTTAACAAAGGTTAACGTGTTTAAAAATACACTCGGAAAATGATAAGCGTTTATAAATAGATATTTATAAATAAGTTCAAAAAAATAGTAACCCATTAAATACTGGAAATTGGCAATACATGTTCACATGTATTGAATAGAAACTCACGTTTTGATATTGCTGAAGCTGAAAATTAAGGATTTGGTGAACGAAACACAAAGAAATATGTAGCAGTTAATTTTTATAATTTACTGGTCTGATAGTATATTATAATCAGGTTGTCTGGATTAAAATATAAACGTTTTGTAATAAATAAGAAAATATTAACGTATTTTGAACTGGAGTGTTATTCGACCATTAAAAATCAGAAGTGGTCGCATCGAACAGCCGCGGCCGCCACAATAACCAAAATTAAGTACCCCCGATTTCTTTATGGGGTAAAAAGTAAACCATTGCTGTACACATTGAACACTTACTTATCTAACAATACATTTGGTTTTATCCACATTTAAACTGAAGCATCGTCATTGTCAGATGCCTTGTCTAAATAGTCGAGTATAGGTTCATCGCAATGGAATTTTTCCTTCAGCAACTCAATAACTCTATTTTGAATATACTCAACGTTTTCAAATGGCGTGTAATCGTCTTCAGTAGATCTTGAAATGGTTATGATGACAGGGTTTCGATTTAGTATTTCCAGAAAATCTTTAAAACTGTCCAACATAATATCCAATTCTTCTGTGGTTGAGACATGATGAGGCAATTCTGAATCATCACAAGTACATCCGGCGTCATGGATCAATTCCCAGTCGATATCTTTGTCGTCGTAATGTTCTAAAATGACCGACCTTAATTCTTTAACCATTTGATGCAAGTTACAGTCTTCGTCCGCTTCTGGTAATTCTCGTTCGGATTTTAAATGTAAAAAAATATTTTCCAGTGTGTTTAACTGCTTTTCTCGTTTCTCTACAACTTTTGAAATTGCGTCGTTACTTTTGGACAATGGAGGTATAAATTTGTATATTTCCTTCAGTCTATCATAAAGTGACGCCTTTTCATAAATCTTTTTAAAGGGATTACTTGTACTAAAAAAATCTAGATCTATATCTAGAATATACGGGGAATCGTACTTTTCGATTATTTTTCGAATGCCGTTTAAATTTTCACCACTCTTATGTATTTTCTGACCTAACGTTACTACATCTAGATTGACTTGTCTAGTACATTCTAGGTCGGTTAGATTTTTATATGCGCATTCCGAGACAAAGTAGTTCTCCTTGCAGTCAAGTTTGATCGAACCGGATTCCTTATCTTTCCCGATATTAAACATTTGGCTTGAATCCTTCATTTGCTGAGCCCATGGAGGTTTGATCCATATTAAATTTTGGAAGTGGCCTGCATACACGGCGGGCATTATCCAATTTTCGATGCTTAAATTCTCAAACAGAGCTTCCTTTTCGTATACCAACTCCGCTGGCATGTTTTTTGGTATGAGCATGTCAGGGTGAGAATCCAAGTGAATGAATGTTGATCCCTCAACGGGTAAATGCTTCGAACCGATATTTCGGTATATGAATGGAATCACTTCATGGTGATATTCTACGACATAAATCGGAAGTTTCTTGTGTGCCTTAATATTTCTTGAAGATGTACCTGTTGACGTAGAAAAATCAGTCGACACTTCATTGGCATAAATATCTAAATATTTTAACAAATACTACTACTAACATACTAAGTATTTTATGTACTGTGGGTTTTTAAGTTTAGATATCAACGTATTTATTTAGTGCTGTCTGATGTTGAGACTGTATTTGTTAATTTAGATAAATAATTTTATTTGTTTATACATATTTATCTTGTTAAATACAATTATATTGCTGTTTATTTATGGATGCTTATAATCATTAAAACATGTACAGGGTGATTCCTATAACGTTCTCACCTCAATTTTTTGGTTTGTCTTTAGAAATAAAATAAAAATGTTTAACGTAACTTATCGTATTTTTTCCAAGGATTCCGAAAATTTCAACAGCAAAACATTGAAAGTCAAATAAAATTGGGGAAAAATAAGGACAAAGTTTTTATTAAGAAACACCCTGTATATTTTTACAATTTTGAAAAAGATTTAAGTTTCCAAAAATATAACATAACATATACCGACATTTACCTTCATATTTAGTAAAAATAATTGAAATAATTTAACACTAAGTTGGCTTAGAATGTTTATTGACTCAGCATTTTACTAAATATGAAAGTAAATATATGTTATGTTATATTTTTGGAAAGAGAATTTAAATCTTATTTCAAAGGTTTAAAAATATGCGTTCCATTTAAAAATCACTGCTTTGTTTTTTACCACTTTTATTTCACTTTCAATTATTGTTTTTTTGTTGAAATTTAGAAATCCTTAGAAAAATACTATAAGTTACGTTAAACATTTTTATTTTACTCCCAAAGACAAACCAAAAAATTGGGGTGAGAACGTTATAGGAATCACCCTGTACATGTAATAATAACAGCAAACATACAAATTATCATAAATAATAAATTAGAATGTTAAAAAAATTTTGGGACAATTTAGTAAAGCACTTTTATATAACACTGTTCGTCTTTGTATATACTCATGACAGACATGTGGGAGTACCACAAAAATCAGTTGTATATGCCATTCCCACTTTATTTAAATTAGAGTAGGCTTTGGAAAAACTGAATTCTGTTAGTATGAATTACTGAGGTTATGTTGAAAAGTCAAAAACATAACCACAAATTCAAATTAGTTCTACATGGTTGCCAGAGTGAGACAATTCAGCCAAAAGTATTTGGCAGTGACAATCAATTAAATCTGACACTTCAATATTTTGTCAATGGTAGATAACCCTGAGTCAACTCAAAAACATATCATAGCCTACTCTAATGTAAATAAAATGTGAACGGCATATAGGTCCCTCATTATTCTTATTATTTATTTATAATGTACCTATAAGTATTCAATTATTCAATTTTCCCGATACTCTTGAGGCATATTTCTTGTGAATTGCTTCACTCACTTGGTACCTATAACTGTTAGGTGTAGTGTATCTACAACTTAGGGTTAGTTCTAATATACACAGAGTTGCATTAGTGCGTCAAAGGCCTTATCTGAAATATTTGGAAAACTATTTTTCTATGGAAGCGTTGTAATGAAAAAATGCACACATTTTAAAAATATTTTATAGAGTGACCTCCTACAATGGAGTACCCACATGGTATTTTTTTTTTATTGGAACACCCTATGTTTTTAGATTGTTGAATTATTCAGCGTAAAATTATCTTTCCAGCGACTTTTTTTTGGTCATTGATGTGGCAATGAGTTATTCGAAATAATTTGAGCATTTTGGTCGGAACAAGTTTTAACAAATTAATTAGCTGGGCGAGTCATATGATTAATTAAGAAAAAACATTTTACAGTTGTGTAGCCAAGTGATGTACTTAAACGATACAACATCCAAATATTGATTATTATTATACAGGGTGTCTTTCACACAAACGTCAATTTAGTACATTATGCAAATTTCCCTGTGTTTTATTTTATTTTTGAATTGGCACGTCAGTACTCCACAACTTTAGTATGTAATGTTCTTAACCTAAAATCAATATTTATATAAATATTTTTACTTTTTCAGTGCAAACCGTTAGATCATTACATAGTAAGGGTATAACGTATGATGAGTTTTTTGTTGTGTTCACTCTAACGCATCATATTGAGCATTTTTTTGACATTGGGTTATAGACCATGCAATATTGAGCGTTCTATACGCAGTTGTTTATACATATTTCGAAGTGAACAGAAGTGAGCGTACATAATTCAGTTATAGCAATTTCTGTGAGGAATAATAATAATTAGTACTGTAATTATATTCACATTTGGAGGTAAGTTTTGTTACTGATGGTAATGTTGTTTGCATATTATTTTTTGAACTATTGCTCCTTACAACCTTTTTAGTCACCAGTGTTTGGCCTTAGTCACCAGTGTTTGGTATAGTCATCATATGTTTGGCCTTGGCCTTAGTCGCCACTTATACATACAATATGCAACTAAAGTGAGTACTATTTTGTATCGTTCTTGCAGGATATCTATAGTAGGGCCAAAAAGAGTAGTCAGTAAAGCCAGGGGGAACTAGTTGTGGTTTTCATCTCTGGTAGGCGGATAAAACTTAATATATTTCTCTCAATTATATGGGATTATATGGTAAAAAAAGCTGCCGCTTCTGAATTCCATAACAGCTAAATACTTTGAAGAATTGCCGGTGAATTTTTTGATCTACTGACTACTCTTTTTGGCCCTACTATAGTCCTTGGTTAGACTGTCAAAATTCGTCTGTGCTGCAATGTCCGCCTACTGGAACCAAACAACCTAAACTTATGAACCAATTCTATGAACCAATTCAAATCTAGTTTGTAGAAAAATTATTGCTGTTGTACTACTAATATAAATTAAATTGTATTTATACTTAATTAGTTTGTTTTCTTGTTTTTGGTAACTAAACGTAACCCAAAAATTTTCTTTTATATTTATTTGTAATAACACTTCTCATATCAAATGTACCACGTAAAAGGAAACTAAAGTATTGTTTTGGTTTTTTTTCGCAATTTCTTGTACCTTTGAAAATGTTATTCATTAACTCCAATTAAGTGAATAGGTGGTGTGTATGGAGTGAGAGTTAGCGAAGTGTTTTTTTTTGAAAATTTTCATGCTTCACTATGGAGTGAACCAGAAACTGCAAAAGCTAATTGCACCCTTTTAGGTAGCCCTTAGTTAACATGATCCATTTGACAGATTGGAACAATAGATGGAAAAAATAAATTTTCTTCAAAACCAAACGTTGTAGAAAAAGAACGTTATCCATTAGATTTTCATAATTTTTATTAATCTACCAGTCAAGTCATGTTTTCAGGTTTCAAGGTCATTTGAACTTAGTTTTTTTGAATGGAATGGTGTATATTTCTAATCTTGGAATTCCATTAAAATCTTTGGGTAAATCATTGAAATTTTGAAGCCCTACCTATGCAGGATGCTTGATTTTTGATCTTCAATAAATATATTTAATACAAAAGTGGCAGGATTTCCCCTCTGTAACGGTTCAGAGTATTAACGAGAATAACGAATGTAACGTTGACTTTTTTACAGCGGAGTAGTTCTATTAGTTCGGAAATTGAAAGAGCAGTGCATTTTACGTAGAAGGGGGTTAAGAAGTTGCGCTAGGACTATTGACATGCCGATATTTAAATTGCGTTAATTTCCAGAACCTTGACACGATTATCATCAACCTCTCGTTAAAAAATTTATGAAAATGAAATATGTTTGTTAATTAAAATTAAAAACATACATCGTCGTTTTCGGTTTTAAATCCATAAATTGTTCGTTCCTTCAACAAATTCTCTCTTTTCAGTAAATAAGAATGCGTGAAAGTAATCGCGATCAGCATGTCTATCAGATTAGCACCAATGGATTGTTTTATTGGGTGCTATGATGAATGAATTTCAATGGTAATAACTAATTTGATGTGTAAATTCCTAAGTTTTTGGTCATGTGGTAAAATAAAAAACTATTTTTTAACGTTTCGGTTTTATTAAACCATCTTCAGAGAAAATTTAGGTGTGGTAAAATTACATAATAATTAATAATAGATACATTTTTACGTCTATTATGGTTGAGATCTTAAAAGGAACTGTTTAAATTTTGTTATTTCCGGTTATTTCTGAAAGTACTTATTTGGAATTTTACAAATTGCAACAAAGCATTTTGATAAGCATCAAATTGCGCAACGTTGTCATAATTTAAACGACCCTGTATCTGTACATGGAAAAGTTCATGATTTTTTTCTAATGCTCCCATCCCAGCAAAGAAATACTGAAATAATTTTTCAATAAAATAGAAAAAACTCATTGTGCATGGTATCGTGGCGACATGGCAAATTATAAGGAAATTAAATCGAAATTTGATTTACGGATATTCAGGGAAATTGGCGTGATTGAATGTAAATTTAAAAAATCAAGTTCCATTCTTCAAAAAATTGGGAATCGTGCTATATTTTCAGTTTTTCTTTCTGGGATGGGACCTTCAGAAAATAAATTATGAATTTTCCCATGTTGTAAAGTTATAGGCAATTGCTCAGCCACAGCCCACTCTAATAAAGGCAGCGGCTCATCTTTAAGATGTCGGCTTATCTCAGAATTTCTCTGGCTTATCTGCATGCCGATGAGTAGGTGTCTACAGCATAAAAACGCAACGTGACGCGCAACTAGAATTACTATCGTTTCTCATGGAGTCATGGAGTGATAGTCAACAATCCTGAACTTAGTCCTATTGATCATATACCAGAGACAATAGACAATGGTACTAAAAATATTTGGAATTACTACGAATACGTATCCGATTTGCTAATATCAAACCACATAAAGTTTTCGACTTAAGAAAAGCACTTTTTGAATCCCACATATTTCAAATCTGGCACTACATTTACGCATAATTCGGTAAATAGAGTTGTGTCATCAATATTCAAATAAATTTATTAAGAATTACATAGTGGACTCTCACAAAATTCATCAGTACGTTAGATTTTCTGTTAATGGGAGTCGCATAGTAAAAATAACACTTAAAATATGAATGGATAAAAAAACTTACATCCTGGAGATGTTCCAGTCCTGAGCGTACATTGATAGGGGTTCAACGTACCCGGTTCTACTTTTCCATACATAGAACGGTCCATTTTCCACAAATAAAATAACAGGACACGAATATTAAGCGGTAAATTCAAACAAGTGTCAATTGAGGATTCGCGAAAACCTTGAGACACCACCGCGAATCACTGTGTCTCTCAACAATCACGTGGATAAGTAAAATCACACATAAGAAAACACGAAAGTATAAATGTAGCGGACATATCTGGAATATTTTTGTTTTCTTTTAATAATATAACACGAGTATCTTACGCGCTTGCTCGAGTCGTTTAAATACGGCGATGACAAAATTAGATGAATCCCACAATAGTTGTAAAATGTGAGATACGAATGAACTGCCAAGTCGAATGTGTTTGGGTAATTAAAGTACAATACCGATATAAGGTGACGTATATAAATTCAAGGTAATTATCAATAATTTACGAGTATTAGGTACAAAAATTTGTACAGGTATATTTGATAATAACACACTTCACGCTTAAACAAAACTGTTATACATTTATGTATTAGTATGTTAATTTATAACTGGCGATTGTTTTCACTAATAAGCTACTGGATGGGCATCATCTGTGTTGTACACATTTAGACTGCTAATTATATAATTAATATTTATATATAAACAAGGTTATATTCATCAAGAATTTGGTCAATAAAAATATTTGTTGCAAAATCTTTATTTATTAATTTTTTTTATAATATAAAAATTCTACAGGGTCATCTGGTATTAATGGGCATAAGACTTTAGCTAATAGGACGTATTTCTATTTAATTCTAAATAGGTTCTAAATGGGACACATTTTTGCATTTCCTACCAATCAATAAAAACTAAAAATGTATTTTTAGTATAATTATACTTTGCGATTGTCACTAGAATGTCGAAATGTAATTTTTTCACACCAGTGCCAAAAGTCATATGGTCAAATGGTAATCAATTAGGCTCGTCCGTTTTTTCTAAAACAACATATTATAAAGAAGTAATGTAAGCTTTTTTAAAGCACCGCTAAATTTGAAATATAGCCGCAAAATAGCTATTTACCTACTAATAATTTCATAAATAAATTGATTATAATCTTTTGATAAACGGACATCACATTACTAGAAACGTCACCTTCTGAAATATCTATATTTACAATTTATTATATTTAAAATAAATTTTGCAATGATGATAACTAAAATAGATTTTTATATATGTAATAGTTATTAATGCAACAAGTGCGTAAAGTGAACTTTTTTACGAATGGGAATTGAGTAGAAAAAGCTCCCTTGCGAATTGCATACAATATTCTTTCTATTACCGAAATGGTTACTAAGAAATATATGTAAGTATAAAGTAAAATATAAATCTACTTTATGCACTAGTGCGTAAAGTGAAATAATAAGCTGGCAAAGCAGTTTTTGATATTTTACGCACTACACAGCGTCTGTAAAGTTAAACAGCGTTAAACATAATATTGCATATGGTGCGCGAATCCACCCTAAAAACACCAAACGATTTTACATCATTTTTGTTATATTTATAATGGTAGTTGAATAAAAATAGGTTTACGACAGTTGTATAAAATATATTGTACGCAATTCGTATGCAAAAAAACTACAAAGTGTCTTTTCGTAGAAATTCGTGGGATTGGAACAAGTGCACTAAACTTCAAATTTTGAAAAAATATATTTATTGAGATATACAGAGTGACCCATTTGAAAGCGGGGCACCTCTGTAAAGTGGCTATTTTTGATCCGATTTTGGATCAAAATTAAGGGTTACTTTGCAATTTTTTGGGACACCACTGGTAATCAGCGCCCCCGTAAAATGGGTCCGTACCAAATCTCCGAAAGTACCGCATGTTAAAAATGTATATTATTACTTTTACAAATTAATTTATACCCGGAAATACATTGTGAACATCAAGTAACTCAAAAAATAAATAAAAACAACTCATAAACAAATTATTTTATTATTATTTTTCGGGTAGGTCATTCTTTTTGTTAGTTACAATTTATAATTATTATAGATACTGAGATATGCCGGCATTAAAAACCATACTACTCAATTTTGGTGAAACGTAGCTACTAAAACATAAACAGGGTCGAATTATCTGAATTAAACAGATTATACTCTTATTAGATTAATTAAAAGTCCTCTCATAGAGATATTAATATAATGATAATAATAATAAACGCCGCCAAGATATTAAATTTTTAATCAATGATATGATATGCATAATATGTACACAACACAAATATGTGTGTAGGTACAGGGTGATTCCTATAACGTTCTCACCCCAATTTTTTGGTTTGTCTTTGGAAATAAAATAACAATATTTAATGTAACTCGAGATGTAACTTATAGTATTTTTTCCAAGCACTTCGAAAATTTCAACACAGAAACAATTGAAAGTCAAATAAAAGTGAGAAAAAACAAAGCAATGTTTTTTTTAAATGGAATTCCCTGTATATTTTTACAATTTTGAAAAAAGGTTTAAATTCTCTTTCCAAAAATTTACGTTCATATTTAGTAAAATACTGATAATTATTATTATTATTATTTTAATTATCAGTATTTTACTAAATATGCAGGTAAATATACGTTGTTATATTTTTGGAAAGAGAATTTAAGCCTTTTTTCAAAATTGTAAAAATATACAGGGCATTCCAATTAAAAGAATATGAAGAAGAAAAACACAAAGGTCTTGTTATCACAAAATTCTTTTTTATTGCAACCGGTTTCGTGATCAATATATTACATCACATCATCAGGCCACAAGAATTTCTATAAATACCAAAGGTTTGTCAAAATTAGCATTAATGAAAAATTTGTCCAATTTTTAGAAAACTAATAAATTTGATGTAAAAATACATGTAATTGAATTTATTTATTGTTATTAATTAATTTTAAATTAATCAATATTAAAAACACACAAAAACAAAAGACAATGTACGAGGACAACAGATTAAAATTTAAAAAATAACGTCCTTAACAACGTACAGAAGGAACTGACTATAGAAATTCTTGTGGCCTGATGATGTGATGTAATATATTGATCACGAAACCGGTTGCAATAAAAAATATTTTGTGGGAACAAGACCTTTGTGTTTTTCTTCTTCAATATGAACAACCCACATGGGATTAATACTACGTTAAAAAAATATGGTTTTGTTTTTTACCACTTTTATTTGAATTTCAATTGTTTTTTTTTTGTTGAAATTTTCGAAATTCTTGGAAAAAATACTATATGTTACGTTAAACATTTTTATAGGAATCACCCTGTACATAAAATATGAAATAAATTCATTATTTCTGAATAGGAAAATGTTTTGGAAAAAACCTTGAGGTCGATTTTTATTTTGAATTGTGCATCTTGTGATTTGTTTATTATAACGCCATCGCTGCTTCGCTCATGACATCATATACTTTTTTAAATGGAACACCCTGTATGTTTTAGACTCTCAATGAACAGCTTATTTGAAAGACTACTTAGAGTCTAGAATTTATAAATTTGAAGCTACAGACATTTGAAAATATTATTTTTGGAAGTTAAATAATTCTTGTTTTATTGTGATATTTTGTAATAAAATAGTAAATGAACAGTAAGTAACATAAAGAATTAACGGAAGGTCTGGAAGACGTGGTAGTATTGAACAAAGGTCACCGGATCTTACTCCGTTTTTCCTTTGGGGTCACCTAAAGAACGTAGGTAAAATATAAACCTGACAATATTGAAGAATTAAAAAACAAAATTAAATTAGAATGTAATAACATTTCTCAAGAAAGTAAAAATAAAGTTCAGCAAGTATTCCATTGATCGTTTGGGATACTGTCAGGAACAAGAATGTTTTCAATTTAAACAATCACATATATGACTGATTTGAAAATTTCAAAAATATTCCAGTTTCTTTCCAGTACGAATACGCTTCCTACGAATTAAAAATACATTATACTATTATACATCATAAAAACTTTATTTTCAGTCATCTTGGCGCCATATGCTGAAATAGATGAGGATCATGCATCTGGAATATACTTATGAAAATGCTCGTGAAAATTACGTTTTGCCATCAACTTTAATTTGGAATGATTATTCGACTCTTTCAAATGGTGGTGTCATTTAGTTGTGAGCAGCTCGCAGCCCTAATAAATATCTACTCATTGTTTTCTATTTAGGAAAACAAATTTTCAAATTTTATTTATAGGTGAGACGACAGCAATAAGATGAAAAAATTGTAAAAATGTTAAAATTAATTAGAAGCATCAACTATCCATTCATTATTAAAACAAATACATTTGATGATGTAAAAAAATTAAGGACTGACGTCAGTTCCGGTAAAAGACGAAATAAATTATCCAGCATGGAATATATTTTTTTAACTAAAATTGATTACCTATTTAAAACCAGTTTACATATCTCATTATCAAATATTGACCGAAGATGCAGGGTTGGAGCGGTAACATCTCACTATTATAATCGCTTGAAAACCAAAAAGATTCCAGATTTTCCTCAAACTACACCATAGTTATAATTAATATTATTTGCAAAGATCAGAGAATTAAAAACACATATACACCCACTTGGTTTGCGTTATTTAACATTATTACGCTTAGTCACAAATTTTCTATTTTTGGAATGTTAATGTCCACCCGAAACCATTTCTTGGCGTTAAGTTTATAAAATTTAAAAATAAAACGTTTTATAGCCGTTACGTTAACGCCATATGATGTTTACTTGCACATATTTCACTTAATACGTGTGAAATATAATTAATTTAATTAATTAATCACGGCATTGTCAATTTCGTAATCACCTCAAATCACTATAAGTTCTTACTACGAATCGTTACTTAATTAGAAATTAAGTCAAAAAATACGGTACGCGCAGTTAATGCTGAACTACGATCCACATTATGATTCACTTTCTCGTTTTACCATATTTGTACATACAATAACATGTTCATAATTCTTTATCGTTTTAAAAGACTTAGTAAATAAATACGTGAATTTTATCAGTATCTACAATGCTGCTACTTAACCTGTCCTGTCGAAGATATACCGGGTGCCACAGGATACTGGCTCACCCTCGGGCTCACCCCTATATTTCCTTTATTTTTTAACTTATCCATTTGAAATTTGGGGAGCATAAACTACCGCTAAAAATGTATTTTTGTACATTACAAACAATATGATGCCACTTCAGGTTTATCTGGAAATTACCTCAACTTTCGACTTTCAAATGGAACACCCTGTATATTTTTACATATTTGTATGCAGGGCAACATTCTGAATATACCATGTAAGTTTCACAAATTTTTGAGCCGATGTTCAATTTTTTCAAACATATTAAGAAATTCGTCTATTATAGAGTGCTTTGGAATCCCAAAATTCGTTCTACGGGAGGTAAACTCCACCAAAGGAAAAATATAATTTTTCTTCTCGATTCACTAACTAACAACTGTTTGCGAAGCGTCCAAAGTTGGACATATCACTTTTTTATCAAACGCTTTTTTTTCAAATGGGAAGGTGGTGGCTTATACACGTAGCAGTGTTCTATAGGAACAAAAACAAGGAAAAAGGTCCTTTAATCTTTTGTTTATCATATTTCGTTTTCAAGTTACGGGGGTTTTCAAGTTACTAAGGGGGGTATGTCTGCGACCTTAAGCAAAAAAAAAATGTGACGCCACTGTTAAAATTTAAGAAACGCACCATTGATAAGTTTTACACATCATTTTTGACAAAAATGTTCGTTTTTTTCACATCTCTCATAATTTAGACACAAATTGCAACTATTATAGCGACAAAAATTGTACAAATCGACAGTTATAAGTGTCTTGACATCTAAAATTTATAATAATAATTGTTCAACTATGAGAGATCCGCAAAAAACAAAAGATACCATTAATGTTAAAAATGAAATGAAAAACTTATTAATGGTGTGTATTTAAAATTTAATCAGTGCCGTCACATTTTTTTTTGCTTAAAGCCACAGACATACCCTCTGCATCTACGCCACTGGTTATAGTTGAAATGTCATCTTTCGGTAAATGTGGCATCGTTAGTTCATACAGTACCCCATATTTTACGGCGATATCTTTATTCGTTAAAAAATTATAAAATAGAACCTCTTTTTTTCGAAAAATGTTAAACCCCTGTCACTTGAAAACGAATCGAGCTAGGACAAAAGTTTACAGAACTTTTTTCCCTGTTTTTGTTCCTAGAATACACCTACGTGATTGTGACATACGATAACGTAACACCCTGTATAGTGGCTGATTATTTAGGAATAAAAATCTTTGTTTAGAATTTTAGTCCTGAAAATTTCACATTTGAAATGATTTCAGTCACCAAGTAATAAATATTTGAGTATTTTACGTTGTTAACTTTAAACAAAATTCTAGTTTACTTGGAACTTAAAACAACTTGTTTAAATGTTACATTACTCAAAATAACTGGCCCGTTATTTCAATAAAATTTCGCATAGGCGCGGTTTTTGCTTATTTATATATTTTATATTTTGGATGCAAATGAATACTGTTGCAAGTTGCATTTCCGAAAATCGGAAATTATTCAACTTCGAAAACATCTATGCCATACCGAATGTCAAGTCTAATATACCACTGGTGAACGATAGGAGTTGACAACTTGCAATTTGCATTTCAATATTTATAACTCAACAACCAGAGTTACAGTATATAACTAGGTATATAAGCATAATTTCAATCATTGAGACGACATAAAAAAATAAAGATGACTAGGAAAATCACTTGCATATAAATAAAATCGCTGCCAAGAATGTTGGTATCAAAGATTCTTCCACCTACTCTGGTAACAAATAAAAATGGTTGATATTCTTTAAATGAACACTGATCATTACAGAACATAAATATTAGCAGATTAATTTTATTTTTTTTCTCAAAATTCTGTTACCCGATTCCCTCTGGTACAATTAAATAAAATTTTATTTTTTAAGCCGCCCTGACTCAATAACCTTAAGACACTATATTTTAAATCACAGGTATATTGTTCATTGTACACTGCAGGTAATATAATCCACTATCCCTAAGGAGATGGACTTATGGACGATACTCTTTAAGACAACGAGCACACACCTATTATTCAAGTGAGAAACTTCTTTCTTTGTTTGATTATATTGCCTAGGTAGAAATTGGGCAGTACGTATAGAGCTCTATGTGCTGACTGTTACCATTTGAGGCCATAAATTGGTCCATGGTGCACGAAAACACAAATTGAGTACTGTGTGCTGTTACTTTCTAACCGTTCATAGTTATTGTTTCTGATCCTATTCACACGGATCCATTAAGCTACGCTGCGCTGATGAGGAGCAATAACTCCGAAACACGTGTCCGTAGCTGCATCATGTTTCTTTCTTGGGGTAAATGGCAAAAACTTTATCTATTTTATAATTAAGTGTGTTTGCAATGTTATATTTGTAGTTGATACAACAAACAGCTATAATATTTTTTTATTCAGGTTTATTGTGCACGTTATTAGGTGGCACACTATATCAATGTACCACTGTGTAGTAAATACAACTTATCGTCACAAAAAGTTCTGTGTCATTATGGTTTAGAATGAGCTACATAGTTTTCGAAAATCTCTAAAGAACCCAGAATCTTGTTTATCTTGCAAATATGAAATAAGTGAACTTTTTTAGTAGTAGTAGCAGGCAGGTATTTACGAGTAAAATATCCAAACAAAGTAATATGGTGTCAGTTTTCCTCCAACACCAATAAATGACCAACATAACCTGCACTCCGACTTTATTATCATTATTGTTTACTGTGGCAAATGAAACATTCAAACTATTTTTGGATATGCTCCCATTGGAGAAACCATTATACGATGATTACTAGTAATAATTCTCAAAAATCTGTAGGATGTGGTAGGTATACTTAAGTAATTATTTATCATTCCAAGTATTATTATAAGAACAAATGTATGCAAGTGAATTTAAAAGGTTTAAAAAAAAGCATCTGAAACGAATGTACCTATTATTGGAAATTTTAGAAACAATTTTACATGCTCAGTACTTTTCTATTATTCACTTTATTATACGCACATTTGTCGGTGAAGACTTGAATTGTGAAACAAAACTTGACTAAAACGCCTTCCTCCAGGGAGTTTAAATGATATCTCGATTAATACCCATTTTTACAATATATGTATATATTTTAACTCGCAGGGTTTAAGTAAATACAAAACAGAATATGTCTGATATTATCAGATTTGTGTTCTACAGGCAAAAATATGTACAAATACCTACGTAACACATTAGACAAATCAAATATTTGTAGGTACTTTAATTTTATCAAGCAGTAATTAGGTATTCTTAATTGGTTCTAAAATTAACACCAATATGTGGCAACGAATAATGTCCATTACAGCAATTCTTAATGTCCAATACATTCCGAGAAATTTTTAAATTTCTCACAATATATAAGTATAGGTACTTATCTATAAAGATTATTTGGTATTGTTATTGAATAGCTGATATTACATATTTCAATAATAGGTACTAACAACTATATAGATATTAGATAGTAGCAACTAACCTGTTTAATTTAAAACGGAATACTATTTCAACGTGAAATAATATACCTAATATCTGTGAAGTAAATTAGGAAGGTATTGCAACAAAATTATGCCAATACAGAAATCTAAAAATTCTTAATTTTTCGCAATTAACATATATTCACAAGTTGCATTTTCGACGGGATGCCATATAATGAAATAGCAAAAGACAATTAATTATATAGGTGTCTACTTCGTAACCTTGAGTTTCTCTCATTGCACATAGAATACCATCTGATATAACTTACACATTTTCTTCAAAACAACTTTTATAGAATAACAACCTTATTACTTAAGTAATAATTTAGTTCAGTAGGGCAAAAATACCTAAGAATTTTAAATAAGTTGAAAATGTTCAATGCTACTGGACTATTTAACAAATTAAAACATGTTTAAAGGACATTAAGTATTGTACATCAAACAAGTGAAGTATTGAAATACATTATGTGCACAAAATTGCATTGAAATAACATTTTTAGATTTTTCAGCATACACATTTCAGTTTTTCCCTGCGTCCAATAGGTTATGTATAACATAAAAAAACTGCATTTATTTATGCATTATTTATTTAGTTACTTACCTAAGTGATCATCCATTTTAGTTGCCGAGGATTTTAAGTAGATACTTGAACGATCATTAAACCGCACTAATCTATTAGTTTTTAACTTTGTTAAATTATGACTCTATTAGGACTTTTTGTTTATCTTAACATTTGCAAACGTCAGATTCAGATTCGTGTTCGTGATTCGTCAAATAATGAATCATACGTCAAACGTGACTAATGTCATATGTCAAACAACCACTGAGTTGAGGGAGGAAGAACTGCAGTTTATTACTCCAAAAACCTAGAATGACTAGAATATGAAGAAAATGAACAAGTATCAAAACGGCAAAATTGTTTGTTTACTCTGCTTATAACTGTATTATAGAATTATATCTGTACTTCATATGGAGTTCCTTTGAGGCTTACATTGATAAATTAGTATTATAAACTTTTATCTACTCTTATTAGGTTATATATATATTAATTAACCAACTGGTTTTGCACAATTAATAGTATCCATAAACAGATAGCGTTGAATTATAGTATTAAAGTCATTGGTGAGTTTTTGTTTACACCAATCTCCTTTAACTTCATTCCTAGCCTGCCAATCAGTGTTGCCAATACTGAAATGCTGGATTACCCACCAAATGAATGAAATTACCCGAATTTACCAAAAATTACCCGGACAAATTATGTAAAATAAAATTTATAAAAGCAAATAGGACAGTCGGTATTTTTCGATTTTTACTTAGTATACATATAAAGAATGTATAAATAATTATCCGTCAAACCATGATTATGTACCAGCGCCATCTAGATGTGAATAGGCTAACTGAAAAGCAAACGTAGCAACGGAGGTCGGAGATACAGAGGCTCTATAAAGCCTCTGTAGTCGGAGAGAGCTCCGAGCTCCCTCTGTTGGTGTGAGATTTGAAAATAGTTTCAAATTCAAATTATAATTTTAGCGTCTCATCTCTCATTAAGAATGTTACAAGTTACAATGCGCACACGTCATTTATACGACATGACAATAACGAAAGTCCGAAATTACCCGCAAA
Source organism: Rhagium mordax (assembly GCA_963680705.1). NCBI lineage: Eukaryota > Metazoa > Arthropoda > Insecta > Coleoptera > Cerambycidae > Rhagium > Rhagium mordax. The sequence goes on from OY796661.1 coordinate 17,082,783, forward strand.
ATATTTATACCCGCAATTTTACCCGCAGCAAGCAAAATTACCCGCTTTTCGGGTAATTACCCGGACATTGGCAACACTGCTGCCAATAGAAATTCTTTTCCGATACGGTGAAATAGAATGATCCATTATCCATTATTATTGAGGGGAGGAAAGTGATTTGACATTTGAATATTTTTGACGTTTAATTAAGTCAAGTAATAATTGTGCCAAAAATGATGAATTCGGACTTGCAAATGTTAGTATTTATTGTTAATCGTAGATAAGTATAGTATTCAACTCGTGATATTGCTAAATCAATAAATCAGTTGATGAATTACACTACATATCGCCTGGCGGCTCGTGGCGCAAAATTCATCGACGTGAGTTATTTAGTATTATCACTTGTCAAATAATATACTATTATGTGCGTACCTTGTTCAATTGTTCATGCAAGGCTTGTAGACAGTAGTCTTAGTGCTACATCAATGAGCAGCATTTAGGGCGTGGAAAATGCGGGGTGAGGCAGAGCTGGCGACCGCGGTCTGTCATTTATTTTATATACTAAAAAGATACCCTAAACACTGCTCTGCAGTTGTAGGAAAGAGAAGGACGAACCCGGAGGTCGCCAAGTGACGTATGATATATTGAGATAGGTCAGGTTCAGATTTGGTAACCTTTAGAGTTTACTAGTCTTGTTGTTCCACAGAACTTAAAATAGGAGAAAGTTCTTTCAAGTCTACTTGCAAATATTGAGACCGCCATTTTTACATACTTGGAAGCGGGAATTTTTAAAAATAACATCACAATCGTAACGGAAAATAGTTTTTAGTCAAGAATGTTATTAAAAGTATAACTAATATTTTACTGTAATTAGTTTTAAATGTGCCTTAAAAATAATATAAGGTAATAGGTAATAATACATTGTGAAAATAGTTATATACCTATGCAACAAGTGTGCAAAGGGAATTCTTTTCGGAAATTGAACTTTATAATAATAATGGACTACATAAAATTAAATAACTATATCTAACGTTTTTGAAATACGATATAAACATAAACATAAAACACACCACAGAAATTAGACAAACCCCAATTCCAAAGCCAAAGGCTGTCCGGAAGGGGGCTACATCTGCCGGTGCCGGGCTTCGAACCCGGACGCGATAGGCAGTGTAGCCATCAGAGCCATGACACTGTCACTCACGCTCTGGCCCACTGCGCCATCGAGTTGGTGGCGCAGTGGGTGATTATTTTTTATAGGCGATTATATGCAATTTTTACTTTACGCACTACTCAGCGTATGTAAAGCTAGTACTATACGCACGGCAGTACTTTATTGATGTTGAAATAAAATAAACTTCCTCAGTTCTTTTCTAATATGAATGCCCGTAATAGAAAAGGCTGTATAAGAACTTCTTAACTACGTTACAAAATCTAATTTTTCAATAATAGTATATGGATGACTTTGGTAAACCCTTACAGGGTGTTTCAAAAGTAAGCGTAAACCTTTTGGGGGCGTAATCCTCGAATAAAAATAAGACAAAAAGTTCCTATCAACATGGGTCCGGAAATGCTTTTTGAAGATAAGTTACGGCCCTTCGAATGGGGCACCCTGAAGACGGTTTTTCCGCAATATTTCCGAAACCGCTAACAATCAAATTTCGAAAATACATACACTGTATAAACTTTTAACGCTGAACTCGATGTATGAATTCAGAACTTAAAAATTTTAGTCAGGGGCGTCACATACCGGGAAGGTTAAGGGTTAAAATAACCCCATTTTTTTTTTCGATTCAGTTTATTAAGGTTTTCGTTGAAAATTATAAAATTTCAAAGTTTTTTACGTAAAAAAGGTACTCTTAGTTCATCTCGATAGAATGAACCGTTTTCGAGAAAATTGATTATGAAAAAGATACAACAGTCTGATTGTCATTGTGACATGTAATTTAATTTTGGTCCAGTCTAGTTAGTAAAGTCTGTTTCATCTTTCTAAAGCCGCGTCCTCATTGAGTCGACATTGTCGATCGACTTTGTCGAGCAACACTGTCGACCAACAAATCGAAAAGACTTCACCTGTCCACACTGGAGACAGGAAGTTTAGTCGAAACCGAAATGTACGATGAAGATGAGGTCATTATTGCTTGTACCGCGTAAACGAAGATTTTGGCTTCGACCAAGTCTACAAAGTAGAAATCGGTACAGCGGTAGTAATCTGATAGATGATTTAAAAAGGGACGATGTGGACATATTAAGCCGCGTCCTCATTGAGTCGACATTGTCGATCGACAAAGTCGCGACTTTGTCGATCGACAATGTCAATTAAATGTGGACGTGGCTTTCGACGTTGTCGATAGACAAAAAATGTTGTTCCACATAGCGAATGCTTTCCCGCCGATTGTCGGTAACATCAAAGGCGTTCGACGTGTTGAATCTAGTGTGCACGTGTGAAGCGTACAAATTAAAACCAAATTTATGGAACAGCAGAACAAAATATTAGACCTCATCTTCATCGTACATTTCGGTTTCGACTAAACTTCCTGTCTTCAGTGTGTACAGGTGAAGTCTTTTCGATTTGTTGGTCGACAGTGTTGCTCGACAAAGTCGATCGACAATGTCGACTCAATGAGGACGCGGCTTAAAACTTGGAATACAAATGTAACGGTGGTTTTAGAATTTTTTTTAGAATTTTTTGTTTTTTTTTGTTCTACTGTTAAATAAATAATAATAAATAAATTTGATTTTAATTTTTAATCAATAAATGCTAGTACTTTTTCTTTTTCGCATTCCATTTTGACGGTAGAAACGATGCGACGCTCACACAATAAAAATGACGCGGATGTTGAAAGTCGAATGTCAACTGGACACGTACACACTAGATTCAACACGTCGAACGCCTTTGATGTTACCGACAATCGGCGGGAAAGCATTCGACATGTGGAACAACATTTTTTGTCGATCGACAACGTCGAAAGCCTCGTCCACATTTAATTGACATTGTCGATCGACTTTGTCGGTCGACAATGTCGACTCAATGAGGACGCGGCTTTAGACACTCAAAAAAGGCGGCTTTGTTTGATGTCGATCGATAAAAACCTCAAACGGGCTGGGTGTTTTTATAAGTCTTAGAAAGATGAAACCGATTTTAAATATTAAAATTAAAAGATTCAATAAAATAAGAACCTTTTTTTATTCGCTATTTAAAGGGCCGCAACTTCCTCAAAAAGCATTTCTGGACCCATGTTGATAGGAACTTTTTGTCTTATTTTTATTCGAGGATTACGCCCCCAGAAGGTTTACATTACTTTTGAAACACCCTGTAAACACATTTCCGTTTGCTTACAAATGTATTTCATGCCGATGAAAATTGATTTCAGAGTAGTAGAAGTTTTTCAACATACCGCTATTGATAAAGGACTAAAAAAAAATTAGAAGGTACTTTAGAAATTAATATTGCTGTTAGTTTATATTTAATTACTAGTTTTTGAAGCCCATAAAATTCTCAAATTAAATATATCTATTAAAACTACATAGAGGACATACAACGTACAAAAATACTTTCCCCTTGTTCTAAGTACTGTTGTTTCGGATCGTCTCCCAAATGCCAGCCAAAGTCAAGAACGTTTACCGTTCTTGAGCCAAAGTCATATTATTACTGCGTTCGGTTTTAAAAATCCAGAGGCGAGCGAGCAGATACAGATTTATCACACGTGATCACCAAGGCAAATGAGCCTAATTTAATTACCGAACGGATACCAAGGAGAAACATAAAACATAACCCCATAAATTATTATTATTTTTTTATTTTGGTGTATCACTCAGAAAAAACAATGCAGTTTATTTAATCTATGTGTTCTGTTATGTTGTACTCAAGAAACCTAGAGAACAGTCTTCTTGGTTGTACTTAGATAGTGTCTGATACACAGATCACAGAAGAACCCTAAAAAATCTGTTTGCTCGACGTCTTGAAGCCGAGCTAAACGAGGTAGCGCTGACCGCTCGTATTTATGGTTACCGAACGCAGAGCAGATCTAAAAGAGCATGCATTGTCTATTACCGAACGGCAAATGAGGTAAACGAGCAAAGCGAGCTTTCAGATATGTAAAAACCGAACGCAGTAAATGCAATCCTCATAACAAAACAAATTTTATAGCATTTCATTGGTTCAATTTATATGTGTAAACAAAAAGTGTGTAAAAATGATCGGCTCCTGTATTTGCATGAGCCAATAGCTGCGCAGAGCCCGTTCAGAAAGAGAAAGTAATACCGGGGTAATGGTAAACAATGAAACTTTGCGTAGTGTACCGAGGCGATGTTCGTTTATGAACGCGTTACGGCGATCAAATTATTCAAATCTTATAAAATTATAAAACACAACATTTTGGAGACAAATCTGACCCATGTTGAGAACATGCTTCCCATTACTTAAGAAAAAGTTAAAGATTGTTAATTGTTAATAAAAAAATATTTTCTATATAACCTCACTTCAAACAAAGATATAGCTTTTGCCTTTCAAACTTAATTTACTTTTTATACTACGCATGTGCGGCGATTATCGCTGGGCTCCTGAGCGCGGCGATCATGGTTTACTTTTGGCGACTTACTAAGCCATTTCTGAACGTTGTAGGGTAGTTGACCTAAGAGTAACTTTACTATTTCTGAACGAGTACAGGTACACTGTGTGTACTCGGTAAGCGTTCCTGAACGCAGTCCAGAGCGTTCATAATCAGTCTAATTATTTTAGGTCTGTGTGTTGTTCATGTAACTTTTGCAAATTTGACGTCTGACAAATTAGTGACAATTACCATTTGACATAATATCAGGTAAACCTGTAAACTTGCATATCCCTAAATTTCAAAATTGACTGTTGGAATTTTAACTTTGATCTTTGATTATTTCAAAACGACGAAATTCAATTTCCGTTATGCTCTAAGTTAAAATTGAACTAACGTATTTGTCTAAATCCCAAAATAGCCGCTTTACAATTTTCAGTGCCGGCAATACAAATTGCCGGCAAGGGATTGCGGATTTGGTTTTGCCAGTTCACTTTACACTTTTCTTGTTCCGAAACAGGTATACCATCTTAAGAAACTTATAGGTCGTTGATTATTATGATTTGTGTAAGTAAAGATTTGAGATTATGGTTATTATTTACCTTTTCAAGAGATGAATAAAGTTCACGGCAAATAAAAGGGCTAAAATTGTAGCAGCATCATATGCATGTGAAATTTCGAGTTTCTATTCCTTTGGCTACACGTAAATACCCTAAAAATATCACTAAATTGCGCCGCAATGCAATTAAAATTAGGTCCGGTTCTAATTTCTGCAATGTAAGGAAAACTGCAACAGCTGATCAAAAGACGTAGTAGTGCGCAAACACTCAACAGTATTTTTATTGCCAGCAATGAAAATTGCAAAGTGCAAAAAGTGGCTTTAAGATAAAAATCCTTTACCCAATTTTAATTGATGTAGTACCAGTAATCACTGGTTATAACCGCTTGAGTATGAATTTACCAATCAGAATTTCTACAGGGTAGTAAGCGGTACCACCGGTATATATGAACCGAAAAGACTTTATTAATGACACTATTAATCTGTGGTCATACGTCTATGCCAAAGTTATCTATGGCATAGAATTAATTGTTATTAATTCTGTGTCTATGGTCTATCTATGCGTTACTACAGAATTAATGCGTTACCTTTTTTCTGTGATGCGTACACCTAACCTAACTTAACCAAACAAACATTTACGATTTAAGAACTTGAAACTAATTTGTTCCTGCTAAAGTGATTCAATATGATAATAACTACTAAGCAAGAAAAAATTGAAATCATAAATTGTTTGAGAGAACTTGATTGCTGTTCAAGATGCATTTTAAGATTTTTAGGAGTGAAGGCTATTACCAGCGATGATAGTTCATATTTGGAACCAGAAGTTTATTTAAATGTAAGATTTTACTGTTAAAAGCTGGACCACTTTTACCTCTTGTTATTAAAAGCCAAGCTTTTTGATATGAGATGTTAACGAACACCTTGTAATTTTAATTTAACATAAACATACATACACACACCACAGAAATTAGACAACTCCCAAATCCAAAGCCAAAGGCTGTCCGGAAGGGGGCTACACATTAGAAAAACGCAGACAAACATCCATACCGACGTTGTAATTTGTCGATACCGTGTCTCGAACCTGGACACGATAGCACAGTATAAGGTTTACACCCTATACTGTGACGATAGTCAGTGTGACCAGAGCCATACTCATTCTCTAGCCTACTACGCCACCGAGTTGATGACATGTAAATGATAAGTAACATGCATTATTTTGTAAATTACAAAGGTACCTGATTTTCGTGACAAATACAGTTCTTAAAATTACAATTGCTATATCTGTTGCGAATGTGCCTTTAAAGCTTCTGGTAATATTCGAGACACCTTAACTTGTAATTTGTATGATGGATCTTTGCGTGTATCAAATTAACTGAAATCTGCACATGTACCGTTTTACTGCAGCATTGTATTTTTAACGAGATTTTTAATATCAGCAAATACAATAATTAGTCTGTTTACCAATACCAAAGATTATTTTAATAAATGCCCTAGATAGTCAAAGCCATTATTCGTTTTATCGCCCCATGCAAAATTGGATGCCAAATAACAGAAGTATTGCAGTACGACGAGTTAAAGTGAGATGAAGCTTAAGTTGGGGTCGATTTATGAGCGATGAAATTAAACAATAGGTCTGACTATCTAGTAATAAATCGTTGAACAGAACCATTATGAATTTGTCTTAGCTAGTAACTATGATGCCCTGCAAGTATCCGCAATATAAATATAGGTATTTATTATGACATACATTTTTTTGTTTTAGAGTGTTAATGAAGATATAAAAGCTATACCATTAAACTTGATACCAAAAAAGATTAGGAGGAATCCTTGTCGAGCTTGCCTTGATATTTTTCAAAACGCAACAATAGAGAGATTTATTGAATGTATTTCACTGACAGATGTTGAAGAATATAAACATACAGATTTTGCAACATACGTTAGCTTTCCTAAAACTGTTATGATTAGGAATCACAGCATGTTGGTTTATTTAAAAGAAAAATACCCTCATATTTATCAAGACTCAAGTGGTTAGTTTATATAAAATAGAATTATAAATGAATCTCTAATTATATTTTATTTTAGGTTTGGAAAATTTGAATAAGATATTTCGTCTATCGTTAAGTAACATTGTATCTAAGAAACTAAATAAATATTTTAATTTAAAATCAGATTTCATTGTGCATTTTGAAATTAGATATGAAGACGATGAAGTGGTATGCATGTATAGTTATTACAAATTATAATATAAAATTATGCTACTTAACACGTTGACGACCGCTGTCGATTAACCAAAATCGGTCTCCATGACCAGCATTATTTTCTTCAGGTTTTGGTTTGGGGCTTAAATAAATTTTTATTTTGTAATAATTTGGATTGATTTACTTATTTTTGTGCGCTGCAATTCATATTTTTGTGTGTACCATGTAGATACCACACTGTCCCAAGGGTAGATTTTACCTATTGGGACCGTGTGGTACTATTACTCTAAAAATATTTTTATTTGTCTAAATAAAATAGTATTTGGCTAAATAATAAATTTATTTTATTGTCTTATCATAGAATCGTTGAAACAATTTTTTTTATATTTGGAGATATTGTTGATATCTGCCAAATGTTGACTTATAATCTCAAAAAATATGCATGGTATTTCTAACCCGCTAATATTAGTGGGCCACCAGGCCCGCTATCTAACGTATCCTATGTATTTAATAACGTGCGTTCTGAATTAGCCACGGACATGAATATAGAAGAAAGGTGCGTGGAACTTGAAGTTACCACACGGTCCAAGGGGACATTAAAGGTGTGTTAACTTCCGTTAACACGCGGTCGTCAACGTGTTCAATCTAGATTTGAAAGCATTTCAGCATTTCCACTAGACAAATTTCATTTTAATTTTAATGTTAGGCGTGACAAAGACAAGATGCCTTAACTTTGTATTATTAAATAAAAAAGTTTTTTAGCTATAATAACTTTTAACTATTATAGTAGGAGAGCCTTGACCAAAATTTCGAGTTATCACGATTATAGAAAGTTATTAATGTTTCAATACCCCCGTGTAGTTCTAAGTTGGAACTTGGATTGTTACCAAAATGGCGGCTCGGCGGCGATTTTTCGTTTGGAAATAGCGCTTAAAGATTTCGTGTTTTCACAATTTTTCAAATTTCTCTAAACACGCGATTTTTCAAACATGTACCCTTTAGAAACGTGATACAGCCTTTCCCTTTGGATCTAGAGGATTCGGACCCGGATGATAGGCAAGAAGAAGGAGAAATGAAGAACTCTTTTTAGCGATATTAACCAAGATATGAATTTTTTAAAAAGGTCGATTTTGCCGAAAATCTGTACTTTTCGGGGGGCCCTTGCTCCACTCACCGGAGGATTTTTTTCGACCGAACTTTCAGGAGAGCTAGAATCAACCTGCCTCTCAGATCCTTGAAAATTTCTTGCTTAATATCCATCCGCGACCGGACTTGGATAATTGAATAATTACTATTATGGCCCATTTTTCTTACATCTTTGATAATTTTTTTCACCCCTTTAGCAACCAGATAGACGTCAGTCGCAATAAAATTTAATATAATTCTTTTTTTTCCAACTCCTAGTTCATTTAATTTTTATACAAATGATTCAGTAAGTTCCTGAGCCTTGCTTAAATTAAAACCTACCAAAAATGTCATTGCAAGGAAACCTTTAAAATTTGCCATTGCAATTTTAATTTCAGGAAGTACAAAACTTAGGAAAACCTACCCATTTGAGAAAAGGCGGCAAACAGCAAGTTGCAAGTAGAAATTTTATGTTAGAATTTTTGGAAAAATGTGATGACAAATTATTCAAAGAAAAATTTTCAGTACCTCCAAAAATCCCAGATAAACTGCCTTTTGTGGAGGTGCAGTTGAAAGCTGAACCAATGTGGATTGGCGGAAGATATTTGAAATTTTCACGTGATATGGGTCAAACACCGTGGATTATTAATAATAAACGAATGTCTGCGCATTGTTTGCAGGATATTTTATATGACAGCGTTGAAAAAATATTAGGGTAAGTTAAGTATTTATAAAACAATTTTAAATTAATCTCTTTCTGTCAATTGGACAAAACATTTGCAATATTTTATTTAACATCTAGATTTTGTGTATTGGACGAAACCACAAAATCTAAAAGACCCATAAACAAAGAATTTGAATTCAGTTGCATCAGTTACCCCATGTTACATATTGCATTGTTAATATTTTTATCATTGTCGTCCTATGCCTAATGGTGTAATGTTCACTCCAGGTCCAGGTATAACAAGAAGAACTTGACATTTTCTGCAAGTGGCCGTGAGGATTCCGATGTAAGGATGCTTGGCAATGGAAGACCTTTTTATGTTCAAATTGATGATCCCAAAGATAAATCAATAACATTTAATCAGTTGAGAGCTATAGAAGAGGAAGTTTTAAAATCAAAAGTAGCAGCTGTTGTAAAACTACAAACCGTTTCTAGAATGGAAATAAAAAGAATAAAAGATGGTGAAGAATATAAACGTAAACATTATTATGCACTTTGCCAAACGAATGTTGATAATATGAACGAAGTGGTGAACAAAATAAATAACTATGTTGCACCTCTAGAAATTTGTCAAAAGACTCCTTTACGAGTTTTACATAGAAGGACACAAGCTGTTAGGAAGAAATTCATTTACAGTATGAATGCAAAAATTGTTCCAGGTATTTGAATAATTTATAAGTATATCTATTGGTTTATCTAAGATCAGTCATTAGACAATCATGTTGTTTTATAGTATTTCCTATGCGGTGTGTACCATCAAAAATTATCCACCCTTAATACCAGATCAGAAACTGATTTATAGGAAAAAAGTAGTTATTTTTTAATAATGGTATAAAAAAGACACTTAACAAACATAAAAATATTTTGAGAGCTACCCCTTTTTCCTATTTTCTCTTTGTAAGGCTAGTAAAACCCGTGTTTGGAGGAGATTAGCTAGGAAAATCATTAGGATTTGACACGTAGGGAAGGATAACGGCAGTAGAAAGCCTTAAGCTACCCCTAGCGGTTGTTACAACCCTTCCGGAGGATTAAAAAATGGTTTTCTTTGATTTTTTCTGTAATCTATATACTCCCGTTTTTGAGGATGCTGAACAAGAAAAAATTAATTTCATCAGCTCTGACCCTTCCTACTCCCTCAAACGGGCAAAACCCACTCTCCTGAGCTTTCGCTAGTAAGCATGCTCAGCAACGCGGGATTGGAGAGGATTAGCAGGGAACATAATTGGAATTGAATGACAAGTGAAGGGTAATGGCAGAGGAAGGCCTGTCACTACGCCTGGGGGTTGTTAAAATCCTTCAGGAGGGTTGAAAGTATTCCCCCCGTTTTTGAGGATGCTGAACAAGAAAAAATAAATCACTTTTAAGTTTTAATTATAATAATATAAATGTATCTTCTTCTCGTTCCCCTTCTACATTACATCCATCCATTACTGTGTCGGAATCGACCATATAATATAATAAATTGAGTAATTAAATTTAAGTAATTAATAATTAATATTATCAGAATCACCAGGCTCTGTACCTGGATTACCGATTTCTCATCGTCTGTTATACAATTTGCACAATCGCGATCTTCCCCTAATGAGTCCAATAGTAGGTTTCGTTGTTGCAGAATTTTGTCAGCTATTTTAGTCAAAATCCCGACTCCTGGACTCCACTATTATAATAATGGTGTGTGATTTACGAGACTTAGTTAGGTTTTGGTCTCCATTTATTTGTTATATCACTGAAGTTGATGAGTTCTGGAGGATTGTAGCATTTACTGATATGTATCGTAATTACCAAATACCATTTATTAATATTTTGCAAAATTGTACTGGTATTTAGCCTTCTATTTTATTCTTAAAACAAATTCGTAGTTTTGCATCTCTCTCATACAATATAATGAGTTTTAGGAAATTTTCTTGGTGTATTTTTAGTTTTAGGCACAAATTTTTATTAAAAAACTTTTTTCTCAGAAATGCATTTGGAACTGAATAATAAAAAATAAAAATGATGAGTAGTAATGATATAATATCATACTGTAGAACAAAAAAACTGTAAAATACTTCACACAGGTTCACTCATCAGTAATTTAGTTTTTATGTGCATAATATATATATATTTTTTAATTTTAGGCCACTCAGATTTGTTCGAGATTGAACTGGTGACACAAGCTGGCACATATGTGAAAGAATTTGTAAATGGCGATTTTGAGAGGACCAGTCCTAATCTTTGTAACATAATACAAAAAGCTGTAGATATTGTTGCACTAGACGTTACGAGAATAGAATTAAATTGGCCCGAATAATTGTTTAGAAAAATTAAATGTTTAATAAGTAAAATTGTTTTTACTATTTTATAACTTTTGTCATAACAAGTCAATAAGCTATGTCCATGTTTTATGTTTATTTATTAAATATTAATTCCAACAAACATAGGTATTAATTCTATAACCCCAGAATAAAGATTTTTATCTTAGATGTTATTGAAATAAAATACTAAAAATACTTAAATAACACATTATATTTGTTTAAAAAGTAAAGTTTCTTTTTTTAAATCTAAATATATTTGTTTTGAGTCTTATGTTTAAAGATAGGCGCAGATATTTGCACTGAACTCCTACTGGCAAAGTACCTATGATGATTTGTTTATATTTTCTTTCGCCTACGTGGTGTTTTGTACTCCACAACTCTTGGTTATGTTGGCTTTATAATAAGTTGTAGGCTAACGCTGCATACCCTTTATGTAAATCAATAAGAAATGGGAAGTAATTGATGTGGGTTTATATACTCGAATATATTGTAGTGTTAAAATATACTTTTTCAGTTAAATTTGACATGGTGCTTAATTTTGTAGATGCATTGTTGGTTAAATTGTTTGGCTACGATTTATGAAGGCTCTTAAAAGACTATTAACGTTTTGTTTTCTGCATTATCCCATTCTAATGTACTTTTATGCATGACCGGGTGTTATGTGCAATTTTATCGAACGTGGGCCCAATTATCGCCCTTGGGTGATAAAGTAATTATCGGTTTAATTTCGCTGCCTCCGCCGCTTTCAAAATTTCAGGAGGCGCACTCGTAATATTTTCTTCATTACTACTAAAATTCATATTTTCTTAGCATTCTTTCAACAGTTAATAGTCTAAAATGTTCTTTTGTAATCTGTCAAATATAAATATGATGAGACTGGCTTATTTTGACTACTGTTAGGTAACGACTACGAATTGCTTGTTTTAAAACATTCAAGCAACATTTTGCGTTAAATTAATATTTCTTATTATTCAGACTGTCATGACTAATGTTAATAACAGAAATATATTTTTCAACAATCTAATCATATACAGGATGGACAAAAATGGCATATGAAAGTTGTTAAATCAAATACCCATAATTAAATGAGCAATTCTTGTTTTTATATATATTTTGGTTATTTATTTTCTAGGTAAATTAAACCAAGTGTAAGTTTGTAACTGACTATAAACCGTTGGTACATAAAATTTTGTATGTATCACGGGCGTAACAAGTGTTTATGACCCTCAGCGTGTAATCTTCACACCGTGGGCCATAAACGCTTACTTACCCCCTTGATACATAAATAACTAAGGCTAAAAAGCACGCAAGTTTCGAAAACCTGTAATTGAATACGACACGGGTGCAAAAATATGAATATGGTGCGAAAAAAACCTTATTTTTCGAAAACTGAAAATTTTACTTGAAATATTTGATATTTGTTTAGATAATTTTAGGTGACCAGTTTGTTACAGGTAAATTCTTTTATATCAAAATATTTATTTGTATATATATTATTACTATTAATAATTATGTTACAATTGATACAAAAAAAATCACAAAACATTTATAAAAATTATACATTATATCGAATATATTATTTATATTGCTATACATGGTATTTAATTGGACTTTAGGTAATTTTCAGAAAATGCCAATAGTCTATATCGTTGTTTCAAGTTTCTAGCTCGTACATGGGGATTAAGTATTTCACTAGTGTAATTGGCTGGAAACCACCCAGTCTGTCCATCTCTAATTCGTTCTCCGTGATACCAACCTGGAAAAACTATTATGTAGTAAAGTTTATAGTAAAATATATCTACCGGGTGACCACGAGATGAGGTTACACTCTATAACTTCTTTGTTATTAAACCGATTGATTTGAAATTTACAGGTGAGGCATAACATCTAAATGCGCAACTTTTGACACTTGGTGGCTTTATTTCTTACTTCCGATTTAGCCGGAAGTGATATTAACTTTCTTATTTTAAATAAAACTCTACCTGTTTTTGTAATGTATCTTATTCGTTATAAAAGGCATTTACGATAATTGGAGCGCTACATACCGCAATGTATCAGAGCGTTCGATAATAAGAACATATCTACCGAACCGCGTTCGGTAAATGTATCGAATGTATTCGCTACATCTACCCGATCCAAAATTTATGGATCGACTACATCGGTTGGTAAATGCGGTATAATCTTAAAATATGATTAAAAAAACTTAATTTTTGACATTTTGTGAGTATTTGAGAAAAATGAAACCCATCACTGACGAAAATAATGAAGTAATTTTAGATGAGGACGGAAACATTTATGTATATGTATAATGAATTAAGTAAGTAAGTAGGTATACCTAAATATGCAATGCATATAAATGTTTTTTTACTTTCCATTTTGATATGGCGAGCAGTATGGACTTATGAATAAGCATAAAATAAAAAAGTAATTCAATTTTCAATTAGTCAAGTGATGCTTTGGGTTACATTTGAAATTTTGCGTTCGGTAATTCTTAGGTCGGTAGATGTATTGACATAAAACAGCTGATTACCGCAATGTACCAGGATACATTACCCGCTCCAATTATCGTAAATGCCTAAAATTTACAATACAATGATCTGTCACACAATGTCATTTCATTTCAAAATGGCCGAAAAATTTAATTTTTTCAAAAATATTAAAATGTCAATTAAAAGATATTGAAAAATAATTTTTTTCCAAAGTTGGCCGAGAAATCAAAAGAGTAATAAATTTGACATGTTTAATTTTTAGTTTGTACAAAAATTTCGTTTTGGCAGAAAGATATTAGGAAAATAAGATAAATATTTTTCTGCAATTTTTAAATAGGTACTCAAAACTATTTTTTTTTAAATACACCTACCTGACTTTTTTTTAAATTTTGCAATTGCTTGTTTCTTCTCTTTGATTTAATGCCATTAACGTACCGAATTATTCACAAAATATAAAAATTAAATAAAAATTATTCCTAATATTTATTTTATTTTTCTAATATCTTGCCGCCAAAACGAAATTATGATGCAAATTAAAAATTGAACTTGTCAAATTCATTACTCTTTTGATTTCACGGCCAACTTTGGAAAAAAATTAATTTTCAAAATCTTTTAATTGACATTTTAATATTTTTGAAAAAATTTAATTTTTCGGCCATTTTGAAATGAAATGTCATTGTGTGACATATTTTTTTTTTTTTTCGGGGTTTTTTGGCTTTGGTATGTTACCATTAGCACAGTGCCATGTATTTTTTAATATTTATTTGAGACAACGGCACGCGGTCTTCCCGAGTGGTGTGACCCTATCTCGGTACTAATCGCGCCCAACGCTGCTTTACCTCGGTGATCGGCCGAGAGCCGTTTCACTAACGTGGTTAGCCGTTGCCCTTGTGTGACATATCATTGTATTGTAAATTTTATAACGAATAAGATACATTACAAAAACAGGTAGAGTTGTATTTAAAATAAGAAAGTTAATATCACTTCCGGCTAAATCGGAAGTAAGAAATAAAGCCACCAAGTGTCAAAAGTTGCGCATTTAGATGTTATGCCTCACCTGTAAATTTAAAATTAATCGGTTTAATAACAAATAAGTTACAGAGTGTAACCTCATCTCGTGGTCACTCGGTATAAAGTAATATTTCTACAAAAGTATGAATATGATTTGGTCCAATTTTTTTAAAATTTACTTTTATAGAGGAAATAGATAAACGCAGCAATGGAGAACCGAATCACAGTAACTTTCATTCTCTCATAACTGAAAAAAACATACCATCAGCCATCTTCCTTAGAACATTAATGACGTCTCCTCGACTTAAACTTAGTTCATCTGGTTGAACGCTATTATAATTATGTACTGCAGTTACTTGGGGACAATCCCAACATTCATACAGAGTTTCTTCAGGATCCTCAGATTTAGGTGGAGTAATTGCTTCAATCCAGCGTTCTTTATCACTCTCTTTAGCACAAGACAACAACTGTAAATAAATATAATTTGTTAAATATACAGACTGACAAAAAATTCATCAATTGTTTTAACAGGAGTTAAAGAAAATAAATCAAAAAGAAACGCATAATTTTTTTTCTAACAGTTATACTTACAAATTCAATAGTTTTTCCCTCTTGATTTTCTAATATTGTTAAAAAGATCAGATTTTTTTCAGGGTAATCCTTTTTCGAAAACAACAGTAACTCGGTGTCATTTAATTCGACCAAATTTCTGGGACAGTGATGTAGAATAGTATATGTACCACAACTAAAAATATATATCAATCTATGTATATACCTACTATTTACAGGAGTGAAATATTTCTTTAAATTATTCAGTACCAGTTGCGGGGTTTTATTGTTAATAATAAAATAACTAGATGTCAGCAAAACTATCTAAAAATGTTTCCTACCTTTTTTCTTTTGTAACGAGAAACAGATCATTAAATAAATATAGATACAATTGAACTTTATTAAATCGTTTTCCGAAAGTCATTTTGGAATCATCACTTTTTGGTTGTATATTTGTCACAGCACCTGAGCGAATGAGCCATCTATCTGGCAATACAACATTTATAGGAACAACATCTTTAGAAAATTCTAAATTTCTGGAAATATTTTGTAATTCTATTTCTCTCTCCTTTCGCCTTGCCGCCTCATTGCACTGATTGACAATCTGAAACAAATCACGGAAAAATCACATTAGAGTTAAAAACAAGTGGTCTGGCGATGATATTTGTAATGATTTTAAAATGTTTCATAATAATGGCACAAATGTCAAATGTCATACCATGTTTTTAAATAATTAAATATTTTTAAGTATACATGTCAAAAAAAAGTACATATAAGTTAGTTTAAAGTAAACTATATCACAAGGGTAATAAACCGGATCCATAAGACTTGTAAGAGTATCCGATACGTAGTTTAATTTATTTGCGAAATATTTGAGCTTTAAGGCCAAAATTTTTGTCATTTCGTAATTACAGTGAAATTCCATGTTATAACCAGAATGGTTGATAAAGAAAACGAATATATCATGACAGTAATGTTAATAATAATTGTAATTCATAAAATATATTCATTGGAATACCTGCAGAAACATACCTTATTAAGTGATGATAGGGCATACTGACAAATAAGATATTCGGGATCTGGTTGTGAAAGCCTCTTTAAAACAGCATCAACCAAAAGTGGCCATCTTGTGATTCTTTGCATGGGTAACATTAAAAATGAATATAGCGTTAGAAATTGACACGAGGCACTTGATTCCAACTCTTTTAAAAATTCTGTAAAACCAGGTTTTTTCCTGAAAGATAAAAATATATTCATTTACTTGTAAACATAGGTACTTTCATTTCTTACATGACTTGTTTTAAGGTATCACCTAAGAGAATTTGGTTCTCACAATAGTGTATGTAAACATAGAAATTTTCTTCCGCTTCTTTCTGTACAATATCACAAATTCCGTGGAGTAAAATATTATCTTGCCAACATTTTTCAAGTTCTTGCAACATTCTTTCTGAACAGGTTCTCACTGAAAGGGAGTTAATATATTTCTATTATAATTTGAAAGAGTATATATTACCTGCTATTACTTTTCCAAATAATATCTCCCACTCTTTTTCGCTAACATACTGTTTTATGTTTGTTGCAAAATGATCATGTAGAACATTCAATGAATTTAAATATGATGCTTCAGACGTAATTATTTCAAATTTGGCTTCTTGTAATTTTTTTTGCCGCCCACTCAATGTACCTAAAAATAATAAAAACACATTTTTATAATTGATTCTGCATTAAGATAGTAAACTTAGTAAACTACATTTTTTCAAACGTAATTATAGTTCAACTTACCTAAAACTGCAGATTGCATAACTTCCGGAATTTCACACCATAGGGTCTTTGTGAAACAAACAGTGTTTCTGTTAGGTAAGACTAGGTCCATTGCTGATGGTCTATTTGAACTGACTTCTGAAATATTATCATCATCTATTTCTTCGTAAGTATCGCTGTCGATATCAGATACACCATCTCGACAAACAGACTGTAGGGAAAATTTTTACGAAATTAATTTATTTTGAAATTGAATGAAAATGTTTCCCTATTCCAGCCAAAAATTTTTATTTTTTGTCTTAGGAATCTCAATAAGGGAAAATCTGATAAAACGTTAATTGGCTACATCTATAAAACCATCAACAAAAATTAATATACCATATATTTACATAGAAATGATAAGTAAAAACATCTAAAAATTGTTCCAATTAAGCCCCTTTTATAGTATCACTCAGTGTAAAATGGATTTAATTTCTTTTATTTCATCCCGTCTGGAAAGTACAACATTACAGTATTCATATGCGGCCAGAAAATGAGACATTACGGTATCAGAGCCGGTAAAGTACCGGAAATCACCGGAAACTTATTACGAACCAATCACAAACTGTTATTATACCTTTTGACAGTTGTTTGACATATAAAAATCAACCGTAAATTAAAAATAGTGTCAAATGTCAAATGACATAAGAAAATAACCAAGTGTCAAATTATACAAATATACTAATATACAAGAAATGATGGGATGAAATAAAATATCATTCGACACACATCCGTAAGGTGTTGTTCCAGCCTCATTTAGATAATATCTACTCGACTGTAACAATTCACCTTCCGGACTTGTAAAGAAAATTACTATTTAAATACCCTTTCTCCGTTTTTGATCATTATAAAATATTAATAGAAATATATCTCACCTCTAATACAGCTGCATCATAAAACTGATACAATGGTTCGTCCTGCAACAACAACTGAATGTCAGGAGTAACATTTGTAAATGATTCGTTTTCATTACTTTCTGTTTCATCAACCTTGTCAGTCTCTTCGATATTGTAATAATCTTTATTTTTCATATTATAATAATCCTCAACCTCTTGGTTTAAAGAATCCGAGGATTTTATTGTGTAACTTATATTGCTTCCACTGTTTTCTGCGGTGCTTGTACTGGGAGTATTTAACGAACTTTGATATAAACCGACCTCAGCATACCAAAATGTCGTTTGATTTCCTGTATCGTTATTATTTTTAAGTTCATCACCTTCAGATATTTTTCCATCATTAGTATTTCTGTTTTGTTCTAAAAATTGTTAGAAATTATAGTTGGTGTGGGCAGTTTTTGGGAATAAAAAGCAATCACAAGGTATAAGGTTTGATGAACAGAAGGGTTAAGCTTGAAGGAAGCAAATTATGTAATATACTGCAGAAACTATAACTGACAAAAATTTGCTATAAAGTGATCCAAATCGTTGCTACATGGTTTTTAGATTAATCTTAATTGTCTGAAATATTATTTGCCCCTAAACCTGCCGCTAATTTAAATAATTTTTTAAATTAAAATCAAGACTGTATTTTACACAAAACTTTTATCAACAAGACGTATCAACCGGACTTATCAATTGACTTTGATGGTTAATTTAATAAAGAATCATACCACACCAAAAACTTAGACAAATACCACCACATCCACACGGAAGTGACCAAAGAACGGAGAATTTATGAAAAACGGAGACCTACAAACGTTTGCGTCATAAATTGTTACTGAGATTCTACAAATTTGACTGAATTTAAAACAATGTCCTTATAATTTCCTATTTTTTATTTTTTTTTGTAAAATTCATATTGCTCTAGGTTACGTAGAGTAGCCTTAGGTTAGACTTCGCCTATTATAATGTCTTGTAAAATTATATTTACGATTCAATAAATCCGATTTATTATTATTTACTATTATTATTATTATAAATGATAAAATCATACATTTTTCTTACCTGAACCTTTCACTGGAGCGGGTGGTGGTGGACTTCTTGGTCGTAATACATTTGGCTTAGACAGTCTTGACGATATACTATGATCCACTAAAGTTACATCATTCTCATTCTTATCAATATCAATAGTTTCAGTTAAATAGAAAGTACTTCTACGTTTATTTGCTAAATTTGAGGTAAGTTCTAATGCAGATTCGGTTGACATAGACATACTTCTTCTGATTTTCTTAAGGAAACTGATCCTTTCTTTTTCATCTGAAGGTTTTGGCGGGAGAGCTTTGGAATATTCTACGTTATGAGATATGGCACCATTCATTGACGTCGAGGATTTCGAGGCTTCATGTGTTCTTAATGTAGGTGATTCTGTTAACTTGTTGGTAGATGGTAAAGTCTGTTCCTTTTCCTCCTTTACTGAATCTAACGATGAATTATATAAAATTATTTTAATTTACTTAATAGTAAAATTGTTACAATTATCAAAAATTTTCAATATGATGCAAAGACAGCATTCTATGTCTTTTGAGTATTTTAACCAGATAAAAAATTCAGTTGCAATGGTCGAATAGTTAAATGAATGAGCCATTATTTTAGAGTAAAAACTATTTTAAATCTTTCATTCCCCTAAGATGTCCTCAACAGTATTTGACTAATAAGTAATAAGGTAATAATAGAGTGAATATAAAATATCACATAAATTAACTTATAGCTTACTTGGTAAATTCAGGTCAGTTCGAGATATCCTTTTCGTCATTCTACTCAAAGACTTGCTTAAATCTAGAGAAAAATTGTTTTTCAGTTTTTTCATGTGTTTTCCAGCAAATTTTATAAGGCCATATGGTTGAGCATTGGGAGGTTTTGGTAGCTGGTTATTTTGTACATATAAACAACTTTCATCCTGAAAATAATGTTTATTATTAGTATGAATAAAATTTAGCTTTCTGTTCAAAGATTTACCAATTATTTACACATCAAAAAAATGCCTAAGTAGGTAATTACAGTTTCTCACAAATATATATCGTATTTTATATTTAATATAACAATATTTACCTAATATTTATAAAGTGAAATAATAACTTTTACCCTAATGATTTTATTACTTTCATTTAAAAATAGTTGCATTTAATCATTCTCCGAATTTTTGGCACATTTTAATACATAATGTTTGCAGATCACATACGTGCACCGGATTTTACTTAGACGTCATTTCAAAATGCATATCCATAACTATTGTATCGTGATCAGATTAGCAATTCAGTTAACATCATTGATGACGTGTAATGTACATAACTAAATATACACTGTGTGCCTTTAAAACAAGTAATATGAATGTAATTTATCTAAATCTCTAAAAGGTGCTGTAAACCTCGCTATAAACTATCAGAAGCAATGCTACATCAAATGTTCGAATTCTCTTCAGGATTGTATAATAATATATTTAGAAATTATAATAACTTAGTCCATTCAAAAGTATGACAAGTAAATAGTAAATATATGATGTAACAAACATTGACACAAACAGCAAAATTATATTAGAAAATAGATAATTTCGACCAAAGGCCATTGACAGTTGCAAAAAAAATATATAAACACTAACTACTGTATTGAACATATAATATAATACCTATATCTATTGTACTGTACTGTGTACTAACATACAAATGTGTTAAAAATTACTTCGCGTAATATTTAGTAATATTAATATAATATTTCTTCTATAATAATCATTCTCAATGATATCCCTTGTCCTCTTTTAAGTCGCAAGCAATAATGTTAACGACTTGGTGAGGGGAAGGTGAATATAACCAGTTCAATAATTAATTAGAGGTTAACTACTATTCATGTTGTTATTAGTTCCAAAAAATTGTAAATTATTTATATATTTATAGAACAGTATAAGGCTAATAATAGCCACACTATATTTTTATTGCAACATATTTTTAATATTCATGATATAATATTATACATATTCATACAAATGAAATGGTTTAGTTGATAAATAAATAATAATCGCTTCCATACTTTTATTATTTAATATGAAACTAATAAATATATCTCTTTGTATACTATTATCCTATTTCAGGATATGCAAATGTGTATGTACTCGTATATAATTTAAAGAAAAAAAATTACCAAAAATTAACCAATTGTGTCCTAGATTTTACACATTATTTCAAGAGAAGTTGTCGGTACAGTAGGACAAAAAATAAAAATAACAACAATGCTTGTTATAATGCCAACGTTTCGGTTTTTATTACTTTCAAAACCTTCTTCAGGGCTGCAATAAAAACATAATACAATAGTTTATGACCTATGACATATATCAAAGATCATTTCATATACTAGATAGTCAAAGCCACTGTTTATTTCATTGCCCCATCTTCTCTCTCTAACACATGCAAAATTGGATCCCAAATAACAGAGAAGTATTGCAGTATCATGAGTTAAAGTGAGATGAAGCTTAAGTTGAGGTCCATTTATGAGCGATAAAATTAAACAATAGGTCTGACTATCTAGTACTACATGATCTTTGCATATATCAAAAATCTACAATTTCTTTTTTATCCTTATTATAAATTACCTTAATAAGTGTAAAAATAATATTGTCTTACCTCTAACAACATTGGTGACTGTTAATGGTATAAAAAACTTCTTGTAATATAAAACTTGATGAAATAATATTTTTAATTTAAACATTATGCAAACTTTTAAAAACTATTTTTGAAAAAACACAGTATAGGCAAAAACCTTTTGTTCAACACAAAATTATTAATTTAAAATTTCCTTTTAAGGAATAATACACATCATGTCTACCAGTAACGTCAAACATGATAAATGTAAAAAATTGTTTTTTTTTTTTAACGATAGAATGTCTGCCATGTCTTATAGATGTCACTTAATTTCTTGGATGGCAGATATTTTATCGTTTAAAAAAAACTATTTTTTACATTTAGCTGTGTTATGACTGGTCGACCTGATGGGTGTCATTCCTTAAAAAGAAATTTTAAGTTAATAATTTTGACTTGAACAAAAGGTTTTTGCCTATTTTTTCAAAAAAAGTTTTGAAAAGATTGCATAATGTTTAAATTAAAAATACTGTTTCATCAAGTTTTATATTAGAAAATGTTCTTTACCATTAATAGTCGACACCAATATGTTGTTAGAGGTAACACAAAATTATTTTTACACTTATTTAGGTATAATAATACGAAAAAAAAAGAAATTGTAGATTTTTGATACATGTCATGTCAACTATTGTATTATGTTTTTATTGTAGCCCTGAAGAAGGTTTTGAAAGTATTAAAAACCGAAATGTTGGCATTATAACAGCATTGTTATTATTTTTATTTTTTGTCCTGTACCGACAACTTCTCTTGAAATAAAAAAAATTACACACAAAACGTACCTAAACATGCTTTTTAGTGGAGAAATTAATCAAAACAACTACGACTCACTACATAATATGAGAATTACTTTATCTACTCACTCCAGTTATACCGGGTTACACAGACTCATGGTATACCCCCCTTTTCTCCTTTAATTTCCCCGCTATTTTTTTGAAATTTGGAAGATTGGATATGCTTAGTAAGAGGCACTTTTTGATATATTGGGAGATTTTTTTCCACTTCCGGTTTAAATGGAACACCCTGTATATTATTGCATTTTTGATATCTCTCGTGATATCTAAATAATTTTCTGAATTCAATGCTCATTTTATTTTTCGATGTAGAGAGCCATGAACCATGAACCCCCTAAAATTATTCCAAATGATCAAAATAATGCTATACGGGGTGTGCATTAAGTATGTACAATAAATTTAACAGGCGATTACTTGAGTGATTTTAAGACAGAAAGTTCATATAAACATCTAAAAATGCTTCGTTTTCAAGATATAGGGTGTTAAACTTTTTAAAAAAATTTGGTTTTTCGTAAATATCTTAAATATCCGTTACCCAAATTTGTTGTAATTTGGCAATATTATTTGTAGTGATAAGGGGCTAATTACGCACTAACTTGATAAAATTTATTAAGTCCAGTGGCGTCCCGAGCGGCACCTTAACGAATATTTTTGACAAAAATGTACGCCACTGACTATTTTGTATTTTTATATTTTCTCCTGGGTTAAGCAACTAAAAATACAACTTTTATGTCTCTTGCATTTTTTTCGGATGTTGCTTAGTTTTCGAGACAAAAAATTAAATTCAATTAATTGCATATTAATGCATATCCTGGACCACAAAAGAAACATGGGGAAACGTATCTCTTGGACATTATCGTTGTTTTATAATTTTTTATTAATAATATGTAACAGCAACAACAAATAAACACTAAATTAAATACATTTCTTAACATCTAAACTAACGAAATTTTTTTAAAAGCTGTAACACCCTGTATCTTGAAAACGAAGCATTTTCAGACCCATGTTTATATGAACTTTCTGTCTTAAAATCCGAGTTAAAATCACTCAAATAATCGTCTGTTAAATTTATTGTACATACTTAATGAGAGTGTTCATTAAGTATGTACAATAAATTTAACAGACGATTATTTGAGTGATTTTAAGACAGAAAGTTCATATAAACAGGGGTCTGAAAATGCTTCGTTTTCAAGATACAGGGTGTTACAGCTTTTAAAAAAATTTTGTTAGTTTAGATGTTAAGAAATGTATAGCGAAATTTCTGCTGAAAAAAATCTTGTAGTTCTAAACACGTGCAAAAAATTATTATATATACCTGGTGTAATTTTTGTATTCATTGGATGCTAAGAATAAATTAAGTAGGTACGTAGTTTAATATATAGATTTACAGTATTAGTAGTGAATCATTGGCTGTTTATATTGATTTCACCAATCACGGCAATCATGCACATGCATTTTAAGGTGTTGTGTGAAATTTTTTCTGCCTTAAAGTACCTATATGTATTTGCATATCTTAATTCAGGACACCAGGTAATGTTTGAGTTCATATTAAATTATAAAAGTAATATATATAAGTAATTTATCAAAATGTTAAAACTGTTTTAAACCAAAGAGGTTTGTAGAGTCATGTATCATTAAATTCTCCCAAAAGTTAATACTCTTTAGGATCTATAAAATGCAGTACAACTTCTACATATTAAGTTTTCTTTACTTAAAAAAGGGATTATATTAAAAAGAAATGTATTTACAACTTATATCCCATATAAGATTTCAGTTGTTTTAAAGATCTCTGCATAAGCAGCCGTAAAACTTATGTCTTAACATTAATTATAATGCAATTTAACACACAAATTTTCTCTGAAGATGGTTATTAAAACTGAAATGTCAGAATATAAAAAATAATTTTTATTTGCTTATACATATATGCTCGAGAATCCTATCAATTAATTGAAATTGATCTCAATTGTCAAGGAAAAGAAAATCAGCACCTATATAATGATATTAGTATGTATGCTACTGTTTGCAATTAAGTTTCTATCAGTGCTGTTTTCCGCAACCGATTTAATTTGTTTAAATATACAAGGCACACACAAAATGGTAAGAATCGCGTTTAACTTTCGAATATAATTTAAACTTAAACTCAGTTCAATAAGTTGATAATTTTGCAAAATGATCAGATAATATTTTCTTAATGCAATTTACAATGGCTAGTTCATGCAGCGTCTTAGTATTAGTAATAATCTTTGGTATTAGACTTTAGTATTATTAGTCTTAATATTATTAATCTTAATTTTCCCCTAACACCCGTTTATGAATGATAAATGAAAAAGTATATAGTACCTACCTATAGAGTATAGAAAAAGTGACAAACGACAATTTTATTGTTGCACGCGTATTTATCTTGTAACAGTCGTAAATTATTTTTTGATCAGTAGATTAAGCCAATTAAGACCGACACACACTTACGACGAGGTATTTTTTTTGCATTAATTCTTATGTCCGCCGCGCCTCCGCCAAATTAGCGCATTAGAATTAACGAAATTTAAAATCTTCGCCCAAGGGCGAGATTAGTTTATGATTGATTATACATTTTAGGTTTCACATTTTTACTTACCGATTTCGTTTTGCTAACAGATTTTTCTGATTCGCTGTCACTTTCGAAAGAGTCGTAGTCGTCATCCTGTTGTTCGTATGTGGTGTAGAGGCTTTCATAGTGGTGATCTGAATCGCTATCCGCTGAAAAAATAGCAAGATTTTAATAATATATTACACTGTAAAGTCCGGTTGGCCAAGAATTGCATTTTAATTTTTATTTACGCCATATGCTTTTGCAAAGGCAGGTCCGTACATTTGTTACATAGTTACTGGATACACGCAAACAGAACCGAACATTCAGTAAAAAATCAACTTCCAAATTTTATACGTACGTTGAAAAAATATAACGTGATAATTATCTACATTTTATAAAAGAATGAACCATAGAAATTCTTATTTTGTTATATTTTGTGTAAAAGAAAATCAAAGGAAATAAAATATAGGTACTCTTATTTTTGTTTAATTGCGTCCTACATAGCACGCGTCCGTGGTTTCGAGATTTTAGTGTCGTATTTTTTTGACAATTCAGGATGGTCTTCAATTTTTAGGGCTACGCAGCCAAATTACAAATACCTTCCGGTAATATTCAATGCTCACGTCTAATTATCGCGTCCATGCGTCTTATTTTCTACGTCAAATAGAAGGGGACACCCGGACGTTAGGATGTCCGGGTTCAATATATGGGAAACTGCACATTTTGTTCCGTAAAGACTAAAGAGATTAGTCCCAGTCTAATCGAATATTGGGTATGTCTCCGTTGCCTAAAAATGTGTGCGATCAAGCGTATCTTTGTCGAATTGTCGATTGTGGTATCAATATTTATAACAAATTAATAAAAAAATCAAATTACTCGGGCCAAAAAGAGTAGTCAGTAGAGCCAGGGGCGTACGGATTTACGAATTTCATAAATTCCATAATTCGAACAAATGAAAGCGGATTGTGTTAATTATGCATGAGTATGAGTTACCATGTCTTAAATTTTAAATAATATGCTTACATCTGGCAACATTATCTCCACGAATTAGGTATAGCAACGCAGTTGAACAATGCACATCCTTTGCGTTGCAGCATATGTGACGCCACTGAATGCGCTATCTAAGCCCTCTCGACGACCTTTATAATAGTCGAACAAATTATTGGGTACTAGGGCGGCACGTTTAAGCATGTACTTTATTTGGTTGACTATACCAATTAAACATAATGACCTAGTTGTGGTTTTCATCTCTGGTAGGCGGAGAAAACTGGATATATTTCTCTGAATTATATGGGATTATATGGTAAAACGAGCTGCCGCTTCTGTATTCCATAACAGCTAAATCCTTTGAAGAATTGCCGGTAAGTTTTTTGCTCTACTGACTACTCTTTTTGGCCCGAGTATAGGTACCTATTTATTAAACAGACGATGTCATATAAAACGTATCAGAATATGCTGCAATACGAGGGGACGTGCATAGCTTTCTCTTTAGTTGCAAATTAAGAAATATTTATATATGAATAATCATTATTGTAAAAATGGTTTTAAACGATTATCAATTAATGTGCATAATTAAGCCAATATGAATTACATAGTGCATACTT
Organism: Rhagium mordax; assembly: GCA_963680705.1. Lineage (NCBI taxonomy): Eukaryota > Metazoa > Arthropoda > Insecta > Coleoptera > Cerambycidae > Rhagium > Rhagium mordax. The sequence goes on from OY796661.1 coordinate 17,109,586, forward strand.
TCTTTTTTCAAATAATACTAGTAGGTACTTACAGGAAAAAGAATATTTTATGGCTGCAATAATTACTTTTTTCAAAAATAATTAGTCGCTATTAGATGATTAGATGTAGCCTTGGATATAGTTATGAGAACTTACCATGACACCATAAGGGAAGTATGTATGTAGATTGGCATGCAAAATAGTCAGTGACATCACAACACTAAAATAGTGCGAATCTTTTAAATTCATTTTATAACAAGGCAACAAGGAAGCGTTCAATTAACTTGAAGTAGTTTTTAACATAAGTGTTATATTACAGTTTTAAGCTAGCTACTTATTACCCACACACAGTACGGTCCATCGTACTTCGTATTCGTACTATGAACATCTTATAGGTATGCGAAGAAATCAGAACTATAATTAATGCTTGTCCGTTAAAGAAATTATTGCCATGCGCGGATTGTAACGACCGTCCTTGTAAAATCATCCTATTAGTACCATCAAAGATCATGTATACACTAGATAGTCAGAGCTATTGTTTAATTTCACCGCTCATAAATGGACCCCAACTTAAGCTTCATCTCACTTTAACTCATGATACTGCAATACTTCTCTGTTATTTGGCATCCAATTTTGCATGTGTTAGAGAGAGAAGATAGGGCGATGAAATAAACAGTGGCTTTGACTATCTAGGATATGAGATGATCTTTGGTACCATGGAACGATGTAACTAGGTAATAATAATAAAATAAGAATTCCTTACGTATTTTGCCACTTTCAATTGGTCAAATAAGAATATTGCATTGTTTTATTAATCGAACATGGATTTTGATGAAAAAATAATATATATTTTTTTTAATTTTATTTTTATTTTCTTGGGGAATTGGGGAGAAAATGGAGAAAAAAATTGGTACCTACCTATACAAACCTAAAATTCGTTTCTAAGAAGAATAGAAGTTTAAGATTGGCAAAAAAGCAAATAATTAAATGGGATCACATGAATAATATGAGGCAAATAAGGGATTTTTTCTTAGTGATGATAATCTTGATGACCTTTATCCAAATGAATGAAAATATGTCGAGGAAAAACGGAAAAACTAAAAAACAAATTGAAATACCAATTGGTACGTGTCTTTTTTTCAATGGGAACCATTTTGTAAATAGAACGTATGCTTTGAGCTGGAACGAGATGTATAAATGAATATTTTTCATTTTCGTCAAAGGAATTTATACCAAAATAAAAATTCTTTTATTGATTTAAAAATAATTTAAAATTATTTTACCAAAATAAATAATAAATTGTCAGTTTGAATGCGCACAGGAAATAGATCTAAAAATAAATATTATACGTATTGTGTTAAACCACAGAATACACTCTTCTGCAGTTAAACTACAAAATTTAAATTATCCAAATTGGAAAACATTTTCTCATATTTTTAATAAGTAGTTAAAAAATTTTGCGTAGACACCCACTAAAACTTTAATAGATTGTATAGGATTATGGAATGTATTTAGAAACTATTGTTATGAAAAAATTATTTTATGTGCAAAATTTTTGACATTCCAATCAAGTGTAGGCTGCAAGCAAATTCCTTTTATGATTGTATGTTTGACTTTATATAATTTGACAAAATTATGAAAATAAAGAGATAAATTTGTTTGGTGCCTAAACGACAACAGCCGATAGCGAATAATTGAAGAAATATTTGAAAAATCATCCTAAACTTGAAGGGATTGCTGTGTATCATAAAATAATTAACTCGAATAACTATGCATTATAAAAGTGAATTCGACAACATAATAATCACTAGTGAATTTGAAGGTTAATGGTTGCTGCCTCATTTGAAAATGTTTGATAACCGGATTAGAGGTCATCTAGCATATTTGCATTGTGCTAGTAAAGGAAGAGTTTCCAGTTTATAGTGGTATTAAGGGTAATCTTTATCAAACCATTTGATTTAAAACGAAAAATAAATGGTCATTTGACTACTAAATTTATTGCAAAAAAAATCATGACGTTGTGGCATTATTTATTTGTATCCGTTAGTAGCGTTTCCTTAAATTTGGTGATGCTGTAAAGCCATGAAGTGATTTACCTAGATAAAAGCAGATTTCCTGACTCTCAAGGCTCTCCTCGAATATCGTGCTTCTGATTTTGGGCAGATCTTTGGAATTCCTGATGCTCTCACTAATTATCAAAGGTTTCATTTTGTTTTCATTACCATTTGCACTTGTTGGAGGAATCGAATATCGATCGGTAGACTCGATATAGACCATCGAGGGAGATGTTATGAACACGGTGTCACCGACATTACGTCGCGGTTTTTTCCATGTTGACGGTGCTGACCTTGTAGGGCGCAAAGGAAGTTCCGAGTGTGAGTATTCTTTTTTGCCAGCAAATGAAATTGATCGGGAATGTTGGTGAGATTCATTGCGGTTCATTTTTTCATTTTTGATTGAAATATGTGTTAATAATAGGTAGGTAACTGGTTTGAACGTATATGAATCACAAACAACTTTGATTAACTTTCAGGGTTGAACTTTGATTATTTATTAACAAACACATTGTTGCTCACGTGGAATTAGAAACGAGTAAATATTTGCATTTAGTTCACTACATTTTTCACTACATTTTCACTATTAATGTTATTTGTACCACTAATACCACTGAATAATACAACAATAACAACGTTGATGCTTGTTACCTCGAAAATCACGTGATGAAAACTTTCACTCGCTGTGTCGTCGTCCATGATGTTAGGTCGGTCGGTATTTATTAACATAAATACCATGATTAACTAATTCATATGTTAATAAAGTATTTTTACAAAAGTTTAAAATATGGTTCACAGAAAATGTAGAAATTAAAATATGTCTTCATTGCGATTATAATATAATGTTAGCTTCCTTTGTTTCAATTTAAAATTTTCAAGTACATACGAACTTACACGAACATAAACTACCTAATTAGTGTATTATAATCAAAATCCTACGCAAATGAATGTTTAATATTGTATTGTCAATCCAAAATGAAAATAGTTGAAACAAATCTGAGAAAATATGAATAATGATTCGAATGAAAGTGATAAACAAAACTGCTCTATCTTATCGTAGTTTATTTCTCAGAATGATGGTGATTAAATATTGTGCGAAGCAATTAATTAATTTCGTTGCGATCGAGCTTTGACTATTGCATATACATGAAGGCCATGTTAAGGAGGTACAGGTATAGCTAAAAGGATAATTAGAACAATATTCCATTTTTACGTGACAGGTCGATTTTTCTTATTAAAACCCCATAACATCCTCTCCTTCAGATCAATGATCAATTACGCAAATTTTAAATGACATAGGAATAACAAGGCGCTTTTACTTATATAAACTATGTGAACTCGATGTATTATTACTACTACATATAAGGATAAGGGTTTATTTAGGTATAATCGAGGGTATAATAGAAAATTCACATTTTGGGTAAAATTAATTTTTACGAAAAAATCACCCTGTAGGTACGTCCGTTTTTTGTATATTTACCTTTAAAGCGAAGGTTTTAGAAATCGGAAAAAATATAAAATTTATTTGTTTAGATTTAGTTTCTGTTTCTAACATGGGTATGGGTATAAGGAAAACATAGGAAATAAAGTTTAAGAAAAACAAGAACTGAAGACAGAACTAAAACACAAGCAGAGCTTGCGAGAAGTTTGCCTATTTACCTAGCATTCGCATTCCGTGAGCTTGGACATGTTTACCTAAATAAAAATATTTTGATGAAGACGCCAAATTAAATAGGTATAGCGTTGGAGGTGGACGAAAATCTTACGACTTCTATACAAGGCAAATTGTATGGAATAATAATTATGAAATCATACATTCGTCATCACGAAATTGTTTAGAGCAAATTAATTTAATTCTTGTTACCGCTTTCGATCGGGACACCAAAAACTAAACAGAAACAGTCGCCGAAAACTCGAGTCTTGAAAAAGTTTGTAAAAAGTTGCAGTTTTGTTTTTTTCGACATGAGTTTGTGTTTTCTTTCTGTTCTGTCCGTTTGGTGGAAAACCGGCATTATAAACTTCATCCAACAGAAGGAGCTATGTAAAGGCGATCCTGATCGAAGAGTTAAATTTTATGAAGAAATTTTAAAGAAATTGGACTAAATGGACTGACTAATTGGACTGAATGCAAGAGTTACTACTTAAAAACCGGAAAAAGTTAATAATTTGTATGTGGACAGGCATAGCTATAGCTATAACCAATGTTCTTTGAAGGTAATATAACCGGAGATATCTATCTAGATTTTCTTCTAACAGCTTATTCCTGCTTGGATAAATTTATTTCCCTACTCAAATAATCCAAAAATACCAAATTCTATCAAACAAAACCTGCAAATGTGCAAGATTTAAATGGCAAAATGACGGTCGCATAAGAAGGGTTGAGAAAATCCGAATTTTTTAACTAAAGCCTGACCCACCGGGTTATATTGTTTTTTTTTGGCATAACTGATTTTTTGTAATCCAGACACTATCTTGACTTTATCTAATACTCGCATGCATAATAAAGAGCTTCTAAGAGATGATGGAAATTCTTTAAAATAACTTAAGTTTATGTTTATCAAAATAAATAAGGCATGTTTTTTATTTTCTTAGAAACCTATATGAGGACATTGTTTTTTTTATTAAACTGTTACTGCATATAAATTTCAAGTTGGTGGTTTTTTAAGTGGGCTTTTTTAAAAAACCAAATACCTATCTTTTTTGGATTGGGCAAAATTACAATAATCTTGGGAATAAGGACTATTACTCCACAGAAACACGTCAGAAGGAAAGTTTGTCAGATTGGGTTCAAGGCATCAACAACTTTAAAGAAATTATTGAATTTAAAAATCAGAAGCAAAAATTGCTGCTTTAGAACAAAATCAGCATGTTTGAGGATTTTTTTAAAATTCTACCGAAATACAGAATTTATTCCATTACAGATTATCACATTTTATATATTTAAATTTCTCCTCTAGTAGGTGACCTTTTGAACACTGAACGCGCAATGAAATCACAGCTGTAACTGGAAAAATAATAATTTTATGATGACTTTTTATAAGCTATTTATTAAAAAACCCCTACTATATACAAGATAAGTTAATTAAAAAGTATGAGGTAAATAATAAATATTTACTTTGATATATCACAAGTAGCAATTTGTATTAAAAATGGCGGCCTAGGCGAAATTTTTTTATAAAATCACTATGGCGGCGCTATGACGTCATCGATGGAAGCAACTTAATGACAGTAAACAAAACAAGTATTTTTATTAGTTTTTGACAAACATTGCAAAAACTTCAATTTATCACCACTTATGGTTAATTGATTTTTTTTTAATGCCATCCTTTTTCTTACCATTTTATTATTATTTTTAAGATTTTAAATAGGAAATGGTACTTTTTAAATTTGAACATTAAAATATATCTTATTATTTATAGGAAAACGCGTTTTATTTTTCTTTCCAAGTAAAACAGAGAAAACCGTGAAATGGTAGGTACCTTGTTCATTACTTATAAATAAATAATATATTTATGTCGCCTAGGCCGCCATTTTCAAAACAAATAGCCACTTGTGAAATATCATCTTAAATGAACTATACCTATCTTCGTCCTTCGATCCGAAAACCAAATCTGTAACCTCAAAGACAATAAAATAGCGCCTTGTACAATGATTTCGTTGTGACCCGGTATATTGATAAAAGAATTAGTCCCTAGATTAAACTATAAGAACATTACAATTTTTAACAAAAAATATCAATTAGAGCTTAGAATAGATTGAAAATCATTATAGCCCTCGTTCAGGATTTTCGACCTCATCGCGACACGAGGATTCTATTTTTTTTTTCAACAGTTTAACATGTCAATATGAAAAAAAATTCTATTGCGACTGACGTCTACCTCGTTGCTAAAGGGGTGAAAAAAATTACCGAAGATGTAAAAAAATGGGTCATAATAGTTATTCGATTATCCAAGCTCGGCCGCGGATGGAATTAAGCAACGAAATTTTCAGGGATCCGAGAGGAAGGTTGGTTCTAGCTCTTTCGAAAGTTCGGTCGAAAGAATCCTCCGGAGAGGGGAGCAAGGGCCCCCGGAAAAGTACAGTTTTTCGGCAAAATCGACCTTTTTAAAAAATTCATATCTCCGCTAATATCGGAGATGGACCTAAAAAAAGAGTTCTTCAATTTTTCTTCTTCTTGCCCGCCGTCCGGTTCCGGATCCTCTAGATGCCAAGGGAAAGGCCGTGGCACGTTTCTAAAGGGTGCATGTTTGAAAAATCACTAAAATCCTAAAATAGCCTCTTTTAAAAAATTCATAACTTTCTTAGGAGGCAAAGTCGAGAAAAACGATTACGCCGCAGGATTTTATAAATTACATCCAGTTTTCAAAAAAAAAAAATATGTATTAAGTTCGGCTCGGATGCGTGCTTGGAAAAATTTGAAAAATTGAAAAAATTGCGAAAACACGAAATCTTTAAACGCTATTTCCAAACGAAAAATCACAACCGGGCCCCGGGCCGCCATTCTGGCAAGAAATCCAAGGTTTCTAAAAGGTCCAACTTAGAACTACATCGTAAATCGCACGGTCTCGCTGCGATTTTCGAGGCAGTAGGAGCGAACGAAAAAGTGAAATTTTGACGTTTTGACGAAAATTTTGAAGTTGGGTTAAAATTTGCAAATTTTCTGAACTAAACATTATTCATAAAATTACCCGTGTCGTGATAACTCGAAATTTTGGTCGAGGGCTCTCCTACTAATAAGTGTTATTGAAGTTGAAATTGTGACTGTTGGAAGCCAAATAGAGAAATCAATCTAAGCCCTACCTTTTTTTGGAGGTCTGTTATATTATTGAAATAATCTTATAAAATATTATTAAACAAGTATTTTTATATACTACTGAAATGTAATTAATATACATGTTCCCTTTAAAAAAATTTATTATTTTTCAAAGCCTATCCGCGATTTATGAACAAAATTCCAATAATCATCCTATATGATAATGTTTGCCATAGGAATCAGTGGAAGACATTTAAGTTTGTGTCTACTAACAATGAGGGATGACCAGACCATTCCGCGACAGCTTGCCAACGATACTCCATCTTGCAATCGATGTAATACTGCAGTCTGCGCTCTACGCTCGACAAGTTTTAAATGTGTAATAATGGTGATGTGTAATTCGCAGACTTTAAAAGATAAATTATTTTATTAATGGCATTAGAATAAACCATGTCGAAACAACAGAAATGTTGAAATCAGTTAATAAATTAATAAAAATGGAGAATAAGGCATTACAATGGGCAATTATTCTACAGTTTCGTTACATCGTCATGGGTTACTACTCAAATAAATTACTAGGTTTTAACCATATTTCTGTTTTATAAAATCTTTTATTTACAGGGCTTAAATACGTGGAATACGAACACGCTACGTTTTTACGTTTTGGATTTTTCTTTGTGAAGTAAAAAAAGGAAGTATTAATGTCTGCTGTGTAAAACAACCTTTTTGCGACTGGCTGCATAGCTAGAGGCCCAAAGCCAAAAAAACATTTTGCATTAACCATTTATTTTTGTCGCATATGCCCTGTTAATAATGATGGCGTAGCCAGCTCTGTATATTTTCCCAACGACAATATATATATATATATCTAATAATATGTATCTCTATCTCAGGCCGTTCTGGTCAGAGTAAATATATCTCCTCCAATCCTCCTGCACTAAGGCATGTGTACCTACTTAACTTATGCCATTAAACTAAGTGCCAACCTTTTTTGGGATTATGGCAGTATAATTTTTTAATGAATCCTGCATTAGGTACTTCCTGTTGTTCTATCAATCTTCACTCACTGTGCCAATAATTCTTGCGGCACTGGCAGACTGTGTAACTAATTGTATCTACTCAGGCATAATCTAAATAAATTAAATTAAACGGTCCAATTTTGTTAGCAAATAAAAAGTTAATAAAAAGCAAAGATGAATCTCTAGCCGACAATTTAATAATACCCATATAACCCATAAATAAGAAAACTTAAAAATAAATGTTCTGTAGCTACTGTCACATGATTGTCTGTGCCACTGTTAACGCGCCAGTCCATTGCACTTTGCAATTTAGCCAATTAGTATCTTCCGTTTTGTTTTATTTCTTAATGTATGAACATACGTTTTTTTAATAATAATTCATCCAAGCAAGACTTAAGCAAGACTTCTTTAACTAAGGGATTTGGTTTGAATACAGGCTTCAAAAATAATAAAAAAGGTTAATAATTAAAATGATCCTCTCTTTTGATGATGTAGAAGTATTTTTGAATTTCTATAATTTTTCATATACAAAACTCGTTTTATGATATGTTAATAAGCTCAAATAAGAAAAACAGGAATATTGTTTAAGCGATGGTCTTATGTCAGCTAAGATTTTTTTCCTGTTATTGGTATTGGTATTGATTATTTATAGATGGACGAGGTCATCCGTTGGTCCATGAATGCGGAGACGTTCCTGGAGGAGACCGTAAGCATAAAGTAAAACTCATGTGAGTTTTGGAACACACTGGAATTTATGAAAAGAGTCGACGAGTTCTCACTCGACCTGGGATCTATTTTGGGCATTTCAAGGAGGTAAATTACCAAAGACACTAATTACTGAATTTAGGACACTGAAGGAACTAGATATTAAACGTCAAGGCTGAATAAATCAACGTCAGCCTGGTTTCTGAGGAAGTCAAACTATATTTAATCAAATTAGTGTAAAGCATTTAGCGACGTCATCAAAAGATGATGAATAGTTTCTGAAGAAAATGAGCTTCCACAAATCGAACGAAATCTTGGTTAACAGGAAATCAAGGAGTTTTAAAAAAGAGTGAAATATTTGAAGGACTTGCTTTGGCTGCATGAGCCTCCAATTAGACATGTATATCAATGGCGAAACGAATTCTCCAGAATTTACTTTCTATGAGCCGAGCCTTGCTGATTGTGAGAACCACTAGTTTCTTTACAAACTGCTGTACTTTCTTTGCTTGATAATATTTATAAATAACTTTAATTTTATTACACAAAATTGTAAAGGATATTCTGCCGTTCCCAACATTTAGATACACGAAGACACTTGTGAAGACATAGGTAACTAATAACAACGAACGATAGTAGATTAGTAACACACAAGATAAGGCGAAACAAGGTAATTATCATTATCTGTATTAATTAAAACAATATAACTTACCTCTCGAGTAGTAATTTAAAGATTTTACATTTCTCAGTTTCACATTTAAAAGTTCCTCCTCCGTTATATTAAAATTACACATTATTTACCTGTCACTTTTGCCGAAGTGGCCGTAACACTATTGGATACATTTAAGTCTATTTTACTCACGTTATCATTTTTTAATCACTGTACCATAAAATGATAACATAATTAATAGTTGCAAACAACAATGGAGTGTTATCTCATTGTAAGTAATTTAGAATATTTATCTTCGATGAAATAAGAAATTAGAACTGCACTGATTTAACTGTAAAAATGTTAATATTTAAATATCCGTTATTTAAATTAACGGGCAATGGATAATTAAATAAAATAACAAACGTGGAATTAATGACGAAATAATGGTATTATATAACAGAAAATTAACAAGTTCAGAAGTAATCATCGGACAATTATTAATGGGTAATGAAAAGATTACCCGGGTATTTTTAGTTTATTTAGCGTCTACGTATAGAGAGAATTTTGAAAACACCCCTTCAACAAAGAAAATACCGTTTATCCAAGGTAGATACATCAATATCATTATCTTATCAGGTATAGTTGTAAGTTAATTATCCCTATAAAATCTGGTGTAAAATAATACGACTACGACTGTACTTTATAAGATCTGGAAAATTGGAAGGCATATTGCACATAATTTATAATCAAATAATATGTAGACAACATTTAAAAAGCAAAATATTTATAATGGAAAAATCACCAAGCAATGCTAATACTGCTTACCTGTAACTGACAACGGTGGGTCCGATTTTGCCCATTGTCCACGTAAATGCTGCGACCAAGAAGATTTCTTACTTCTTTGTTTTTCGTGAATACTGAAAATGATTGTGTTGTATTATCAATCAATTAAGAAGGGACACAAACACACTGGTATACAATGTATATCCAAATATTAAATTTATAAACAAATATCAATGTTAAATAATTACAATTCTAACATAGGGTACATTTATTTGATTTATTTACATATCTAGTCGCAGGAGCATCGCATAGTTCCGAAAAATAATTTTATTGTAGTTTACATTACAAATATAATAATAATATTAATAGTAATAATATTAATAAATGGTCTTTCCGATCACGTTTGCTTCGGCTCTTGCCACACGTTATTTCCACGAATACCAGAACGTTGAGATTTGGTAATCCAGTCTACCAACATACCTATATACGAACATCATGGTACTAAAAAAAGCAAGCAGATTGTAAAGAAAACCTACTGATTGACTGCAGTATTATACAGGATTTTGTGCAATACAAGAGAAATCCAGATAGGGACAACCGCTGCTATTCTGGAGAATTCGCTTCACCATAACATCTGGTGTTGGGTCAGTTTCAACAGAGCTGGCGACCTCGCTGGCGACATTTAGGAGAAAAGTTGTCCATGGTGACTTCCTGAGTTCTCTCCTTTTCTGTTGCCGTTATCTGTGTGGCTTCACCAAACCACCAATGTGGGGTACCCAGCAAGCTGAGGCACCATCATATATGGATGACCTCAAACTTGATGCGTCCGGAGAGAGTGAACTTCAAAATGCTCTTGATCGTGGCAATTCGAATGCAGTTTGGGTTGGACAAATACGCAATTATTTACCTCAAGAGAGAACCGTACGAGGAATTCGTTGAAGATGCGCAACTCTCCGACGAAAGCATCCTTAGACGGCGAAGAGACCTACATGTATTCGCGTGGAATAGAGCCCATATTCAAGATATGATCCTGAAGGACTCTAACCGTGTAAAGTACAAACACTGACTAAGAAAGATCTTTTGAACTTTCGGAGAAGAACAAGGAGAAATCTGCCACTAATATGCTTGTCATTCCAATTCTGCTCTACTTGCTTGCAGTAGATGAGCTGCGTCAATATTCATAGAAGTAATCATCCTAAATCGTCCGATCTCAAGTGTACCTCCCACGTCAATGTACAGGGAGCAAGGACTCTTGATCCTAGAGTGTATGTATAGCAGAGTAGCTCTGATAAAAAATTAAAATACCCACCCTGCTAAAATATGTGAAATATTGGTGTGTCCGAGAGTGTATCTTTTTGATACAAAAACGTAAGTTTCTTCTTCTTTTAGCCGCTAAACATGTCAATACAGGATAGAGGTAAATTAGTAATTTCGACACCAAGAACCTCTGACAGTAATATGTGCAGTGCATACTGGAACAACACGTATTTTTGTTTCTTTCCCAAGCAATTTGGGATTTGAAAGTAAAAAAATAATAACTTCATTGGGTTTCAAAAAAAAAACACTACTATCACTTAATTAGGTCTAAACTCAGAGCCAGTGTAAAAAGGGATCAGTGGCGCAGCTGAAAATCTCGGCCCCCCCCGCAAAATATATGATGAAGCCCCACAAAATAATAAATCACCTCCAAACAAAAATCGTTAGGTACATGAATATTTTACCACATTATATACCTACTCCAATTCTTACATCTCAAATATATCGGTTAACATAATGAAAGTAAATAAAAAAAATAAAGTATGCAATCACTTACGTTATAAAAATTTTCGGCAGCGGCGTACATTCTCTTTAGCAAAGTCTTCGATGATGCGATCAGTATCTAACTTCCTTGCTCTCTCTTGCACAATGCTTAATACACTTAATGCTGATAGTATTTCTTGTGTCATTGAATTTCTTACAAATGTCTTAATAAGTTTTAATTTTGAAAATTAACTTTCAGCTGTAGTAACAGTAACTGGTAGTGTTAAGAACAATTTTATAGCAATAAAAACATTTGGAACACTTGAAAGTAAAGTTTTGTGATTTTGTATGAGAAATGTAGCGAAATCTAAGATTGAAGAATCCGCAATTTTCATTATTTGTGTCCTCAAAACATTTCTTAGTAACAGAAGTTCGCGGGGAAAATCTGTAGATAAATCTTCAGAATAATTTTCAGCAAGATTGCTAGCTTCCAAATAAAGGTGATCGTCATTCATTGAATTTTTATTAAAATTAATTATGTACGAAATAACTTCTTTATCAATTTATTTTATTATATTCTTAAAAAATATAAGAAATATCAAGGAGATATAATAAATTTATGTTTTTATAAAATTCATGCATCTTAACTATTGATGTTAAGATGTATGTAAGATTTCGTCACTTTTAATTTCGCCCATATTTTCGCGTCAAAAATTCCTAGACTCGGGGGCCCCCAAAAACTGGAGGCCCCCCCACATCGCGGGCCTTACGGGCCCGTCGGCTACGCCACTGAAAGGGATGACTCTTGGAAATAGATGGACACACAACTATTTTGACTTTGCTTGTGAATTATATGTACTATACAATTATAATACTGCCGTTAATTGTTGGTTCAGTTCATAAAACTGAAACTTGGTTAATGTTAACAGTAACGCACGGTTACCAACTGTCTATATGTAAAAACACTTTGATTGGCCCGAAAGTAGTTTAATAATTAGTATGTTTATATAAATAGCTGTTATTTTCTTATTATATTGTTTTAAATATTCTTGGGTGTCGTCGTTAAATCTATTTTATATATAAACCACCTGATATTATCATACATATGTTTTAATTTATTTATTTAACGTCAGCCTGTTTCCGCGACTAAGGCCATAATCAACGCCAGAAGACGTGCAGTGCAAATGTCTTTGTCGAAGATAAGAGATTTTTTACTTTCCCGTCACATTCTCTCTAAAGAATGATCATTACCAATACCACCTATAAATAAGGCCTCAGTACACCAGCGTGACATCACCACTGCTGGGTCCAGGCTAAGCCGGCGTGCTTACGTGAGTACATCAAAAAAACGAATAATAAAGCACCGTGTAATATGTTTAGCGTTTAGTAAGAGCTTCCTGTAAAAACGGGGTTGCCAGTCGTGAACTGAGCCCTTACACCGCACCCCATTCGTATTTTTTTAACGAAATTCCAACGAAATTTCAAAGCAAAAACCTGGCAGAATTCATGAAATTTTTACATTTCCCCCGTATCTATTACTTCCAGCAAATCTCTGATTTCATTCAAATTACACGTTTTAAAAGGCGCCTTCAATTTATTTATAGAAATAGACATTTTTCGGGCATATAAATAAGTGTTTACAGTCAAATCTGAATTTATGACAACGGCATAAGTTATAGCTGGTCCTGGTGTATATGTTAATTTAAATAGTGTGGCTTTATTTTTATCGTGAATATTGTACCAACCTTCCGGAATTGGCAATGTGTTTAGAATATTGAGAAATTCTTCGTAATTTTTATAGCTTATAGAATTTTGGAGACATAAATATTCTTTTTCACTTTCCTGAAGGGCTTGAACAAATCGAGTTTCATCAATTGCCCGAAGTTTAGCATCCCTACTTTTACGAATAGTTAACGGTTTTGAATAATATTCTGGACAACCCGGAAATTTTGTAGGTATTGCATCTGACTGCAAGCGAGGGTACATTAATTTAATGGTTACAATCTGACCTGTACGGGAATCTTGTTCAAAGACTTCTGTAATGAATTATTCTTTGAGAAAATGTTGATCACACACTTTACTAGACTTCGAAGGTGTAAATCCTTTTCTTGGAATAGCCGAAATCCATTTTTTACGCAAGGCTTCATCTTTCGGAAAAGAAAACACACGCACTTTTGGTCCATCGACATAATTTCCTCTACAAGCCGGCACATAGCATTTATAGGGCATATTTACGAACTTCTACACTAGCAATTTAATTATAAAACAGTTTCAGCACTAATTATGACACAAAGACTCTCAGACTGTCGACCTGCCACGTGTGCCGTGGGCACGTTTCGCGCGTTTAGAATGGAGGCCTTATTTATAGGTGGCGTTGTCATTACCCAATCCTCGTCTAGTCGTCTAAGATTGCAAGCTTGTGCATTTAAGCTTATCACAGGGTGTCTGTTTAATGCTTCAAAATATCCGAGTTGGGAATTCTCGAGTACAAACCATGATGATTGCCCAAATATTTTGTTATCCAAAAATGCCTCCCTGAGTTATAGGCCGTCAAAGTTGCAATAGAAAAACAAAGAATGCGGAATTAGGTAAATCAAGGTGTTAAGTCAGAGCAACTAAATTTGGTAGAAAGTATTAGATCTAGTCTACGGTTAGTTTGATGCAATATGAAAAATAAATATAAATTGGAATGCCTTTTTAAGGGGAGTGGGTCGCATTACCACCTTCTGAAATTTTTTCTTAAAAGAAAATTAGGTAACAGTTATATGCTTGACAAGTAACGTGTAAAATAAGCCTTTTGTATCTCTTGCATACCTCTCATAGGAGGAGCCATTTCGGAGAAAAATAGTAAGAAAGGAGAATTGCATTTAAATTATGCATTTTTGCGGTAATTATGAACACACTAAAATCCTAAGATGTTGGTTTTTCAATCAATTAATTATTTTTACTTCGACATTCTCAATTATAATTCGGTGGATACGTAAAAATTAATTGTACAATTTGCATACAAATGTCTTATAACTAATAGTCTTCATGAATTAGCCGAAATTCACTTGGTTTATGGTGAATGCCGCAGTATTGTCTTGCATCTGCAAGAGGGTATGTGGAAAAATTTTCCAATCGGCAAATACCTCATTATCCTGACCTCGCGCCACTTGACTATTATTTATGGGGTTGTATTAAGACTAATATAGTCCAATAAAATTAAGTGATTTTTAAGTCCAACCTAAAACAAATTTGTGACAAGCTGGTTTTAGCGGGGGACTTTTAGGCACATAAAAAGTACCCCCTAGGAAACACAATCACGTTAAAATCAGCTTGTCCCAAATTTTAGTAACGAATGATTTTTACTATTTACTTACTGCATCGGGAATTTAAACATTATTTAATTTATTTCTTGTTTACCAATGGCTCGTACAACTCAAATTAAGTTAAATAATTCAAATTTACATACTACCAGAGGTTACAGGGTGTACCCAAGTGACAAAATGAATTTTAAATAAAGGCAAATGTGTAACTGAAAAATCACTTCGTTACAGTTGTGGTGAAAATAGTCTGAAAAATACGAGGAAAAATATTAAAAAACTAACAATTTAATGCTAGTTTTTTTAAGTTTGATGAGCTATCATGTTCAAAAATCGATAATGATTTGCAACTATAATTCGTCTTATAGGACCTTTAATACATGTAGCAAAATACGTCTTTGCACATATTGTTTGACATAAGCTTGCCGAGCCGAGTTCCATATATTATGTATTAGCTAACCAATTTGCCAGTATACGTCAATATACATATACCTACTCATATATTACAGGAAAACGGATTTCTAAATTAATAGCTCTGATGAATCATGAAATTGACGTCTTATTTTCTTTAAAGAACACATTTTTCTCTGTATGGCACATGTATTTTTGATAAGGTTAGATAAGAAGATTTTATTACAAACATGAATCACAGTATATTTAATTTCTATTTTGATCGTAATACTATTAGACCAGAAGATATTATTTGATAAGTTACTTTTTCAAACAATTCAAACCTTTGAATTTCTTTCCTTAAAAGACGTGTTTGTTATGTTTATGATAAAAATTGTAATGATTAAGACTTGTCCATTTTTTTTTAAATAGACTTGCTATTAATATTTGATTGTCTTAACAACGCAATGGCCTAACAAACAATATTTGATAGACTTCTGGTACGACCACCACGAAAAACCTTCGCAAATGCAAATTTCTCCATCTGTTTTTCACTTCAATACATTGTGGCGTATCGCGTACGAATTTGTTGCACCGAGAAATAATAAAGTTTCTACTAAACAACAAAATGTCTGTGTTTCATGAATAAATCTTTGTCTTTTTATTTTTTAGCTTAGAATTATCTGGATTTGAATTTGTGTGTTTTCGTTCCCTAGGAAACATTTTTGGGGAAAATACATAATATGGAACGCCCGTTTTTATGAGTAAACTGATACTACTTCTCAATATAAATTACATTAGCCTACGTTTTGTCCAAAAAATATTTTTAAACCTGTTATCTGAAAATTTCGATCTTTTGCTTGCTTTTGCAAATTTTGTGTTTCATTTTTTCCACACTAAAATTATTATTTCTGCATTTTTTAAAGGGACTTTCATGAGTTTTAAAGCTATCTTGTCTTGACTATCCAATTCGCATCACCAGGAATTATTGAACAAGAAATTTTTTAAAATTAATTTATTCATAGTAGTCGTGCGCAACAAATACGCAGTGGTAATGCTATCTTGACTGTCAAGTTAGCATTACCATAGGCTATTTTTAAAAAATGAAGAGCTACAAATTTTTTCTTTCCGCAACAAAATCGCAACAAAAAAGCTACAATTAATGGGACGATAGCGATTTAAAGTTAAAGTGGTAGTGCTAACTTGATATATCTCAACTTTTCCATACCTTGTATATTGTGCAATTATATTGCAGAACGGCCAAGGTTATAACTTTGTTAGTGTATAAGCAACAGTTATAACCAGACAATCAAACCAGAGGTAAAATTGTTGTCTTGGTTTTGTTTATTTAAATTAAAACATTGGATTAGACGGCAACCAGTAATACAATTATTAGTACCACAACGATTTAAATCAAACGCAGACGTTACTACTGTAAATGATTTGTTTAGTCATATCTCTTGAAACAATCAGAAAGAAGAACAACTTTGTTTCACTGAAATACACAGCAACAGGAAACTGCCTATTATAAAAATAAATTGTGGAATTGCCCAGAATACTGAACTTTTTAATAAAGCGTTTGCACTTTGCTTTAATTAAGTACTTCACGTCAAATATTTTAGAGTAAACTTCCACGTTGATTATTCTTTTATAAATTTTACGAATTCGACTTCTATTGATAAACCTTCGATTGTAAATATTATAACAAAAATCTAATTATCTCATCATATATAAATTAGCACCTTCCCTTCCTGATACAGAAAGTGGTCAAAACAGCAAACTGTCTATAAGCAAATAATCAAAATAATGAACATTGTTCTGTCCGACACCTAAAATCGTTCAGCTGCAAATTTGATACCGAGATTATCAAAAACAAGTGAATTCAATTATGTTAATTAATTAAATTAATCAACTGACTTAATTAAATTAGCTACTATTATTAATATAATTAATTTAATTACGATTGCTCATATTGCCTTTAAAAAATCACACTTACATTATAACGCCAGAGCTTACGTACTCCTCTTCTTCTTCATTGTCCGACACGTCCACCCACTCATCACTAATATCACTAATTGCTTTGTAAGTACTCCTGTCATCTTCTTGCTCCCACAAGTTTTTCCCATAGAGGCTGTTACTATTTTGTTCAGAAATCAAGCTGTGCCTATTCGAGCAGCTTATATTAGATTCATAGACGCTTTCATAAATACTTTCGTTATCTTCCTCCTTTTTGGCATTCCTGTGGTATATTTTTTCGTAGAAATTCGATTTCGTATCTTCGTTTTCACTTGCATCGTTTGAATTATCGGAATGCGGTTTTAAACTTGTAATTTCTTTGATCGGTGAAGACATGGCTTCGTAAATGTTTTCCTCGGTGCAGTCATTGTTGTTGAATGGCTCATAATCTTCATCTACATTTTCCAGAGTAGCATTACTTCTCTCCAACGATTTCTCTTTACGCGCTTGCATCTCTGATGCGAGTCGTTCATATTGCGGGTTGTAAGTTTCAACGATCTTTGGAGGAAAATTGGGTTTCGGAGGAAGTTCTGGAGCAGTTTGGTTGTCTATCATATGGTTATAAAACATTTCCTCCACCTCGCTACGTCTATTTGGTTTTATAGTTGAATAGCAATTTGTAGGAGATTTGTCACTCCACAGGAAGGAATTATTAGGTTTTATTGGAATATCAAGGTTGGTAATCCCTCCATATGATTTCGACTTGTATGAATCTAATGTATTTGCTGGCGTTATTGTCTCGTACATGGATTCACAGTTTCGTTGAGGTATGTGCGCTTTTCCAGGAATAAATTCTTCTTTTTCATTATCTGAAAAAACAGATTTACTCCTATCCAATGTAGACAAATTTAATCTCTTTGGATATTTAATATGCATGTTTTCTTTATCTGGAATAGGTTCTTGATTGGGAATCTGATTTGCGCCCGATTCATTCTTTTTATTTGTGTCTTCAGACGTTTCTAATGCAATAAGAAGCGTGGAAGTTTTTGGACTAGGACGAGCTGTATCTATTTTTACTGCAGCATTAGATAATCTTTTTGTGTTGGGTTCATTCAAGGTAGATTTTCTTTCAAATATTTCAATTTTAGCTTGTACCATGTTATTACTGTTTTGTGGACTCTTTCTAAATTTTATGTTATCCTCGTGATCAGGAAGTGGTTTTTCTGAGCACGTTTGGGCAGGTTGCTTTGTACTAGCTTTGGCACTGGACGTTCGATTGGGTACATTATTGTTTTCTAACAGACTGTTCTGCTTTTTGATGCTATTTTCTTTAGACACAGGTTTTGTCTTTATAATTACTAACGCTTTATCTAAACTAGGTTTTCTGTATAATTTAATATGTTTTGTATTAATATTATGTATCTGATGTGTTTTGTAGACTTCACTATTTACATTTTTTGTATTTTTGACTCTTGCACCTAACTGTATATTCGTCGGTCCATTTGCACTATTGTTCTCTGTAACAATGTCATTAAACTTTTGTGTAAGCTGCGCCACATGGTTTGAATTTATGCAGAGTTTTTTGTGCCCGTCAATGTTTCTACGGTACGAGGACGAGCTTTTTTTTATTTTGAAACTAATTTTTTTCTTCACTGGAACTTTCCGAAATTCCCGTTGGCCAATTTCGAAATAGTTTTCTTCGGTGTGTCCTTCTCCTTTCTGTGGGCACGCGATAGTTGGTTTCGAATTGAGTTTTTGCGAATGTAGAAATGAGTCACATTTATATAATGTTGAATAGTCCACTGTGCATGACATATTGGCGTTTGTAGATCCATTTATTTAATTTTATTTGAGTATCCTGATCCCAACTGTGCATTCATATCTGAAAGAATAATTCAAAATTAGAAATGTATTTTATAGTTTAAAAAAGCAATTTTAATTTTACATTTGCGGGCGGGCACCTATAAACCGTAAAAATCGTCTGTTAAAGAAACGTACAATTTTTGGAAAACAACATACGTAAACAAAAGTATTTATAGACAAATAAAATACCGAGGAATAGCAATATGCGATAAGCTTGATTAAACGGATAGATCAGAAAATTTCTGATTAGATATTACGAAATATACAAGTCATATATTATATCGTTTGTTATAAATTCACACGCCACAAATGGTATCTAGCGAGGTATCTAGATATTTTATTTATGTCCCAGGATAAAAAAAAACTATGTACGAGGTACGGCAATAATTGAAAAACGAGGTTTTGTTTGGAACACTCGAATTAGCAACACTGACGCGATATATCACTGCATTAGTCTGATTAGTGATCACGCCCAGTGTGTGTTGCAAGTTTCGCATCGATTATGATTGTAGTTTTCGAGATGTAAATTTTGAAAGTTGGAGTGGACTAGCAGCTATTTAAGAATGAGTGACACGAAGAAACACAGAAACAGCAACGAATCAACATCAAGTTTCTCATGAAACTGAGCGAAAAACCGATGGAAATGAAGATGGAGATGAATCATGGGTCTTTCCAATACGACCTTGAGACCAAAAGACAGAACAATCAGTGGGTGGTGGAGGGAGAACCGCGACTAACGAAGGCCAGGATGTCAAAGGCGCAAATCAAGATGATCCTTATTTCTTTCTTTGATATCCGAGGTGTGATCCATCAGGAACTTTTGCCGGCTAGACAGCCGATCCTGCGTTCTACCTTGAAGCTTTCATGCGTTTGAAGGCAAGGGTGATTCGCTTTCGCCCAAAATTTATTGAGAATGGATGGATGCTGCATCACGACAACGTGGCGCATTCAGCGTTGGCGCATTTCTGTACTCCTCTACCTCACATACAGCCCTGAACTCGACCACCTGTGACTTTCTCTGCTTCCCCAAAATGAAAAATCCGATTAAAGGAACCAGTTTGAAGATGTTGAGAAAATCTAAGGGACTGGGACAAGTGCTCTTAAAGAGATCACTTTGGAAGAGTTCCAAGGTTGCTTTTCAAGTTGGGAACGTCATTGGAGGCATTGCGTCGAGTTAAGGCGAAGTCCCATGCCGTTTCCCGACGTCCGATATGCGAAAGAGTTGTAATTTTCGCGAGCAAAAATTTTGTAATTCACAAAATTCGCATCCGACATCCACTAAATTATGATCTATGTGATTTGCAAAATTTTTGGCCACGAAAATTAGGTACAACTTCTTCGGATATCAGACGTCGGAAAACGGGTGCATGGGACTCCGCCTTTAGGAGGGATCTATTGTGAAGGCCTGTAACATTAATTCCCTTGATTGCCGTACCTCGTATTAGTTACAATAGTCAATCTATCATTTTACTGTATAATAATAATTCTGGGGATTTCTTTTTTATAAATGGTAGCGGGATCACAATTTTTAATTTAAATTTTCCTCAAAAAGCAGTGGTCATATTAACAGAGGAAAATATTGTTTAAACAAAAATTGCAGTTTTATTTCACAAGATTTCGTAAAATTTGCTTTCTTATTTTCTTTGAATAAAAGTTTTTCCAATTTAAACTAAAATTTTTATAAAATTTGAGGGGACTACCTATATCAAGTTCGTATAACGCATACTATATTGTTCTATAACAAATGTGGTTTCGCAACAATAAACATAAAATCTTATACTTAAAAGAAAACAATGGGTACTTTATTTTATGATAACACTTCATAAAAAAGTTAAAAAAACTTAAAAATTTACAACGAAAGTTGGTGCTAACAAATCCTTAAGGAAGGGGGTAAATGATAAATTACCCCATTAATCCAATATCCGTAAATCCGTGCTTGACTAAAATATACCAAATTTTAAAAACTTAAGGCAAAAATTAATGCAACAGGAAAAACAAAGTAAATTTGGGCCAACAATAATTTAGTTGAGAAGTTGACCACATGAATATAAGACACATATAACGTCGGCATGTTTGAGGACCTTTGCCGCCATCAAAGACACTTTTATGTACCTCATGTCGATGTGGTCAAAGATACACATTACACAGGATACACAATGTTTAAATTTGTATTATAAATGATTGTTACACGCTTTAAAGTGTTGGAGAAGGGCATTCAAGATTTTCACGCACTGATGGCGAAGTGTAGACAATTTTCTAGAAGTGTTAGACCGTGTAATTCGAAGGTCACGCTCTTGAAAATTACGTATTGTTTATCTCAATGTACAATACGTTCATTCAAATAATTACGGTAACAGGTGCACATTTGAGAAGTGTCCACACCAAAAATTATTTTCATCACACTGTTTTTTAATTAGAAAAAAAAACCATTTTTGGTCCTGTTATAAAAAAAATATATATGTAACGGCCTATCACAATGGCTTTGCCAGAAATTAAATGGTCAGAGATTTATCTGTAAGTCAGTGTTACATTTGGGGAGTTGGAATACTCCATATGACTATAACACTTAGTGATGCGACATTGATGGCAATTATTCTATTTTAATTAATTTTTCCTCGAATTTTTCTTAATACATCACGAAGAATACCTACCATGGGGTGTTATTAGTAGCATGAGTTTGTTACGATAGTTATCTATCTATCAATTTAAAAGATTTGACATATCCAAAAATTTTATTTGGTCAATATAAATTCTAATAGTAGATAATTTAATTTTGAGCTCGCAGCAGCTATTCTCTCTTTAACGAGCCGCATAAAGTTTTTTTTTTAATTAATTTGGATGATTGATGGTTATTGAAATTAATCTGCATTTTTCTGTTGCAGAGATTTATTGAACTGTCTATAAAAAAACTGAACCATGCTTGTAAATCGATTAAATTATATCCATATGTAAAAGTGATATCAGAAAGTAAGACTGGTACATATAATTCTTCCTTTCTCCTAAGATGGTTTATTAAATGTAGAAAGTTACCTGATTATATCCTTTTTTAGGATAAACACAAGAATTTGAGGAAGCACTTTAATGCGACTTAAAGGGTATTTTAATATACATAAATATAATCTATTATTAGATAACGTGAATTAAACTACCTGCTGCTACCGAGTCTATTGTAAATATTTATTATTAGTAATTACGCTTACCTACTTACTTCACAAATAATTACGTGATTCAATGTTATGGGACTTGCAATTGTTCGTGAAGTTTTGTAATAACAAAAGTTACTAAATATGACACACATGATCTCAACTGCAACAAGGATATTTATTAACAATGGTTTTGTTTCTAAATCCCAAACTAATTCAGTCATTGTCAATTTAATTTTTCATATTTGTCTATTAATAATGCGTATTTGTTTAAGATGTTAACATTATTTTGTAATGCATATAAAGGCGCGTATCCACCAAATTTGCAAAACATTTGCATACGTTTACGAATGTTTGCAAACTTAAATATTATTTCTTTCCTTTTCTTTTTTGGGATTTATTACCACATTCCTCGAGATTCCTATCCAAAAAATTCGACTTATCTAAAAAATATTCAAATTAACCAGTTTAAAACTGGGAAATAACCTCTACGCCTTTGACGTAATGTCAGAGGATCAGTTAGAGGGTGTTTTTTGACAACTAATAGGAATTAAATTAATACAAAAATACTGCGCTGACGTTTCGGAAACTATACCCGTTTCCTTTTTCAAAGTTTAGGCTTTAGATTTTTATGTAACGTGTAGAATAACACGGCATAAAATAAAAATTGTTTATATCATTTCCATAGATACTTACCATAGAAATGTTGAAAAATATACTAAATAATATTAATTTTATTGAGTTCTTCTCTCAACATAGGTAACCAAGTTGAAGAACAAAATTCTACCGAACAATTTGATACACATTTATCTTCATTAAGTAAAATTATTGCAGATTCTTTAATTTTCTTTTTGTTGTCTGCTTCTTTGGTCAAAATTTTTGCTGAATCCCATTTGATCCTGTGATCGTTTTCCCAAGCATGTTCACAAATTTTAGATTTTTCAATATCACCTTTTCTAATATAACTTTTGTGCTCGCCCAATCGTACATTAAGTGGTCTAGATGATTCACCCACATAATGTTTATTACACTCGCACGGGATACTGTATATACAATTTTTTGAATTTTGTTCAGGATTTAATGGTTTCGTAAAATTTGTGAACATGCTTGGGAAAACGATCACAGGATAAAATGGGATTCAGCAAAAATTTTGGCCAAAGAAGCAGACAACAAAAAAAAAATTAAAGAATCTGCAATAGTTTTACTTAATGAAGATAAATGTGTATCAAATTGTTCGGTAGAATTTTGTTCTTCAACTTGGTTACCTATGTTGAGAGAAGAACTCAATAAAATTAATATTATTTAGTATATTTTTCAACATTTCTATGGTAAGTATCTATGGAAATGATATAAACAATTTTTATTTTATGCCGTGTTATTCTACACGTTAAATAAAAATCTAAAGCCTAAACTTTGAAAAAGGAAACGGATATAGTTTCCGAAACGTCAGCGCAGTATTTTTGTATTAATTTAATTCCTATTAGTTGTCAAAAAACACCCTCTAACTGATCCTCTGACATTACGTCAAAGGCGTAGAGGTTATTTCCCAGTTTTAAACCGATGGTTAATTTAAATATTTTTTAGATAAATCGAATTTTTTGGATAGGAATCTCAAGGAATGTGGTAATAAATCCCAAACAAAGAAAAGGAAAGAAATAATTTATGAAATGCCACAAATAACATTTAAACAATATTTAAATATTGTTAGTGGAGGCGTCAATGCTCCTTTGGTGGAGGAGCCTGCTATGCTAGCTTCCAAAAAATTACCCGGCGCGGCGTTCAGATTTGAGGTATTTTGTGTATTTAGTTTAGTTCATTATTTTACATGTGGATATATCAATACGGATTGGGAGCAGGATAAGTGCCTGCAATTAATTCGTCTTTACGAAATGAAGCTAGAGCTGTGGCAAAGAAGCCACTTTAATAATAATCAATAATAATACAGGAGTGAAAGAAGCATTTCATTAAAAAAAAGACATTTGATCCTGTCTTGGGCGCCCTGTATATTTGAAAATAATTTGCGTTTATAGACTTTTTTATCTAGTTTCCTTGTATTTTTTTTTAATTTCTAGTTAGGTATCATAGAACTCGAGCTATCGAAGTCCGACGCACTATCGCCCCACCCTGTATACATTTAAAATGGATTGTTTCGTACATTTATATTTTAAATTGTAATTTAAGTATAATTTAATATGTTATGTTAAACCATTGAAGGACTAGAAAATATATTTAAAAATTTGCACTTTATTTTCTTGAACGTTTTTATGTGCGTCATTTAGATGATAGTAGGTTAATAGCAAAGTTTATAGTGTATAAAAATGTCAACATATGTTTTAGCATAGCTTATGCACCTCAACCTAATTTTATTATAAAATTCATAAAACACCCAAATGCCGTCCAGATCTCTTGGATACAAATTTTTAGAAAATTTTATTTTTGTAAGTCACATATAGGAAGTATATTTTCTACTTCATTAAGAACAATACGCTGGGTGTTGTTGTAGTTATAACTGTGTATAGTAATAAGTAATGAGGTTAAACGCCGTCACAAGTTTCACATTTTTAACTACTTTAATATTAATTAAATTATATTTAAGAAAAATAAGTTATCTACCTACAACGAGACCTACAGCTACGTACAAATTAAACATTTTTTTAAAAATGCACCTAGTTGTAAGTTGTAATTATCAACAAAGTAAAACCGTTGATTGAAATATTATTCGATCAACGGTAAAACGTAGTTAAGCCGCACAATTTCATAATTTGAATCTAGAGGTTCCTGTTTGTTAAAAAAATTACATTATGTATGTAAACAGTTTATGTTCTCATTACTAAGCAGTAAGTTACATTTTTTGCTGTCAAATTTCATTGAATAAATAGTTGCTGGGTCTGAGAGCGTCATTCCAGAGACAGCTTATGAGTACCTAACAATTTTTTTCAGTGTATAAAATAAAAATGATTTGGCTACACTGGCATTTTCGACTGGAACATGTTATGTTAGAAAATGTCGAAATATTTTAATTGTTATTGAACCGAATCATCACGATGACACTAGTTTCATTTTAGGGTGTAAGGACGAATTATTTCACCAGAAAACATTCACCGGTGAATAAATCTGCAAATTCTATTGATGCAGTCAACATGCATTTAGGAAATGATGGGATATGCATGGTTCCTTTCCTTACATATCTTGAAGAGGAAAAAAAAATTGTTCATATCACCTAGAACCGATCCTATTCATGATGCCCTCAAATTCTTAGGTGAGTTGACTTTAGGAAAATGTGATGAGGAACATTTGGATTTAAATAAAAATAATTAAATTTCATAAATTTTTTCAAATAATTTTTGGTTATGTTTAAGAAATTTTAAAATTAATTGCATGTTTGTCACGACGTTGTAAATATCGGATTTAAAACTTAGCTAAGTAGAGAGATAAGTTAACCGCTACCTCATGAAGATGCATAAAAGTACATATTTAAATACTAAAGAAGAAACATCGTCATCTCTCACTTATTTATTGCAACCAAAACCAAACGGTTATTCCGAGGGTTATTCACGTATTATCGTAAGTAGTACGTATGTAAAACCGATCATAGATGATTCATTCATATTCTGAATCAGAAGTCAAACATAAAATGAAAGCAAAGTGTTAACAAAAATGATTAAGAAAGTAGGGTATTATATTAATGAAAACGAGTGCATGGAAAGGACGTTAAAAAAGAAGATTGAAATAAACACTTAAAAATCGAATTGAGGATTTATGAAGACAAATAAAAAATTATTAATTCCAACTTGAGAATTTGTAGACCGTGAAGTTAATAAGAAATAGTATTAATGCTTACAAAACGGTATTTATCAAATACACATAAATGAAAAACAACAAATAGCTTAAGTAGGTAAATGTTTTAAAATCTGTAAAATTTCACCCAAATATTGGAGTTCATAACAAAACTCCTGCGTTTGAACAGTTAATCGTATTTTTATTTTATTTCGTTAACAACCTTATATTTTATATGTACTGTAACTGAACATGCAGGATAAAGGTCATAAGATCACCAATTTGTACTCTCATCAAAGAGCTTTTTTAATATTTGCATTGCTATCATCAAAAATTTACATCCGCATTGTAGATTCAATATCGCTACAAATATAAAGTAACTGATATTTTTGTGAAATCTGAGGTAAATATTCGCTAAGGATAGATCCTAACTCCCTACAATATTTTAAACAACTCTTTACTGAAACATTTGATAGACGTGAGGATGGTCATAAAATAAAAGAAATAGAATCTTATTTACATATACAGTCTTGATGGAAGGCAGCGTAGAAGAACCACAACAATTAATCGCACATATGGTAAATAATTGTAGGCAAAAAAATCCTACACCAACGCTAATATCCAAGTAAATGGAAATGACTTCGAGAGAGTAGACAGACATTCCTCATACCTTGGCGTTCTCTGCAATATCACTCCTGTGAAATCATTATACCAATTGCGAGTACATCTCCTCAAGAACTATGTCTTTTCTGTAAGCTGGAACCCGCTCTGAAATTACGAGGAAATGAGTAGAATGATTTAAGATAGTACCATTTTTATTATTTATAGACACACCAAATGACTAACGTTGTCATCCTTCAGAAAATGGTAAGGATAAAGAACTGTGAACTACCAAAGACATATGAGAAATCATTAATATCACACACCGCTTGTTATATGTGTAAAGAAAACTGGTAGGCAAGAGAGGTCCTGGCAGAAGCAGAATCTCCTTATTACTTAACCTAAGACAATGAACTGCAAAGTCTGGTGGGCCAGTGTGATCCCCAATATCAACAGAAAATTAGGCACTACTACACAAAGAAGTACATTACGTAACTACAAAAATATTAAATTGCTTTATTAATAATACAAAAGCAAACTCGAAATTTAATATTAGCGATTAAGATAGTAAACGAACCCCTCGATGAATCCTTTCCGATGCTAGATCCCAGTCACGACCTTAACGTTTCGTTCTTTTTCAGTTTTCTAACACATGTGGATAAAAGGTCATGTATTTATTGTACACATTTGATTTTCCCATTTATCACGTCGCCATTTCATCTGTAGTTCTTGTTTCATTCTTCTTAGAAGAAATAAATAATTTCGTCAATGTCATTGACAATATTAAAATTGTAATGTTTCAAACGTTCAAAAGACAATTTGGTTGATAAGAAGTTGACCAGCCACAGGTCTTATGTATTTGTTAACTCTTACGGAGCAACTTCAAATATTTCTTCTAACGGTACCACATTCCAGAATTTCGCCCTCAAATTCATACTTATGGATCTCCAATCAACGGTTTATTATTTGGGATAGTTCTGGGTATTTTCAGGTTCCAATTTGTGATCGGTTTAATAAAGACTTGTTGAAGCAGATGACCTGAAAGAGTTACGGATTGAAACTATAACATGACAGGTTAGTCCGAGTTTAAATTGGACCAATCGTATAGAATTCCAAAGTCGGAATTGTTTCGAATTGTGTGCTTCACCTCAAGTGTCATACTCATTTGATTAGAGTCGAGTAGAGTAACTTTGATGGCCAAGAGTAATTTAACGACTACAAATTCTTTGGAGCTCATAATAGTCCCAAAAGTAAAATGATTTTTTTTAGTTTTGACAATCGCTGAGTTTGTTGGCGGAAAATGAAGAATTAAGTCGTAAATTGACTAATGTGATAACATATTTCTCTACATCATAATTCCAAGAATCATGTTTGCCAATGAATCACGGTTGACATTTCTACCAATTCCATTTCTGATGTGCTAGAAATGCTTTCCTGCTTGTACGCTTTTAATGAAATTTTAATCGTTAGTCACCTGGCAGCCACTAAAGGTAAAATAAAATCCGAGATAAAATCGATGATTCCGATTACTGTAATGCGATTTTTTGACACACAGTACATACCTATACAACATTAAATGATTATAAACAGTTAAATAGAAGATTTGTAGATAGGTGTACAATTTGTAGTGGCACACCTCTTGGCTATAACCACTATAGAAAGCAGCAACTGTTATGCATTATTCAGAACAATAACAGTGCTTTTGAAAAACTATTTCAAGAATTTGTGCATCTAGTCAAACTTAATTTTAATGTGTTCGTGCTTTAAATATGCTGTTTTATGCTTTTTTTTTCATTTATGGCTAACTGAATGTTCTCTAATAGAATTACATAGCTGATGCTTTCAAATTATGAGATATCGAAAATACAAAAATAGTGTTTGCTTTCAGTGGAATTCAACGTTAGAAACAGTCCTGCCTAGATGCATCACTATATTGCTTTCTCGATATGCCTTATCAAGAAATAATAATTTCGTGGAATAAAATAATAATAATAATAATAATACATTTATTCACTCCAATTTTAAAACAAATTAAACAAAAAGAAAAAGAATGATATATCAATACATGGAATGAAAAGGAATGCATTCAATGTACTGCTAAAAGCTTAGCCAATAGCAGCCAAAGATCTTCCATACATCCTTCAATTAGGGCATTTCAGAATGAAATGTTACACTTGACAAACACAAAGAAAGTAAATATATATTTTCTGTTATGCCCTATTTAGTTAAATACCACATCATACATATAGTAATAATTTAAAGAACAACATGCTGAGGAAAGAAAAATCTTTTAAAATAGTTGCTTCACTTTTTTTTTAAAACTTGACATTGGCATAAGTTTCATATTTTTATCGATCTGATTATATAACTTTACTATATTATAGGAAAAGGACCGTTGATATAAGACTGATTTGTGACGGGGCATGGAAAGCATATCTTTTTTTCTAATGTTGATATTATGTATGTCAGTGCGAAATCTGATCTTGTTGTATAAATATTGTGGTGATTTCAACAATATCAGCCTATGAAAAAAACACAAAGAATGATACTTTCTTCTATCCAACATATTAAGCCAGTTTAATTCTTTAAGTTTGTAGCTAACATGATCCCGTTTTTTTATACCGTATATAAATCTAACGCAAGAATTTTGAACTTTTTGTATTCTGTAGCAATCTTGTTTGTCAATGCAAAAACCATACAGTACGTCACAATAGTTAAATTGTGACAAAACTAGCGATTCACATAAAGATGCCCTTAATTTCCTGGTAAGCATATCCTTGCTGATATATAGTATTTTTAAATTATAATATGCCTTTCGGATCATTTCGCTTATTTGTTTTTTAAATTTTATATCCGAATCCATAATTACTCCCAGATTTTTTACTTCGTTCACTGCTGTCAATAAATTGCCCCCTACCCTTATATTAATACTATTTCTTACCTCTCCTAAAACAGTTTTTTTACCAAATACAGTTAATGCTGATTTAGTTGAATTTATTGTTAAAGAATGTTCAGCAGCAGCTTGAGTTATGCTCAACAGATCTAAATTTATATTATCACTAGCTTGCTGAACATCACTGGCGTCAAAAGAATAATATAGCTGAGTATCATCTGCGTAGAAGTGGTATCCACAATAAGTAATATAAGAAAAAAAGTTGCAAGTATATACAGTATACAACAGAGGCCCAAGTATTGAGCCTTGGGGTACACCAGACGATACTTCAAGTATATTAGACGACTCGTTATTTATTACAACCCTTTGTCTTCTTCCTGTTAAGTAATTACTTAATAAGCTGATTGCTTTTTCAGTAAGGCCTATGAAATGTAATACTGCAATTAAGATATCGTGGTCTAAAGTGTCGAATGCCTTACTGAAATCAAGAAGAATAAGGGCTGTAATCTGGCCATTATCAGTAGATGTTATAATGTCATCACTAATATTCAGCAAAGCAGTGAGGCAGCTATGGTGTGGCCTAAAACCTGACTGGTATAATGGAATTATTTGTTTATCGTTTATATGTTCTCTAAGCTGACTTTCTATGATTTTTTCAAGTACTTTTGAGAGTACCGGCAAAATGCAAACTGGCCTTAGATCTTTATACTCAGTTACTGTATTACATTTAGGAATTGGTTTTACTATACCTATTTTCCATTGATTTGGAAAGACACTGTTTTCCAGACAATAATTAACAATATGCGTGATAATGGGGACAATATAAGGACAACATAATAATATGAATGTAATATTAAAACCATCATCACCTGCCGCTTTAGTAGAAATATTTGATAATATTTTAGTCACACAACTGTCATCGACTGGTGAGAAACAAAAGTCACTGTTAATGTTATCTTTGGTGTTACTATTATAAAAATTAATTACATCGAACTTCTTATTGTTTTGCAACTTAGGTACTGAATTAATAAAAAAATTATTTATGTCGTCTGGGTTTTGCAGAGATTCTGGAATATTAACCTTTTTTTTATGAATTACATTAATTTTTTTTAGTTCTGTCCATGTCTGCGATATGTCACCGTTTTGTATTTTATAATTTAAATAAGCCTTTTTTTCTCTCTTTACAGCTATATTCGTAAAATTTCTTATATTTTTATAATACTCCCAGTTAGCTGCAGTTTTATTTTTATTATACTTATTTCTAGCCTTGTCTCTTTGCTTCATAATCTGTTTTAAATTATAAGTTACCCATGGCGTGTACGGTCCCTTTATTGTAAATTTTTTTTCTGGAATTTGAGTGTTGTAAAGATCACTTAAACATTCATTTAAAAAAGCAACTTTTTCTTCTAAATTTTCAATTAGAGTTACATGAAAAATTGGTAGAGAGTGTAAATGCATATTAAAATATTCATGACTAAAATTTTTATAATCTCTGTATATAATTTCTCTATTTGTAGATTTTATTGTAGCATTTATTTTACAATATACTAAATCATGATCTGAAAGATTATGCATAGCGATGACACCCTTGTCCAATATACTAGCTGGATTTGTTGTTAATATCAAGTCAATAAGTGTTGACGATGAAGCCGTCGTGCGAGTTGGTTCATGAATTATTTGTTCTATATCTAAACAGTCCATAGTACTCTATATCTAAACAGTCCATAGTAATAATCGTTTGCATTAATTATATAAACAACTATCCAGTTTCATCAAAACGAAAGCCTGTAAGAAGATTTGAATAAATACAACCATAAGACATAATACATTAAACGCATTAAAATATGTGAATAATAAAACAAACAGTGCTGAAAATATGAAAAGGTGTAAAACTAACAGTAGTAAGTAGAAATTATATCTTTACATATTCTAGCTCCAGCTCCTACCAAATATATTAGTCGACTTTATAGAAATAAATTGCCATCTCGTGGAAAGTGTCCTTATTGTTGCGAGAATCAAAATGCTTCTTTGGCACAGTTTAAAAATTATTATAAACAATTCAAAAAACAAAATACTTAATAAATAATCCTTAGTTGAGTAGAAATTCGAGTACTATGCAATTTTCCCAAAATTTTGACCTGTCTTAGATTCAGAGTTGGGAGGAGTTATTTAAATACTTACACTCAAATTGCAAATTTCCATACAAGTATTTTGAGAATTTTGACTTTACCAAGAGTCAAGACTGTATTTTTGATGTTGGAATATTTTAACGAAGATGTCAACTTTGTTCTAAATTTAAAAATGAGAAACTAAATAAAGACCATTTATTATTATTATTATTATTATCTGGTGCACTTTCTCAGACTTTTACTCTACAACTACATATATACATTTCACCTTTCTACTTTAAAAAAAAATAAAAATGGTTACTCGATATATCACAAAATTTCAGATTATTTTATATTCGTGATCACACTTATATTTAAATTATTATAAAACAAGTAATTTTTATAAATATTTTATCTCCGAGTTTATCCCCCTTTTAAGTTTCAGTTTTTGACATCTTCACATGAATGCTTCGCCGTAAAATAAGAAATCAATAGTAGTAGACAAAAAATATTAGTTCGTTACTTTAGAAACATGTTCGAGCATTTTTTCAATCAAATTACTACCCCGCTCTCCCTCATACGTCAATTCATATTAAATTATACTTGTTTAATAATTCGCCATCCGATGAAAAACCAATGGCTTTTAAAATAAGTATTCTATATTCCATGCACAATCCAAACACCACAAGGTCGATGTCAATGATTCTATGGGAGGAAGCAAGCAATTAAAAACAATTCCTTAACTGTTGTTGTCATCTAAAATCTTGTAGCTTTTTATAATTGGCAAAGTCTGTTATGCAACGAAAAATACTAGTTCATAGTTAGTTATTAGATGCAGTAGACCGGATTCCGTGCTCGTAATATGAGGAATTCGGAAAATTCAATTTCAATTTCAAAATACTCGATTCTGATTTAAAGTATTAATAAAATCGGAATTAAGAAATGTCCTACTGTTGTATATTACCCTCGATATTACCGAAACATAGGATAATAATATTGAAGGTTTCATAAGATATTCTGATTTGGAAATATTTAAGATTTTGAGACCGGTTCTTGGTCCTGTTCATATGCATGATATGAAGTACACGTGGGGTTGTGGTGCTGTGCTTTAACCCCTTCTGGTCCTACGACGATTTATTTATATTGTTCAGTGAAGAAGAACAAGACCACATAAATCTGACAAAGAACTGCTTTATATACCTATATTTTTTTATTGTTAAAATAAACTAAACTATTTTTGATATCTTTTATTTCCACTTTTATTGCCTTAACTGATATATTTCAGAATGTTTAACTTTTATAAGCATTCGAAATATTCAGATAACCTTTATTTTACTTTAAATTACATACTACCTACCGCTACCTACTAAATACATAAACAAAAATTTCTCATAAAAATCGTAAATATAGATCTCGATATAGATTGTACAGGGATATCCAACGAAAATGACCACCCCTAATAACCTCTTTATTTTTGATGCTATTAAAAATTTTTTTCTTTAAAAGTTGTAGGGTTTATTGAAAGCATTTAGAATATGTATTCAGAAAAATAAATGAAAGTCGTTTAGAGGAGATATGGTTTTAACTTGCATTTTTTCAAATGGAGCACCCCATTTTTTTGCATTTTTGAAATCAAGGTACTTTTCTCATTTCGAATATATAGATATACAGGGTGTCTTCTAAAAAACGGCCAAAGCCATAACTCAGTGAAAATTTAATTATTTTATTTTTTAATTGGGGAATATATATTGGCCCACGAAACGCTCTTTTCAGCATATAAAATATGGAGGTACTACTTCCGGTTTTACCGGAAGTGACTTCATTGTCATTTTTTTAAATAGCACCCTATACATTTTTTTCGAAATCTCTACTAAGCGTAAAATTTCCTTTCCGATGATGTGCACAAGTCAATATTTTCCCACCAATAACCTCCTAACAACTTAATTCTTCCCGAGGTAAGGTAAGTTGCTATTAAATAAACAGTTGTGCCATGGAAAAAGATTTTATTGTTATAACATCATAAAACAAAACAAAGTGCAAAAATACTGTGAAACTAATGTTAAATGTCGATTTGTTGACATTTGTGTTTGTTTTTGTTCTTCACGGCACAATTGATAATTTAATAGCAATTTGTCTTACCTCGAGAAGAATTAAGTTGTTAGGGGGTTATTGGTGGGAAAATATTGAAATATTGACTTGTGACAGATCATCGGAAAGGAAATTTTACGCTTAGTAGAGATTTCGAAAAAAATGTATAGGGTGCTATTTAAAAAAATGACAATGAAGTCACTTCCGGTAAAACCGGAAGTAGTACCTCCATATTTTATATGCTGAAAAGAGCGTTTCGTGGACCAATATACCGGGTGACCACGAAATGACGCTCGCCCTTATATCTTCTTTGTTTTACAAGATATAAATTTCAAATTTGGGCACGTCAAATAACGGTTAAATATGCATTATTTCAACCGTTTTATCACTTTCTGTCGCTTCCGGTTTCACCGGTAATGATACTAACTTTCGTTTTTTAAATGGAACACCCTGTATATTTTTACATTTTTGGATTCAGGAGGTCATTTTGAATACAGTTAAGGCATATTGAGATAAAAATATTATTGACAGACATTTTTATGAGCAAATTTAATTTTTGATCTAGGCAATCGTGACCTCAAAAAAATGTTTTGTTTTGCGTCAATAACTAATCAAAAAATACAATTATGATATTATGTCGTATGACATTTGTGTTATAAGATCTTAAACATTTCGGAAATCGTTTTTCCAGAATAACTAATTTTTTTTAAATGGCACCGTGGTGACTCACTATGTTATTTTAATAAAGCATTTCATTACCGATAATTTGGTACCAAACACTTCATTATTTGTTCATATTATAATACATAAAAATTACATTCAACAAGATATAAATGAAAATAAACTCATAATATTTAACATTGAGATTATATCAAATAGGCGCCTTTGAAATGTAAGGAAAGAAACAAATGAATAGTTTGACAGCGCAAATGATATTTAAATCTATGATAATCAGGTATTATTTTACTGTGTATAAAAAAATTATGGTTTATTCACAAAGTGACAAAGTGGATATGCTGTTGATATACGGGGAATGTCGCAGAAATAGTCTGGCAGCCCGTGATTTATATGCAGAACGCTATCCAATAAGAAATCCATCCTGGCAGACACTACTTTCTTAGAGTAGAACTGGAGCTGAGACAAGAGAGAGTAGATTAAGAACACCACTTTGTCACTTTGTGAATAAACCATAATTTTTTAAAACGCAGCATAATAATACCTGATTCTCATAGATTTAAATATCATTTGACATTTGAGCTATGAAACTGTTCATTTGTTTCTTTCGTTACATTTCAAAGGCACCTATTTGATAGAGATTCAGTGTTAAATATTATGAGTTTATTTTTATTTATATCTTGTTGAATTTAATTTTTATGTATTATAATATGAACAAATAATGAAGTGTTTGGTACTAAATTATCGGTAATGAAATGCTTTATTAAAATAACATAGTGAGTCACCATGGTGCCATTTAAAAAAAATTAGTTATTCTGGAAAAACGATTTCCGATATGTTTAAGATCTTATAACACAAATGTCATACGACATAATATCATAATTGTATTTTTTTATTAGTTATTGAAGCAAAACAAAACATTTTTTTGGGGTCACGGTCGCCTAGATCAAAAATTAAATTTGCTCATAAAAATGTCTCTCAATAATATTTTTATCTCAATATGCCTTAACTGTATTCAAAATGACCTCCTGAATCCAAAAATGTAAAAATATACAGGGTGTTCCATTTAAAAAACGAAAGTTAGTATCATTTCCGGTGAAACCGGAAGTGACAGAAAGTGATAAAATGGTTGAAATAATGCATATTTAACCGTTATTTGACGTGCCCAAATTTGAAATTTAAATCTTGTAAAACAAAGAAGATATAAGGGCGAGCGTCATTTCGTGGTCACCCGGTATATTCCCCAATTAAAAAATAAAATAATTAAATTTTCACTGAGTTATGGCTTTGGCCGTTTTTTAGAAGACACCCTGTATATCTATATATTCGAAATGAGAAAAGTACCTTGATTTCAAAAATGCAAAAAAAATGGGGTGCTCCATTTGAAAAAATGCAAGTTAAAATCATATCTCCTCTAAAAGGCTTTCATTTATTTTTCTGAATACATATTCTAAATGCTTTCAATAAACCCTACAACTTTTATAGAAAAAATATTTTTATAGCATCAAAAATAAAGAGGTTATTAGGGTGGTCATTTTCGTTGGATATCCCTGTACATATACGCCCTTATTCCCCTTATATCAATGTGGTCAAATAAAATAGTTAATAGAATTTTACATTATTAATTAGTGCACAGATCAAATGTTTTTTTAAAATTAATTTTACTTGTTTATAAAAGTTGCAGGCTATTTTATTTACCTTAATTTTGTTACATTTCAACATTTTGTGGATTGCATAATCAGTTCCTCAAACTATTCTGCATAAATATACAATTAATTATTTATTTATACATTATCGTTCTTAGTATGTGTATGTATATTTGCGAAATAAACCCGTAACTATGTCATGAATTTTCCATCACCTAGTTCTTTTTGAAAATGAGTCAATCTTGTTAAATATAAAAAGCGTGAAGAGAGTTAATAAATTTTTAATTGGTTTGGATTTGATTAAAAAATGAGGAATACGGTAAGTGTACAAATAAAAAAAAAAATAATAAAAAAATATGATGGCACAGATAAAACGTCAAGTTTTTAAAAAATTGTTTACCATTGTGTGTCATTTCAGACATTATGCGAGATACGGAAAGGGAAAAATGCAATATTTGTAGAGATTTTAACTTATCTACTATGACATTAAGTCATATCTTGTATATTTTTAAAAATATTTGGAAAATTTTAAATGTCCGGAGTTGATTTAATCGGTAAAAATGTTGCATTAAATTTACAATAGAAATGCATTTAAGCAGTTTTTAGACAATTTATTTCCTACAAGAAAGGTCTTTTGGAATGTTATTTCCAGATAAGTATCAAATTCGTACGAAAGTCTATTCAAGAAAAAATCTACACAGTTTCTAATTTCTCCGCAATTTTTTAAATTCAAAATTCAAATTATTTTTTTCTCACCAAATCGGAAGTAGTATTCGACTGCAATATATCAAATTAATATTTGTAATGTTTAGGTCAAATACTAATGCAGTTTAAGAGTTAAAAATTAAAATTAAAATCTTTCCCACCAAACCGATCGAAATGTAATATAAGTACAAATTTTTCATTGTTAAGATGCGGACTATAATCTTATGAAATCGTACCTTTTTTCTGTTTATCTAATTCAATTAAATTTTTTATATAAAAAAATCCAGAAAGAGCTTCAGGTTCCGCTAAAATAGCTTCAAGCACTGCTAAAATGTCGCAAACGAGGTCGCAAATGCGCTCGACGCATTTCATTACAAATGAAATGTTAGATTCCCATTGATTCAACTTGTGCTAAAACTTGTATTTCAGGCCAAAGGTCAAAAAAATCGTTTTTTCGCAAATATCTTATTGTAAAAATACATATTACAAAGTTTGTAGATTATGCAATTCTCTACAAAAGAGGTTATTTTACTTTTTTCCTACAAATGATTTTTCGTGAGATATCGCGATTTAAAAAATTGTAAAATTCATATTTTGCATAATATGCACTCTTTTCCACACCACCTTCAAAGTAGAGTATTTGGCACATTTTTACTTAAGCCATTTACTTTCTGTGAGAGTTACCCAAGTCAGATCTGGATATGGCGTTTCCAAAAGCCGAAGGAAGACCATTTAAATGACCAGCTCGAGGACCAGCTAGACTGGTTTTAGAATGACATTGCCGAATAAATAGTTACATAACTACGAAACACTCTGTACTTAAAGCAGTTCTTTTGCTGGGAGTCATTAGATTTCTTGCTGAAAACTACTCGCGTTCATGAAACAATAACAAACGTTCATATTCATTATCTTCTTCGCGAACGTTTGTTCAGTGGAGACAAGGGCGATTAAAATGATTGCAAACATTTGCGATCATTTGTTTGAAATGTTTTCTCAGTGGATACGCGCCTTTAATACGTATAACGTGTTTAACTCGATCTGTAATAGAATACACGTAAGTAATGATTTTGATGACCTCTCAAATATGAAATAAAAGTCGAGACAGTTGCGTTTTTTTTTTCTTTTTCAAAAAATTTTTAAAAAACCTTGAGTAGCCAGTTGCAAAAAACCAAAATTGTCAAACAATGAAACTGAAAGTTATAGATTCAGATATACGTGTACAGACTATTTTACCCAAAAATGTCATAATTTTTCAAACAAATAAAAAATTGCGGTCATGCATTTACGCGTTTTTTTTTTCCAAAATTGTATAAGCAAGCACCTTGTATAAAATAATCTTTGTTATTGTATTTTCGTCCTTGGTACATCAGAAATACGCGTGCAGAATTTCATTAAAATTGCATTGGCAGTTTTAATCAAGTCAATATGGACTTATTTTATTATTTATTATTTAAAAACCGTGCCCAAATATCACACAAGACCACAAGAGGCCAGTCTAGGTTCTGTCAAAATGTCGATTTTTGAATCAAATTACGTCCCACGAGTGCTGGGAAATATTGGTCATGTTTACAAAATAACAACTATAAACAAACAAGACTTTTAAACAATTTCGAAAATCACTTCTCAGTTTAGTAAAATAAGGAAACTGGTTAAATGCATAGAAAAGAGTAAACAAATAATATTACCTGTCTGACAACTATTTCTCTAAAGACAACGTTTATATAACTTTGATAAAGTAAAAGGTATTATAACCGATAATTCAATAAGTATTTAATACAGACAGAAATAGAAAATAAACGAATCTTAAAGATTTTGTTTAAATCAAGCTTAGGGTATAACCGTATAGCCAATATATGCAGCGATAAGAAGACGTAAATAACAGGAAATTGATCGTCACACTTGCTATACAGATTATTATCGTAAAAAATATGCGAAAAATTTACCAGTTTCGTACCTACCTACTAGGATCCCATATAAACAATATTCCACAAAACTTAATAAGTCCAGTCCAATCACATTGACACAGCAAACTTTGACACAGCGGACACCACAAAACGTTATCTTTCACATGTTCAAGAAATGTAATATTTGTTATTCGTTGTTCGCTTAATACTGGGTAATTATTATTATTGACAGCACATCATTTTATCCGATAAACTAGGTAAGGATAAAATACTGAAAGGCCATGCGGCTACAAGTCGTGTCATCTCGGTAGTGTCCGTACAGAAATTGTTTGCTGTGTCGATCAACTTTCAACATTCCACATTCCACAGGTGGCCGTGTTACTGTTATGCACATAGCGCTTATGAGAATGGTTGTATGTTTTATGATATATGTCGGTTTTGGAAAATAATAGTTGTTATGTAGTATGTAGTATATTAAAACGGCGATCGAATATGTGTGAATCAAAGGGGAGGGGAGGACCATGGGGGCCGTAGTCCATAGCCCTCAAGGCTTATAGACTTTGTACTACCAGCCTTGCATAGCCCTCCCCCTTGGGCTGATGAGGTCTTTACCGCGCTGACCATTTTGAATGCTTGACGTTTTGATCATCTTGGTCTTCTTCTTAAGACCACAATTAGATGGAGTTGAAATGATCAGCATTTAATAAACAACGCAAAAGACAATCCAGAAACTATTCTACAAATCATTAGCTTCCCCAAAGCCTTTAAAGTCGTTAATTTTATTATTTCTGTTCTGTAACGTTTTTAATTTTGTAGTAGTGCATCACATACCGATTGATTCAATAACACCTACCAAGATCTTTTGGTTTTAAAGAGCGACGTGTTATCCTTCCTGTTCGAGTTCTATGTGTAGTTTTCGCTGAGAGAATTTTTTATAATCACATCTGCCATGATAGTACTGGATTACATAAAAAATGGGGTCACACTGAACAGTTTTCCATTTCTCATGAAAAATATTGAAATTCACATTTTAGACACGATTGCCAAGTGTTGTCAAATATGCGTTTTTCTTAAATTGTCCTATTTTTTAATTCCGCATTCCGACAGAGATCAACAAAATAGTTAATAAGTTTTTTTTTTGAGTGGTTACTAGATGGTGGAGATAGAATATATTGAGATATTTAGGGCAATTTGATCTTTAAATAGAGAGCTCATAAATACAGGAATCAAAAATACGTCTATAA
The DNA here is from genome assembly GCA_963680705.1 of Rhagium mordax. Classification (NCBI taxonomy): domain Eukaryota; kingdom Metazoa; phylum Arthropoda; class Insecta; order Coleoptera; family Cerambycidae; genus Rhagium; species Rhagium mordax. The sequence continues at coordinate 17,149,565 of OY796661.1, forward strand.
TATCTTCAGCTCAAAAATTTAAAGAGTGACAGATGGCTTATATCCCTTAAAACGATAATATGGTCAATTTGTTCATCATTTGTTATCTTTAATTCATTTATTGATGATAAGGTTGTTGCAAGCTGATTAATCAAAATCAATAGAGAAGTGGATGAAAGATTTGGTGTTTCTCATGATTGGGCGAATTTGAGGTTTCTGGTCAAATTCACTGGCATGGTGAGGGCCTCCTGAATAAATGATTTTTGTGATGGGTGTAAAGTTTTCATGGAAACAGCTTTTAAGTTAAAACTATTTGAATTCAGTTAAATATCAAAAGATATACGAAATCAAAATTTCCGCTGAATCACTCCAATTAAACGACAATGATTCCTTAAAAAGAGAAAATTGACAAAAATGGGCTTTGGAACTGATAAAACGGAGAAACTCCTAAAAGCAAATAAAAAATTGTCATTTATTTCTTTTTTTATATATTATTATGTTCTTACTGATTTCATTTTGCTTACTTTGCTCTTCTTTGAATCCGAGTTTGAATCCAAAATGATTTTCTGACAAGTGAATATTTATTAAGATATCTTAATATTAGCCTATTTTTTTAATTTTTAAAAGATTTTGACGCATTAGTGATTAAGGAAATTGCTCTTAATTCCGCATATCCAGCTTATCCCCCCTTTTAAATATAGGTTTGATTTCAGAGATTTTAAAGCGAAATATTTTATTTGTTACGAATGTGAGCAGATCAGCTATTTCATTTTCTATTGCTTTCAGAATCTCAGCTACCTATACTGTCAGATCCAATAGCTTTTTTTTATTGATTAGAGAACATATTTCTTTTTAACTTCATTATCATTTGCTGGGCAAATGAACATGGTTTGTGGGAATTTTCGCTTGCTTATTTTCGTCTTATTTTTTTTCTGATTATATTTGAGTCTAATTTTCCTCCATTTCCTGTAAAAGAAGAACTTAATTCATTTGAAATCCTGATATTATTGACTATTACTTCTCTATTTTTGTCTCTACTTTACAAAATACATACTTAAATAGTACCAATACCAAACCTTTTTTATTTCATTAACTGAAAAAGTAAGGTTATTATTTAAAACTGTTAACATAGGTGGAATAGGTGAAACAACAAATGAAAGAAAAATATCGAACTAAATGAGGCACTATTTTCTTTAGAAGCTTTTCTAGGAACCCATTTTATCAATTATATGTATTTTTAAAAGACCACTTTGTGATCTGGTAGGTGGACACAATCGATTTCTTCTACCAGCACCATTTGTCAAAAATGTTAGTAAAAACCAGATAAATCAAACTGAATTCACCAACAGTGTGACGATCTTACAGTGTGATTATTAAGATTATTATATAAGAACTACATCACTGACCATTTCGATTATGGACTGAATCCAAAATTTTATCGTTTTAGGTACAGATCTCCATCTGTGTGACCAATATTTCACACCAGGACGTATATTATGTGCTATATGTAGAAAGTTAACTGATGTGGAGTGAAGTAGCAGCTCGATAAAGGAAACTAAGCTTATTTGCAGTAGATTTATTTGGTGTCTACGAGATTAGGTATTTGAACTTCATTCCCTAATTTTAGCTAAATCATAATTAATCAAATTGGTCTGTTCGCGTCTTGAAGTATAAGATTCAGTTTTACTCTCCGATAGAAAAAATACTATCATCATCGAAACTGTGCTCAGGTCTAAACGTTGCAGAAAGCAAGTTATTAATATGAAGAACAAAGTTAGTAATAAGAAAAACTCCTGTGGAACACACGAGTTGGTATGGAAAGTTTCTGGTAAAACTCATTAATTACCACATAAACTGAGCAGTTGGAGAGAAATCATTGACATAACTGAGCTGATAAACCATAAGATCGTAAGTTATTTAGAAGATCTTGATGGCATACTATATCAATTTAATTGAATTGACTCTCACTCAGGAGTCCCAGGTTCTATTCCTGATCGTAGCACTATTGGGATTTTGGTTCAGGGGAAAATTAATCCCAGTAGACTCTGATCTTACGTGTGTCTTTATTGACTTTAAATGTGTAGTCCCTCTTTAAATATGGGGATTATTTAAATTTATTCGATTTGAAATAATAGTCAAATTATTTAATTCAAAATTTTAATATTTAAATTTAGTAATATCAAGTTTTCTAAAACCAAACAGAATGCTGTTGAATAATCGATAAGTGTTTCTAAGCAACGCTTCAACGTATACCATACATACTTATTAAGGTTAACAACGAAGTTGGTTTCAAACAAGTTTAATAATGAGCAGAGGGTAAGGTTATAAATATTATTTTTTATGATCATATAATCGTCTACTTTCTCAAAGTACTTTACGTTGTAAACATTTTTTAGGACTTGTAATATAACACACCCAGTATTATTTAAAAATCTACTAGGTTTGAATCCGATGTGTAACATAGCTGGTTGTTAAAATTAACAACATACAATTTTTGTTAACAGTTGAACGTTCAAAGTGACTTTCAATCGGACATGAACTTTGTTTATGTATTATTACGGAGAAATTGATTACCTTATTTATAATATATATTATCATGTAGGTACATATAACCGACATATAAACAAAGTTCACCTAGTGTGAAGCTCCTTGCCTGTTAAAAAATAATAAACACCATAACTAGTATAATAATAAATAATGATAAATCAGAGACTGAACTGAAAGGAAATTGTAAGGAATGTCGCTATCTTTAATATTTATAGTTGAAAAGCGTATTGTAAGCAAAGTATAACTGAAGTGAAGTTTAATAATATTTTCAAAATTAATATTTCGGTATTATTATTATTTACCACCAGCTTTTTGGAGTCTGAAGAGTGCTAAGGTTCAGCTTTCTTGATCTTCTGGACTTCCAATCCAATTTTTTTTATGGAACATTGTACAGTGGAACCGGTAATTTAATTTATTATTATTATTTATACTTTTAGGGAGTTAAACATTTCAAGATGGTTAGAAGCCCACTCTGATAGAACTGCAGGCGTTACAACCCTTCCCAGAAATGCTGAGCTAGTAGACGTAGCAGGAGATGGCGACTATCGTTTAATAATAACAGATTTGAACCTGCGAAACGATAGTCGTAGCAGACTTAAAGTTTATAAGGGATCATTAACAGCGGATATCATTCTGCCAGACGTTCCCAATTCCCTGATAACATTCCATCCGAATCAGTTAGAACCCCGAATTCCAGGCAAGTAAATAAATTGGGGTTGTCAATTAAGAATTCTTCACATTGTATAAATGTTGTTTACCTAAGGTATTTTCATCCAAATATTTTTCAGCTGTGGCTGTGGCGTGTGGACCAGATATGTTTATATACAAAAATAACAAACCCTTTTATAAATTTCGAGTGCCGTCTACGCCAATTTTGCCGCTGGAAGCTGAGTTTTGGAAAAAATTCAGCGAAGGTGAAATGACAACTTCAGATATAAATAAGGCAATCGATGAACTTAAAGCTGTACCTTTTGATCAACTAAGTGGCAGGTGAGGAGTATTTTTATAAGATCAAAGGCAGAAACATTATGCCGGCCAGCCCAGCCAAAAGTTCTATACATCCAATAGGTAGGCGTAATGTAGACATTGAAAGGTGAAGCAACCGAGCTGGCAGATAAGACCTATAAGTGTTTTACATCTAAGATATTAGAGAAAATTAAATTAATTAAAAAAGCAGCTCTCTGGCTTTGGAAATCTAAAGGATATCTTGCATAAAAATCAATTAGGTTTTAGAAAAGGTCACAGTACCTCAACCGCTCTCACTAGAGTTGTTGATGACATCGTAATAGGTATATCAAGAATGGATAACTGTCGTGGTGATGCTTGAAAGAATTTGACACAACTTGCCAAGAACTAATGTATGCAGAGCTCAAATATTATGATTTTGATCAAAAGAGTATTGCTTTCTTTAATTCATACTTACACAGTAGAACTCAAAAATTATCACTTCTATCTCTTCTTCTATAGCTGTTTTGTCTGGTGTACCTCAAGGCTTAGTTTTCAGTCCGCTATTGTTTATCATTGTATACACTAGTGATATATTTTCATGGAATTCCATTTCATGGAATAGCAAAATAGCACCAGGAATATGCAGACGACACTCAAATATGTAGGACCTAAGAAGGAGTTTCTGCTTACGGGCATTTTAATTTGAAAATGGGCGACAAGATTTTATTTCTTGAGAAAATAGTCAAAAATCTTAAGTTAAATCTGATAACATCTGAGACCTATGGATCATTGAAATTACTGCAGTACCAGATATTTTCTTGGGACATGATCCTAAAAAAACTTTATGCCAGACGTTGGTTTTAGCACAATTTAACTACTGCAATGTAGTGTATAGTAATTTTATAGATGCCTTTGAAAAAATGAGAATGTAAAGATTGTAGAAATCCAGTTGTTGCAAATTCGGTTTACGAAAATAAAATCATACAATTTTTCTGGTTTAAATTGGGTGAATATGGATTCTCGAAGGGAACTGCAAATAAAATATACGGGTATCCATATAAACAAAACGGGAAAAAGAACCATAAATCCGTTAACTTATATTTTGTGTTTTTTGTTGTTGTGCGAACACTTGGTATGTCATAGATGTTATAGTACTAACTGATATCCTATATTTTTACTTTGAAATGTGCAGGAAATAAATAGATTACATAGAAAATACGGAAATGATACATTTATGTTAAGTATAGATAAAATTATCTTAATAGTAACAGCCTCTTCGAAAGTTTTGACAATAGTTTCTTTGATACGTATTTGAGCTCCTTCACCTGCTGAGATGGTATTGATTTTTTTTGGATCTAAGTATCATTCCTTAATAATAAAAACTATACTATATTTTTTTAAAAACTTTATCTATATCTATTAAAATGCTATTTCAACGGTCAACCACGACACACGCAACACAACCGTTCCCTGTAACATTGCCATCTACTGCAGCCGAAATGTATACAGTGGCTTGCTTTATTTTCATAATCAGCGACCGAGCCCATTGTTCTTCTTATTCTTCAAAGATACCTACTCAATTTTTGACTACAGATTTATGAAATTTTTAAGAAAATGTATCTTTTCAAAAATATTAATATTATAAAGGTTGTTTAAAAAAAACGCTTCCACTTGAAAATTCCGTTTTATCCACAAGCATCATGTGTGATGAAATATATTTTTGTGTGAATGTCTATTGTCGAAGTTTGAACACGCAGTTTTTAAATAAGTAATTGCGGGTAGGTTTATTTCTAATTTCCCTGCATATCTATTAGGTACTGTTGCTAAATAGTAAACACACTTTCAGATCTCAAGATCTATTATCTGGTTCTCCGACAAGAATTCAACACTTCATTAAACAATACGCCGACAAACCACCTATCAAGGAATCGCCAATTACGTGTATGACAACATTGAATAAAACTTCACCTGACAAATATGCAATATCTTGTCCAGTTATTGCGACCGAATTTGGGAATATATATTTTCTGGATCCGCAAACCTTCACGATATTGCATCAGGTAATATAGGGTGTCCAGGAATTCTAGTCGAATTTCTTACCCATCTTATAGAAAAGTATCTACATAATTTTTCTGACTGTTAAAGACTCAGCACTCTTTCGCAATCTATATTACATCCTTTTCAATTGCATTAAGCATAAGTTAGACTCTACTATACAATAACTGTCACATTTTTGTTTTAATAGCTCACTAATTTCAGGCAAATACGTGCAGTAGAAAAGCGACTCCTTTTATAATGAAATCCATCGGCCTCTTTGATGTCGAATTCAGGATAGTAATAGCTTGCAGAGAAGGGCATATATGCATTCTAAGAAGGGGTTGGTTGGAAGGAAAGTCGATAATTCAGCTTGTACATGATATTATCGATATTGTTATAATTCCCGGAGATAACTTTATAGTCGTGGCTACTGCTGACCAGATGCTGAACTGCTATACTAAAAGAGTAAGTTCGTAAAGAGGTAAAAATTTACCTAAAGTGTATGCCATATGCTGCTTTAAATCCATATTTATTAATAAGAAAAACTACATTAGTATTAATGGATATTTCCAGGGTCAGAATCTTTGGTCTACGAAAATGACAAGCTCTGTGACATGCCTTTGTTTGGTGCCACTTCAGCATTTAAGCATAAATTTGGTAGCTGTAGGGCTAAGAGGTGGAGCAATACATTTGTACCAAGGAAGGCATCCTGTAGATTACTCCACAGTACCAGATACGCCGTCAGTTATTACGTTCGGTCAGTTAGGACAGGAGGAAAATGTTATGGTTATAATTACATTAGGTACACAGGAATCAATAATTTTTTATTGAAAATCAAGATACGTGAATCTTTGTATCAACTTGGAGGAGCTTACTTCATTTTGATACTGTTTACATTTTTAGCTGGAACAATGACATTTAAAATACTCAAACGTACAGCAGACTTCAATTTACCTGTTAAAGAAAATGTCCCGATTCTTCAAAGTACACCACTGCCTCTTCCAAAAAGGAGCAAACTATTTTTGGAGCAAAGCTTAAGGGAGAAACTTACTGCTTTAGGTAGGTATTGGTATATATTTATGTACTGGAAAAACCTTACTGCATTGGCCAAAAACGTTTATGCCATTTAACTACATTCTAGTCAATAAACCATTTTTTTATCCAAGAGATCGAATATTAGTGATATTCGATCTCTTGGATAAAAAAATGGTTTATTGACTAGAATGTAGTTAAATGGCATAAACGTTTTTGGCCAATGCAGTAAGGTTTTTCCAGTACATAAATATATACCAATACCTTGTTCAGTTCTACTGCTGCTTATTCCAATTCTTCAGCGATAAATGTTAAGCGCTCATGTTAGCATCGCAGTTCTTCAGTTCAGCTCTCTTATAGCTTATTTTATTTATTTTAGATATGCATCAAAATTTTCAACAAGACTTAATTAGACTAAGACTGACCAGTGCTAGAGAACTTGCTAGTAATGTCACTAAGCAGTCGAGTGTGGGAAATGATGAGGAACAAATAAAATTGACGGCTCAAGTAAGGCGTTTGGAAATTAAGTATTATGCACGCATAATTATTGACAATTACTGCCTGTGTTTGTTTAAAATACATTAAGGAAACAAGGAGAAAGTAAGAAAAGCGTAATTTTAAACTTATTTTAGGTTTTAGGTTTGGGACCTAAATTTTCAGTAATTTTAACATTAGAAAATATGAGCTCTGATAAGCCATTGAAAGGATTAACAGCAACGTTTCACGCAAAACCATCAGTTTATAAGCTCTCAACAAATATTATTAAGGTAAGTTTGAGCCGTTGTATTAGAAATTTTGAGGAAATGCGAGTAATTGAATTCAAACATAAGGAAACTTTCAAAATACTAACTGATTTGTAGAAGAGTTTTGGAGTTTCCTTCCGTGTTGATTATTTTGAATTGTCGAATTTTCGATTATTTTCTGAAGCGAAGTAACGACCACGACAAGATGGTTGAAGGTCAAGATTCGCAATGATCAATGCGGGAGAGAACTCGAAAACTCTTCTCCCAATCAGCAGCTTCGTGAAAATCTTAGATAGAAATTTCTAATAGATGGATTCTTTGGAATGATTAGAATACTTCAACTTCTCCCATTGGATAATTTTATTCTTACTACTCTTACGACATTGTCTATTTCCGAATTCCTTTCATTAATTCTTCAAACGTGTCAACTCATTATCACAGAGTTACCTGAGCCACCTATAACCAAACCACAAATCTCCAATGTTTCGTGGTTTCTTCAATAATATGTATTTACTATATTTCAATATGAACTGAGAATCTGAGAAAGCGTTGTGTATTTTGAAGAAATGTGTATCATCTTTTAACCTTTCTGTTGTTTATTGCATCATGAGATTCAATAGATTGAATGCTCTGATAATGTCGAAGCAGTAGTAAGAATTTAGTCATCTGAATTTCCTGTTATATACCTATTTGAGTGGATGTGAATTTATAATAGCTCGCAGTTACATACAAGATTTAATAATTCTTTATAGTTTACTCATGATTTTCTTAACTTTTCCAGAGTAGTTCCTTTATTTTATCTGTCAACATCCTCTCTCCTCTCCCACCATTATTTGCTTATACACTATTGGTAAGGTCCAATCTAGGTGGCCGATATAAATGCATCAGACGAAGATAACTTAAAGCATTTACAAGTTAAACAGACAACGCGCTATCCCCTACCTCCCACCTTCCATTCTTTACAACACGCGGTCGAAGGGGACGACGGATTCGGCCGAATGTGTCGAACGGCCGCGATGTCGCGCCCAACAATTATTCATCAATAAGCCTTTCTCCTGCTAAGTACAAACTGTTATTTTTAGAACACAAGTTTTTATTTCGTTTTTAGGTTTAAGGCTAATAAAAAACATCAACTCTTAAACCGCTGTTGTATTGTCAAATGCAACAGCGATAAACATGATAAAAGAATGAAAACATCGTAAAAATATCGCATGACCGTAAGCTGAACCGCTGTAGTCGCGCGCCACATCAACACACATACCCCTCTTTAGTAGGAGTGTAGGAATGGTTAGGCGTCTCTTGTTAACTGAAGGCTTTGCCCCCATGTACCTTCTCTCTTAGTTGCATTACAGATTTCGCACTCTAAGTTGAAACTTGCCAATAGTGTATAACATAACTTCTTTTCGACGAACTTTCTCATATCAAACTGCTTCCTTCTGTACATATTCAGCCAAGTTTTAAAATTGTCTTAGGGGATAAAAATAAAATAGGAATAAAGAAACAATTAACAGAGACACTCCAGCCCTGGACTGCCTCATTACTCATTATTATTTATCCAGTTTTATTCATTATCAGTACATTATTATTTATCCAGTTTTATTCATTATCAGTAGTAAATGTTATGAGATTTCAGCAATTTCTAATACGCTATGTTTTAAATAACTAGGTTCAAAATAGGTTAAAAGTTGACCATAATTGGGGCTTGCGATAGCTTAGGAATGTCGACCTGAGGGTACTTAAGATCGGTTGTCACAGGAAACTAGTCGCTATGTAACGCCTAAGCGAAGGTCATAATTCGGTACCGGATACGACATCTGGAACCGAGTAGCGTTCGCTGCTGTCGTGAACCGATGCTTCTCACAATCCCCTGGATACGGTTCAACGTCTACGTAACCGCGAAAAATCCTATTCTGCCACCTCCATTGCGATTACCGTCACACATACACGCTTACTGTATGTTACTACGAAGTGGTGGAGAGGTGGACGTCCAGCTACAATGTAGGGCCTGACGACGAGCCGAGTAGGGAAACTGGGAGAGAGAGTATTTCGAATGTCACCGTCGCGTCGTTTCGAGACTAGATGAGAATGTCACGCATTACGCAATACCCAACATTTAACTTTCCAAATCCAAACTAGAAATAACAAATTATGACTTTATAAATCGGGGCAGAATGCACGTCCCTGTCACTGTGGTACTATATTTTATTAATTGCTTTTCTTCTTCATAACAAATTGTAATGTCTTTTGCGTTATAACTGTAACCGAGTAACCCATTTTTCAAGGAATTTTATTACCGCCTGGGCCGATATGCAACAATAATTATTAACGTGATTTGAAATAGTATATTTATCCCTTGGATATTCCTTTGTTTGGCGCCGCTGAGCAATACGATGGGTTTTTCAATATTTAAGCACGCTTTTGAAATATGTCATCTGTATTGTTACAGATTTTGGGTTAATCACGATCGTCCTTTGGTGTTAATTCGTTGGCATTCCGTAATGTATTTATGGCCACAGTAACTGTACAGTTTCATTATGTGTCGTTGTGTTCACAAACAAATTTCTAAATCTACGATTAGGGACAGTTGTCTCTGCGTATTTCAGAGTTCTGTATAAGCCTACATAGAACAAAAAACTAATAAAAAATAGGGGGCAGTTGCCTTTGCTATGGCAAGATTTTGTCGTAAGCACATTGTTCAACGTATTTTATGTAACAATGATTTCATAGTGAGACTGTCAGTGGCAAGGGTTCGCCAATTATGAAGGGAGACTTGTATTATCTATCCATCGTTTGGGGATATAGAGCACAGAGCGAAATACCAGGAGAGGTTTCTCCCTGCAGGTAGATTAATATTAATAAACATATGGGGGGCTTAGCATAATTTTTTGTAAATTTGATATAAAAAGTCCTTAAAAAATGTATTATGGTTATTAATGTTTCTAAGGTTTACAACTTCTAGGTTCCCCTGATGCCGCCTAGTTTTCCCTATAAAATGGGCATAAAAGCTGAAGAAATTGCGAATGAGGTTAGTGAAGAGCGACAGGACGACATAAGTTTACAGGGTGGCTCAATTATAAGAGTTTATATAAACAGGGAGCAACAGTCTCAACCCATACTTGCTGCAACAGTGAATATGCCACCAACAGAGATTATTTGATGAGAATATTTTATTTATTTGATTATTATATTTTATTTAAATATTTGTTTTGCCTTTAGGCGAGGTTTAAGATTTATAAAAAAGACATGTCGTCGAAGTCATAGAAAAATATATAAAATATAAAGTTGGTGTAGCGTAAAATGATATATAACCCTAAATGTAACAAAATTGAATACAGTATTTATTTATTTACTTAAATGTAGCCATTTTCGGGGCCTCATTTTGAAAACTTTGTTTTTATTGATTTTTCAAAAATAAAAATCAAGCAGGGTAATATCCGGAGAACTGGGAGACTATTCGATTCAAGGGCTGTTTAATCCCTCATTTTTGAGGAAACTTTACATTCAACCATTGTCAGATAATCATCGAGTTGTGATTTGATGCTCCATTCAGTTGAAAAAACATATACTTATCTTACAATGCCAGTGGAAAATCATCAATTACCTATTACCTCCATTAATGTATTATTTAATAAGTGTAGCAGTTTTACCGTACAAAGTTTGGTAGAAAAAGAAAGGGATTTATTTTTAACCTAAAATTTCGCACCACAGGTTCACTTTTTCGCCGAATAATTACGAACGTCCACCATTTGCTATACCTCCCAAATTATTTGGTGATTTGACGAATGTTGGACCATTTTGAATGGAAACAACCCTGTAAAAAATCTATTATCCGATTCTAACGGGACTTTTTTTTAAAAATCCCAAATTTCGTGAAAAATGTGTGTTGTTGTTTTGTTTATTAAATATATATATTAAACTGTCAATATTTTGTCTAAAACGAAAATGATGGTTTTGTTTCCAAAGCACCCTTTTGCAAAACTGAATAATGTTCAATTTCGGTCGAAATATAAAACTAAACTATCATGTGTCAACATCACCGTAATCAGAAAAAAATATGTATTCAAAAATGTGAAAATCCAATATGGCGCTCATAAGAAAAAATAAAGTTGACTGTTGTTTCTCTGCCATCTTAGACGTCCATGACGAATGCAATGTCATATTCGGATTCCTTGGAAAAAAGTGCCTTGCGAATGTCTTTGTTTAAAATACGTAGTTTTATTAGTTTTCAATTTAAAAATTAAAAACGAGAATTACGATTTTTCGTTTTTTTTTCTAATATTTTGGAAACTAAAAACGATAAATCAAATTTCTTTTCAGATTATAGATCAGGATAAAATTGCGCAACTTTGCTCTAATTTAGTCGACTTCATATTTCTTAAGATAAGCGAGATCCCCATGCTGCGGGTCGAAAAACGGGCACTTCTGAATATGTCATTATTCAATATTTTTTCACGAAATTTTGGATTTACCCATTTCAGATGTTTCTGAAAACAGTGGTATTATTAAATATTTAATAAAAAAATCGCTAATCAAATTTGTCCATTTTTAATATTGAAAAAAAATCTTGAAAATTGAAATTACTAATTTTTTATCATAAAGTAGAGTTTTCGATGGTCTACCTTTTTAAAAAGTCCCGATAATAGACACATTTTTTACAGGGGTGTTTCCACTGTATAAGAAGTGGGATTCACATTCCTTTGTTTCACGCTAATTTACTGACAATCCGTGGGAAATGAACGAATAACGCGATAAAATTTGCAATTATTTTTTCTTGCATGATACAGAACTAATAAACAATAAACGACTTATAGTAAATGGTTATTTTACATATCCTTGCTAATGTACAGCAAACGTGAATAAATAATTTTATTATTATTATTATTATTATTTATGACATGTTTAACTGTAGTTCTTGCACGAAGCCCATACTCAAATAAAACAAGAATAAGTACTAGAGATCTATTTACAATTTTTTTTTCTGTAAATTATGTACTCAATCTCACAGTGTATATGATTGTATACAGTCACAGATAATATGATTCTTACATAAAAATGTTGTATAAAAGACTGCTGATCATTTACATGGTAATCATAGTTGGGTTTTAATGAAATCAAGAATGACCACCTTGCAAAGTGATCTGTTTATCAAGCTTACATTAAGTTACAACTGTTACAAGTATTATTTCTACTGATAAGTCGCATTAGCAACCTGTTTATTTATTTCAAAAACATATTATCATTCTGAATAACTAAATGTTTATAATGCACTAATATCAACTACCTTGAACATTTGTTAAATTAGGGTGCTAACAAAATGATACTTTTACAACATATACCGATAGTCTTCAATAGTGGTAGCATATGAACTTAATTGAGCTATTGAACCATATTTTGGTATTGGAGCATGAGACTCAAAATATTTAAATTCATGACTACCAAAACTAAATGGAATAAAAACTGCAATTGAAATTTTCAAAAACAATTATTTTGAAAATATAGAATTTTCTTTTGAAAATTACCTAGGTGGAAAATTTATTGACCGATGTTTTTTAACCGCCTCTCAAGTAACCCCCGGAAAATCCTAGGATTATAATATTATAATAATCCGAACTAGATAATACTTAGATAATACTAACATTTGGATATATTTCGCCGGCCGCCACTGATCGGGTCTTTCCCTCTGCAAGCAGCTATTACGCGAGTAGATAAACAAGAGAGTTTTGCAACGACAGTGCCAAGACAGTATATTAGGGTCTCAACTTCTGGTAACTACTGGGGACTGATGGTTCAAGACTTCTTGCAGCTTCTTTCCAGAGGCTGCTGATCATTTCTTGAAGAATAAATCATTGACAATGACCAGAGGCAGCCAACTTTTTTACAGATCTGTTATTTCACAGGTGCAGCTTTTTACACATCTGGAAGTTGATGATTAACCAGCAAATTTCAATGAAGGACTTCGTGAAAGTTAATAATCAAACACCCATGAAGCTCCCACAAACGTCAATTAAGATCTATGAAATGTCATAGCTGTAAAATAACAGATCTGTAAAAAAACTGTAGACCTGTAAAAATTGGCAACCCTTGGACATTGTCGATGATGAATTCATTAATTAGTTTTTCAGCAAGCGACCAGTAGTCTTCAGAATCACCAGAAGCTGAGATCGTGATGGTTTTTTGGACTCTGATGGCATTCCCCATGCAGAAATCTCATCTCTTTTTTACCTACTTATGCGGACAATATGACTTGATACCGATCACATATAAGAATTTGAATAGAGACATGTCCACGTGATACTCTATTTTCGAGACTTAAAAAGTAGAAGTCTTTGTTTCAGATACATTTTAATCCTACAACCGAGTAAGTTTATTTGTGCAGATTTGCAGATAATGACGTGTTTGAACGACGCGAAATAATCCTATAGTATAACATAAAACTATGTCGAAACATTCTTAACACATACTTCGACAGTCCTGATTATAGACTCCTGACGCATGACGCCCCTTGAAAATAGGAATAAGAAAATTATAAGACTTGCAAAATATTGAATTGAGCTGTGGCATGGGCATCTAAAATGACGGCGTCTCTTGAATATCACCCTTGGACGTGGGCCAAATCTTACTTTCCTCTCTCCTGTACCACGTCCACTCATCCCTGATGTACACCACAATGTAGATTTAAATTTTGTACACAAAATCTTAAATGTAACGTACTTAAAGTTAACATAAGAAACTATTCTTCATAAAATGCAATTGCAATTATTGTTTTACTTAGTCGTTACCGACTCCAGGCAATTAGAATAAAAAAGGGAACTGGTAGTTATTAAGAAGTTTTCGTGTAACTACTTAATTGTTTATTAGTTAGTTAAATTCATTTGGTCTGGTGGAATCACAGATTGGGACGGTTGTTGCCTATCATTGGCCGCCAAATAAGACGGAGGATCATCGTCCGCATGATGAGTCGAATCTAGAATCGTTCCCAAGGCGTGCACAGGCACCACATACACGTCATATTCACTTTTCTCACCATTTCGATCACAATTTAAGCTTTCATAAGGAGGCGGCGCGAACTGATCATAGGACGGCGGCGGTGTAACTGGAGCTGACGATGTTTGTGAGTTGTTTCTAGAGGACCTGGCTCTTGCTCTCCTTCTACAGCACCACTCAGAGCACGACACTATGAGAAAGAACGCAATGAGTCCTGCAAATGAAGCCACATACCATATCACCGACCATTTTTCGATGGGTGACTCATTTTCTGCAATAAAGAAATATTGGTCAGTATGGTAAAATTTCTACCGTGAAGTATTGGAACGCCAGTCTCTTGCGTGATTAAGGTCTTATTTCGATTTCGGGCGTTAAAAGAAGCAATGGCGAATAACAAGCGTAGAGAGACTATTGTACATAATATAATAATGCCTCGTTGGGGGAGAGATTAGTAATTACTCCTTACGGTAATTAGGGATCACATCGTGCGAGACTTTTTGTTACATAGAACCGGAAAGCTACATTTCAATTCATATTGTGATTATCGAAGATATTACAATCCTAATGTAACTATTGTATTCGATGAGTATAATGATAATTATTGTCACACTACTAATAGCTGCTGAACAAATTCGTCTTCGAAAGAAGGATTTCTATCTAGCAATGCAAAATAATAAAATTCGATTTATTTATGTTGTGGTTGAAGTTGGTATTTTAGAACCGATTTCAAACGTTGTTACCACCTGCTCCGGATATTTTATCAAATTAAATTCTTATAATCGCTTCAAAGGCTGTGGATCGAAATGCGACTGCAGAAAAATTGAATTGCAATAATTGGCACGGCGACGGTCAATCTTGCCAAAATTCTATACCGGATATAGAGGATTAACATGACAGAAGAAGTAGATCCTACGAAGAAATAATGAGTATTGAAGAAATTAAAGACGATAATACAGAAATTTTAGAATATATTCGCACGCATAATTCAGCCATTTTTCTTGTAAAGTATCACTTTTATTTTTCTTTATTGTAAATTGAGTAAGTTATAATTTTGACAATAAATGTTTCTGTCATAAAGATAATAATTTTGGAGTTACATATTTTTTACCTTTGAATTTTTGTAACGGTTAAAGCTTCAGTGGTATCTATGGCAGGATTGTCAGTTGTCCTGATTAAACGTGTTAGTCCTAATTTTGAATCTTAAGTCCCGGTGTAGATCCTTCGGGACCCTCAAATATCCCGATTTATCGTTTTTTTAATTCTTATCAATGTTTGGAGTTGCCAAACTGGTAATTGTGATGGACGAGAGAGTCATCGTGCTAATAATGTATACAACAAACAAAAAATGGAAATTGGAGCAGATATTGATGCTCTATTGATGTTATATACAGCTGACCAACCAATTACCGTGCAACGTTGATCAAATAAATACTTAGAGAATTATTTAATTATTTTACTATATACGTTGTTAGGACAGAAAAGCTAAAAGAGTGCTGTCATTTTGATAGCAGAATATACAAATCTACTCTCACATTCCAAAACAAGGTGGATGCCCAAAACCATCAGCTATTGAACGCACTATAAAATTATTTGAAGCTTTAAAATCTTTATTTTTATTGGAAGAAAGAGCACTCAAGATTCTTCTCGATTTTTTCTACAATTCTGGCAGGGAAGTCTATCTTTGGTTTCTTCATAGTCAATATAGCCATTGCCAAATATTAAAAATTTCAGGACGCAAAAAGACAATTATGAAAGTTTTAAATGTTATAAAGTCGGCTTGAGAAAAGTTTAGCTTTCGAATTATGAAATCACTGTATACCTAGTAAGAGTCTAATCAAAGGGATGCCTTTCAAAAATTATATATAACCTTGATAGTTTTTTTTAAATAATCCCTGATATTTAAAGGGAGAAAGCTACAACGTATTTTTTTGCAGACAATGGACACACCGAGTTGGTATCGTACTACATATTTATACTTGTATGAAGTAATATTGTAAATTTCAATTACCTGGGGTCGTACTTTCCTCCTCAAATACAAGAAATTGATTTACTCCTTTACCCACAACTGTTTCCGATACTACCTTATCTTCATTGGTGTAGTACTTTACTTCAACATGTACGGGATATTGTTTTGGGTTGCCTGAAAATGAAAATAAATACGCTTGTTTAGAATTTGTCGTCTGCTTAATAAATTAATTAATTAAAAAATTTAAAATAAAATTTTATCACATAGACAGACCGTATCCAAAAATTCGGTTGCGTCTATTTAAGGAAGTTTTAATTGAGTATTACTTATATATATAAAAAAAACTATACATAAATCTGACATGTTATTTTGGAAAAATGATGGAAAAATGTTTTGTTGGCAATATTTCTCGTCTGGTTGTTCCTACGATCAATATAGTTATATTGAATATTGCAAACGAGATAATTTTCTACAGCTTTCGTCTAAATTTGTATTTCTAGATTCATTGGTTTTGATCTACAACGCAGTGGTGTAAACTGGAAAATACTTTAAAAATTTTTGAAAATATCTATCTAGTAATTGCATAAATCCCTTCCCTTCTCAGTATTTTTGACCCCTCCACCTTGACCTTCGAATTTACTTTTCAGTATGTCTAAATATATCTGACTAAAGTTCTAATTTATGAGGATAATTGATTGAAAAATTGCTGAAAAAGAGGTTCAAGCTATTAAATTTTTCGTTAAAGAAGGCTGCAGAAGATGTTGACATGTTAATCACTAACACAGTCATCAATAGGTTTCAGCATAAGTCTCTGTCGCCGTTAGTGAAAATATATATTGTCTTATTGATAGAATTGCAAGAAGAATGTTTTTTCGAAAACCTGGAGGAAGCAGAATTGTGGAAAAACTGCACTCTTCTCATAATTTTCAATACGAAGGTACACTTCATTTAAAAAAAACTAGTACCTTGATTTCAAAAAAAAGTAGTACACTTTATTTTAGCAATGTAAACATGACTTGCAAAAGATATTGATAACAATCATTACCTAAACGTCAACTGTCATGATTTTTTTCAATTTGAAATTTATTAATACGGAAGCACTGAAAATTTTAATTATCTGTCAATTTTTAATATTGGTTAGACAGACAACTAACAGACATTCAGAAGGTTAATTGTTTCCAAATTGGAAAATAGATAATATAAAAGCAATTGCTGCTTCTGGAATATAACATAAATAAATGCAGCGTAATGAAAGTTAAAAAAAATGGGAAAATGAAAGATGTTATACTTACCTTCTAAAAGTTCCGGCATTAATCCCATTGAGAATGTGTGCGGAATTATGGTAAAACATATAATTAAATTAAATTAGCGTCCTCAAAATGCAGAACAATTTCTTGCCATGATTGAAAATGAAATTTAGTTTCATCAATGACTAAGAGGGTACAAGTAATTTTGAATAGGGATGGAAAAATTACTAAATATTAAATATTATTTACTATTATTTATGTTATAATTTGTTTATTTGTGTTTTAAATTTTTATCCAAAATGTTATATTTAAAATATATTTATATTAAAAATAGAACTGTTTATTTATTTATCAATATATCAACTTACGTAATTACAACTCACTGACATCTATATTTCCATTATTAAGTTAATTTTAATAATTTACTGTCAAAAGAACAATAATAATTTAGACAACTAAAAAAAAGCCATTTTCTTATCAAGAGTTGTACTACTTTTTTTGAAATCAAGTGTACAACTCTTAGATAAGGAAATGGATTTTTTTTAGTTGTCTAAATTGTTCTTTTGACAGTAAATTGTTTAAATTAACTCAACAATGGAAACATGTCATATGTCAGTCAGTTGTAAATAAGTAAATACGTAAATTGACATTGATAAATAAATAAACGGTCCTATTTTTAATAGAAACATATTTTAAATATAACATTTTGAAAAAAAATTTTAAATGCAATTAAAAAAATTACAACATAAATAATAGCAGTCATTAATCCATCTCCATCTAAAATTGCTTGTAGCCTCCTAGGAATTGATGAATGAAATTAAATTTTCTGCAATTTGGGCATTACATAAACTTTCCCATTCATCTTCAATCATGGCACGAAGTTGGTCCACATTTTGAGGACGATAATTTATTTTTATTATATGCTTCACCATAATTTTCCAAACATTCTCAATGGGGTTAATGTCAGGACTTTTAGAAGGCCACGGTAACTCTTCCACATTATTATCCCAGAGCCATCCCTTGCTTTGAATACGCGCAGTATGTATGGAGCAATGTATCCTGTTGAAAGATAAAATTATCATCTGGATATATGAATAGTTTCTCTACTGACGGCAACATAACGTTTTCAAGTATCTCAATATATTTGGTGGAAATAAGTTCATACAAACCAATATATTCCTATTCCTCTTTGACTAATCCATGCCAAGGTATTAACAGAAAAACGTCCCAATTTAATTGGATTGAATGTAAAATTTTGATTGTATCCAAAAGTTTTCATTATTCAATATAAGGTTGAGTGCAAAAATGATCCGTCCTTGTTTTTTAATTCGTATTTATTTATTAGCAGCAAAACTATACTTCAGAATGCTAGTTTTAATTCTTCTACAGGCAGTAGATCTTAAGGCAGGAAATAGCTATTTGTATCATAAGGGAGGAAAGTGCCACTTTTCCTCCCGTGGGTGAAGTTCACTGCCCGACGCGAAGCGGAGGGCAGTGATCACCGAAGGGAGGAAAAAGCACTTTGATCCCGTGTAATACATATGATTTTTTCTCCTACCTGTATAATTAACTTATATATGTAAATAGATCAATTATTTGATTTTATTGAAACTATTTATTGAGTAAAGAAATAAAAACAAATCCTTAAATATATCTTAAATACATTATTTTTAGATGTTAGAATTATTGGTTATATTTCATATGACTGATGGTCGAGATGGTAGAGTACCTGCCTCTCACCCAAAAGTCCCGGGTTCGAATCCCGGTCGTGGCAGTGGAAAATACTGTGAGAGGGAGTTTTCCGTTATACACGGATATTGGATGTGTGTCCCTTGTCTTTAAATGTGTAGCCCCCTCCCGCACAAGGCTCAGCTTTCTGGGATAAAGGGGGTCGTAATTACATGTGGTGTATTTATTTATTTATATTCAATGTGCAATACACTTTCCTCCCTCATATGGGGGAAGAAAATACGTTCCTTCCTAGGGAGGAAAAGTGGCATTTTCCTCCCACATATGAGGGAGGAAAGTGTGTACTTTCCATTATGGTAGGAGAAAAATTTGTTTTCAAAACTTCATTAACTGAGGTCCACAAATGATTTTCCTGAAGGTAATTTATACGGGTTTCATCTTGTTGCTCATTACTTCGTTTAGGCCTACCAGATCCATGCTTGAGGGATATTGTTCTATCATCTTCCCATCTTTTTTAACTTTCATTACACTGCATTTATTTATGTTATGTTCAGAAGCAATTGCTCTTATAGACCAACCATTTTCCAATTTGGTAACAATACTAATCTTCCGAATTTCTGTTAGATAATTATTAAAAACTGACAAAATTTAAAATTTTCAAGAATGGTAATTAAACTTGCATTTAATAAACTTCAATTTGAAATTTTAGGTTATGTTTTCATGGCTTTTAGAAAAAGGTTCAAAACATAGTTATTGATGGAAAAAATATGTTGAAACTATTTAAAAGTGTTTAAATAAGTCTGTATTAGAGGTGTTCATAAGCATAAAGTGAAAAATTTGGTGAAAATAAGTGATTATGGCAGTGTAAAAATACGACTTTCAGAGACTTTGGGGCCAAATATTTCGAAAACTGTTGCCGAACGCCGATTTTTTTTATTAGA
Source organism: Rhagium mordax (assembly GCA_963680705.1). Classification (NCBI taxonomy): domain Eukaryota; kingdom Metazoa; phylum Arthropoda; class Insecta; order Coleoptera; family Cerambycidae; genus Rhagium; species Rhagium mordax. The sequence goes on from OY796661.1 coordinate 17,169,678, forward strand.
ATATTTTGTTCAGGAGGCAAAACTACGTATGATAAAAGCAAAAAAATTTCAAAAATCGGACGTTCCGTAATATAGAAAATTACCGAACACACACAATGCCGTGAAAATGTTCAACGAATGTGAATGTGAATGTGGTTGCTATTGCTGGAGAACTATTTCTGTTCGCGTTATACGGAGGTGATAATTGATGAAACACTAGATTCACTTCGCTACCAGCGTTTACGAAATATGTTACAAAAAGTAAGAGAGGCCTCCCAATAGCATTAATCCTGCTCCTGTTCCTCATGTTTTACTCCATTTCATCCCGGACAATATGCAGAGCAGTTTGTGCCATGGTTATAGGAAAACAGGCTTTTTCTGCACTTATTACTATGGGCACACTTGCTAGAATGTGTCACAGATTTTAGACAAGTCTGACGATAGAGATGAAATGGAAACACAATAATCATTGACGTCATTGACGAGACATTACTCTCTTACGAAATGAACAAAGACTATCAAAACGCACGTTGCGATAATGTTTGAATTGATAGACATGTGTGGATTAGGCCTACGGGAGCATACTGCAAAGAAAGTTTCTCTGCCATTTTTTGCAAAATGACTCGCAACATGGCGGTGAGAGATACAATTTACTGAATTCTAAAACTCAGGAAATTAATCAGGATCCTCGCCTGCACGACCCCTTCAAGTACCGAAATGTCTAAATCTGGTGTTTTCTAAAACCTAATGACTGGACTAACATCAGAAGTAGGTACAGCGTGATCATTTATATTTTTACGTTTTACGCCCCCCTTAACTTTGTTATTTTTGGAAAAAGAAAAAAGTGTACAAACCAACGTTTTAGTTATTTTTACGCAGATTTTAAATACGATATCAGAAAAACAATTGAATAACGCTAATAAAAGTTGTCATACAAACTTGTGCTTTTTTTGACAACATGTATGTTTTTGCCGAGGTTTTTGCGGAATATGAAAGAGCATAAAAATAGCTCTTCAAAAATATATAACACTGTATATTTATCTTTTGCGGTTTTTGAACTATTTAATTTTTCATACAGCGTGTTTTTAACGTTACCCAATTGTCCTTCTGATATCGGATTTAAAATCTACGCAAAAATAACTAAAACCTCAGTCTTTACACTGTTTTCTTTTTCCAAAAATAACAAAGTTAAGGGGGGTGGAAAAATATAAATGATCATCCTGTACATTGTTGAGTCAAAAACCTTGTTTAAAATAAAACGTGTCCGTCTACCTGTTATCATGAAAACAAGAGTGTCCTATTTTGATAAAATTTTGTATCTGTATAAATCTGCCAAATGCACAATCTCGTGCACAATTGTGTGAAAATAAACAAGTCGGTATTTTTTTGATAAAATAAACCGTTTTGGAACTTAACCTGACGTTTTTAATAAATAGACATTATATCCTCTGCAACACTGCAACACGCGAAGAACAGAGCTGTTAAATACAAAAAGAATGACCGTTTTTGAAATACAAAGAAATGGGGCTATAGGCAAACTCAGCCAAGTCAATAACTGATATTATTAATACCTATCAGTAAATAGATTTATCAGAAAACATGAATGCCATCTGTACCACTTATCTGGCTGTCAACTACATAGATATCAGGAGCTGATAAAAATTCGTAATGTTATAATTGAAAAAGTTTTAATTTACATTATTAGTAATAATTTAAAGTGATTCCTATGTTGGAGAAAACTCATATTTGTACAGGCCCATTATTTCCATGTATTTTTTTTAAATTGTGAATATCCAAGTTCATATAATTTTATTTTTTTACAGATTTTTCTTTACAAGAATATTTTCTTTCACTCATTTTAATATAAATTTTGGGTCATGATACTAAAAATGATAACGATTTCTGAAAATGCAACTCTGCAAGTGTAGGGAAGAAATTATATTGCAGGAACTGCAACTCATAATTTCTCTAAATGTTCATTAGAAATCTCAATTTTTTATCGGGGATTTTCAGTCACCTCAAGTACCTACATGCGGCGCGCGTATTTATAAAAATATCTTAGAAGTATTTAAGCTTTGGACAAATTAGCAGATAAGAGGGTTCATTATTAGTAGAAAAATTTATTTTTAACTTCGCGTGGCGTTATCTACTGAATATATCAAATCTTAGCCTAATGCGAAAAATACTTAGCTGGTTTTTGCTTTACAACTTCTGGTGTAATACACAATAAATATTTAATTTGCATTACATAGCAAGAAAATTACACACATTTTTTAGTTCATACTGCAAGGGGCCCACCCACATGTATAGTTCAGTCAAATTAAACATGAAAAGGGGGTGAACGCTGCATCAAATCAGGTATTTTTGCTTTTTTGATATGTTGTTTATGATAAAAAGGCACTGTTAAATCCAAGTTTTCGACATCGGCGGATGACCGGGTCATTGTCAAAAATCAAGAAAATCTCGAAATTTTTGACATTTTTTCAGTTTTTGTCAATTTTGACCCGGAAGGACTGGTTTTTCATCAAAGACCATTATAATCATTTTTAAAGAAGATTAAATTTGCAACAATTTGAGATTTGAGCGGTTATTGTAGGTCTAATAGTTTCGGAGATATAGCTTTTCAAACTTTGGCCAATTTTCCAAGTTGTACGATTTTTAGTAATATTTTATCATTTTCAGACGTAATTGTGTTTGTAAAGTTTTATTTCTATTACCCGCTAATTCGACTGAGGCTGCAGAGAAAAGCACGAAGAGCTCTGAGCGTATTCGCAGATCCAAGGCTGCTATATTCCTTCGAATTTTATTTGACGCCAATACAGTCAGTCATCGAGACCTTGATCAGACTGCTGCGATTTTCTTGGACAGCAACGCAAACCCAGATGATATTGCAGCTGCAGGCGAGTGCATCACTATTGCTCTTTATGGAGGACTGCACTAAACGCAGCACCTGGGCGATATAAGATACAATTTGTTCTCAAAGGCTGCGGCAAAAACAAACTTCAACCTAGCAAGATTGCCTCCCACCCAGAATTCAATCAGATTTCACTCGCTGCGCACCTACCATCAGGTAAAAAGCCATTGAATACCATTTAGCTACCTGCATATTTTCTTTTTGATTGCTTTGGTAAGAAATTGACGATTTAACATGATTTGTACGCGTTTTATTTTTTCACAGGTCCAGAAATGGTTAGGAGTGGACAAAGATCCTCTTGACTGGGGGTGGCTGCGCACTTCCCAAGGTCTCAGCCCTAAGATTATGACAAAAGACGCGGCGCCACAACATCTCCTGGAGCTCATCTCCTGTGGCTGCAAAAAAGGCTGCAGCAGCGTCTGCAGCTGCAGGAAGGTTGGACTGAAGTGCTCCGTAGTTTGCATCCAGTGTGAGGGAGTCTCAGGTGACAACGTCCCTGAGGTCGCATTAAGCCTGGATTATTCACCCACAGATGACCTGCCAGACGAAGATGATCTAAATGAAGAATTGTGGGTACCCGTCTCGGACATTCTTGAAAACCCTCCTGACATCTCAGGAGACAACGTCTTGGACCAACCAGGTCCATGAAACGGGGCAAAATTTGATTAAACTAAACACATATTCAATATTGATGTCATATTTTCAGTTATTTTTCATCAATACATTACACAAATATTTCTTTTTAATATAATATTAATGATAATGCTCATCCCAAGAAAATTAAATACATCCTAAATAATTGTCAGTACTTTGATTTTTACACATACCCACCCCACGATTGTAAATAGAAATACAAAGTAACATCTCATTTTTTGCTCAAGAGATTGGGGGGGGTCACTTTTGAGTCTCCTGAGACCCTAGGAGAGTCCACCGAGCGGGGGGATAGGGTTTTCACTTCAGACACATGAACGGCACTGAAAATGGTGAAATTGTGCTAAAAATCCTGTAACTTCAAAAATTGACCAAATTTTGAAAAGCTGTATCTCTGAAACTCTTAGATCTACAATAACCGTCCAGATCTCAAATTGTTGGAAATTTAACCTTCTTTAAAAATGATTATACTGGTCTTTGCTGAAAAACCAGTCCTTCCGGGTCAAAATCGACAAAAACTGAAAAAATGTCAAAAATTTCGAGATTTTCTTGATTATTGACAATGACCCGGTCATCCGCCGAGGTCGAAAACTTGGATTTAACAATGCCTTTTTATGATAAACAACATGCATATCAAAAAAACAAGAATACCTGATTTGATGCATCGCTCAATGTATAATTTGATTGTACTAGTAGCCGTATTAATCGTGGCGGCCGGTAAAATTTAACTAAGCTGAGCATTAGAGCAAATGGAGTAAATTTTACAGAAGCAAATTGTTATTGAAATCTGTGAAAAAAAATCAAACAGGCTCAAAACTGGAAGGAAAATTGATCAACAGATTTCCTGTTTCATCAAAAAGTGGGTCGAGTAGGGAGGCGTCATTCATAAATAACGGACCAATAATTTGACCTTCATTACAGCAAATTCCAAATAAAGTCGAGGATTTAAAAGCTTTACGAGTTTGTTTACTTCGACCAATTGAATGCGTCCTATCTATCTAGGCTTTTAACAAAGTTCGGAACATGTCGCGAAACATACTTCTCGTTCTAATGCCGCGTTTTTGGATTTACTACGACACTTTATTTAAAATAATTTTTGACTTATATTATTTCAATAAGGTGTTACTTTATAAACAATCAAACTTTCTAATAAAATTTGAAATCTGTTGATGAATAGTTATTGTTTTTTTCACAAAACATCATTAGTCGTCAGTCGTCATTAGATATTAATTTGTCATCAAGCTATTTGTTTAGTTTTCTTTATTAGTAATATAAATACGCTTGTTTGTTTTGTCATATACTTTAAAATGGGATTTATTGGTGTGCAATTTGGTGCAACTTGAAATGCGTTTATTAGTTTCAGAGGCTGCATTTAGAGCAGCGTTTACTGACTTGCATGAATAAATAGTTAAATTCCAATATTTATTATGTTTAATATTATTTATTATTTATTTATACATTTTTAAAACAATGGAGCGCAATACATTATTAGATAAAAACATGTTATCTACTTACTTGCGGGTATATCATGGAGAACATATCCATATAATCCGTGAAATAGTACTAAAAATATTAATTTATACATTTTCTGATACTAGCCCGAACTTCATATTGTTTCGTATGTTTATATTTACATACCCGTCAATAGTATACCAATTTGCCACATAAATGTTCTAGTGTATAGCGAATTCTACCGAACGAATTTAGTGTTTTCCACCAGTTATCAGTGGTAATGTAGGATATCTCATCATCAGATTTCTACGGTAAACTTTATAAAAATGTAAACATATCTAAAGATTATTATATCTGCCAAATTTATCTTGATCTTATTGTTGAGTGCCATCTTAGCATGCGATTTTTAGTCTTTTTTTGTACTTAATCATTGAAATGTCAAATTATATATTTCATATCTCAGGTGATCAGCAATGTTATGAAATTCGTTTTCAAATTTCGAGGTTTGCTAGAACGTATATATATATATATATATATATATATATATATATATATATATAGTGTCTCAAAAAATATGCATAAAAAAATAATAAAACGTTTCAGGAATTATCAAGTATAATTTTTTGATTCATCGTGTATTCTGAAAGATATTTTTTCGTCAAAAACTGTCAAATATTAGTTGACATGATTGTACACAATGCTATTGCAATATAAATAGAAACGTTAAAAATTGGAACAAATGAAAATTGAAATTGAAAAGCCTAAAGATTAGGAATTTTGACTTATGAATTTGAATAAAAGAAAATAAAAATAAATTATAATTGACATTGTAGTAGGAGAGCCCTCGACCATCAGGATTCTCGACCTCATCGCAACACGGGAAATCTATTTTTTTCATGGCAATATGAAAAAAAAATCTATTGCGACTGACGTCTATTTCGTTGCTAAAGGGGTGAAAAAAATATCGAAGATGTAAAGAAAATGGGTCATAATAGTTATTCGATTATCCGAGCTCGACCGCGGATGAATGCAACGAAATTTTCAGGGATCCGAGAGGAAAGTTTTCCTGAAAGTTCGGTCGAAAAAATCTCCGGGAAGGGGAGCAAGGGCCCGGGAAAAGTACAGTTTTTCGACAAAATCGAACTGTTTAAAAAATTCATATCTCGGCTAATACCGAAGATGGACCTAAGTTCTTCATTTTTCCTTCTTCTTGCCGGCCGTCCAAGTTCGAATTTTCTAGATCCAAAGGGAAAGGTGTTGCGCGTTTCTAAAAGGGTACATGTTTGAAAAATCGCTAAAATCAGACAAAATCGCCTCTTTTTAAAAATGCATAATCTTCTTAGGAGGCAAAATCGAGAAAACGATTGCACCTCAGGATATTCTAAATGACATCTAGTTTAAAAAAAAAAATGCACCTCTGGTCCATCTCGAAGGAGGCGCGAGTTATTAAGCTCGGCCCGGACGCGTGTTTGGAGAAATTTGAAAAATTGAGAAAATTGCGAAAACACGAAATCTTTAAACGCTATTTCCAAACGAAAAATCACCGCCGGGCCGCCGTTCTGGTAAAAAATCCAAGCTAGAGGGTCCAACTTAGAACTATACATCGTAAATCGCACGGTTTCGCTGCGATTTTTGAGGTAGTAGGAGTGAACGAAAAATTGGAATTTTGACGTATTGACAAAAATTTTGAAGTTGGGTTAAAATTTGGAAATTTTCTGAAGCGGTCATTGTTCTCGCATCTCTTTCTAATCTCACAAATTTTACACAATCCTCCGACACGCACACACGGGGGTATTGAAACGTTAATAACTTTCTTAATACTCGAAGGATCGCTACGAAATATAGCCTAAAGATTTTCCCGACACGAAGACGCCTATATAAAATACGACGCCACGCGCCCGGAAAATAGCCTCTGAGGCAGCAAAGTACACAAACCCCCTTATTTGTTTTTTTGACTCGAACTAAAAAATTTTCATGAAATTACCCGTGTCGTGATAACTCGAAATTTTGGTCGAGGGCTCTTCTATTATTATTATTTATTATTTCTATGACCCAACGTTTTGTTGAGTTGTTGCTAGTGTTTCATACCGGTGAAAAAAATTATTAGAAAACCTATTTAACAGGCAATAAATTTTTATTGTGACTATATTATACAAAAAGGGGGATTCCTACACATATCATAAGGAAATTATTGACATGAAATGACCTGTCTCTCTCCTTCCTTACATTGGTAAAGTTACCTATTAGCAAATACAGTTTCTGCTATTAGTACCAACTAACAATTGTAGAAAATGCGTCTCTATTACTAATAATTCTAAATGTCGCTGTTTATTGTAATTTTGCCCTTTCTCTTTAATACAAATAAATATGTAAACATTCTCTCCTTGTCTTGTTATAAACATTTGGCAACTCCACGCTGTACATTTTCTGTAAACATGAGTCAACGTATACATTACCTAAATTAATACTAAGGTGCCAGCTTAGTTATCAGGTATTTTCATATAAAATGCAAAAACAAAATAGCGACTTTGACTGACAAGAACAAATAACATTTTTATCAACCACGTCGTAAATTAGGTGAAATATGGAAAAACAAATAACACTCACCTTGGTACCTAGGGAAATAGGCTGATGTTAAACAAATGAACAAAGCAAAATAATAATAGTAAACGACGTAAACGTTAAATAATATTATTACAAGTATTTGTTTATAGTAATGACTAATTCAAATTAATAGACAAAGTACTTTGTAAAATGTTCAAGCATGTAATAATAAATTCTACAAAACTTTCTTTAATAGTCATTGGAAATGGCGTGCAAATTGCAAATTCGACGATGTAAGTTAACCGTCTGACGGCCAGTAAATCGAAAAGACCTTGTAAATACCAAAGTTCTTTCTCTCTGGAATTTTTTTCTTAATCGAATGATTTTCGATATCTTTCCGTATATGTACTTCACATACCCCAATTACGCTGGCCAACGAAACTTCCGGTCGACGCGCGGGAACCGGAAATTGGAAAAAAAATGTATTTACCGAACCAAATTTGGAGCAAAACGTTTAGTTTTTCGTGAAATAAAATTTAAACCCCGTTAAGGGGCGGTTTGGGGGGGTTAAATTTGGCAAAAATGTCTGCCAGCCAAGGTTTGCGTTTTTTGGTGTCTTGTGAACCATAAGCTGGCTGGGCAGACGTTTTTTCTCAATTTTGACTATTATTTGTGAAAATTTCAAGTTTTGGTCCATTCTTCGCCATTTTGACGGCAAATTGCAGAGAAACCGCCGAATAGAAATGTCTGTCACTATAGTACAGTGCTGTATACGCCAATACAAACATTTTGCGCCAAATTTGCTCCGGTAAATAAAATTGTTTTTTTCAATTTTCGGTTCCCGCGCACCGACCACCGACTGGAAGTTTCGTCTGCCTGCGTAGTTGGGGTATATGAAATACATATACTAACTACCTATGCGAAAAGATGTGGGTAATCATTCCATTCAAAAAATGTCCCCTATCCTAACCGCCCACCATACTAAAAATTTCCAAAGAGAAAAAACCTTGGTATTTATATGGTCTCATCGATTTCCGGCAGTCAGACGGTAAATTTTCATCGTCGAATTTGCACGTCATACCCTATACTATAGGAGGATTTTAGTGAAAAATGCTTGGACGGTCAATTTTACTTTAAAAAAAGGCATTCTTTTTGATAAATGATATCTTTTGATTGTGTTTTGTTTTTTGGTTATGATTCCGGCGTCATTTTTTTAAATAGCAACCTATATTTCTTTGTGAGTTATTACATAGAACGCTTTTCTGCATAAAAAGCGACATATTGAGTGGAAAAATGTTCGATATATTATTGAAAATTGAAAAAAAGGCTTTCACAAAAAAATGTTTGTTGATTATTTTGGCAATCTAAAATTTGTTAACGTGTTCATATTGCTGTATCTATAATTTTAACCTCTAATAAAATCCCTGGCAATTCGAAAATTATCATTAATGTGCTACTTTTTTATACCACCATATGCAGAAAAGCGTCCTCTCTATAACAATATAGACCTGCCAAAAAAGATGCTGAAAATGTCATAGTACTAAAGCAAAATACAATTAAAGAATAACATATTAGGAAAGGTGTATTTTGAAAAACAAACTTGACCTGTTCGAGGCTGTGTTATGAAACCTTCCTGTTTATTGAATTTGATCCATATTTTATCACATCACTGTACTGTACAGACACATAATACAAGAGATATGACAAAATAGCCACTTCATACGATATAAAATATTTCACAAATTTATTATTAGAAAACGTGCCATCATACAGATAAAATGAACGGACATACCCTATTGTACATGTACTCCAAATCTTAATGTGCATCAGCACCATATCTAGGCAACATTGTTCGTTTTATCGTTGTATGTCAGAGACGAGTGGCAAATTTTGTACAAGTTATTTTAGGACTGAAGTAAGTAACAATCTCATTGCATTTTTACAAATCGTCACATATTATGTACAGATTGATTACTATACTCTACTCTATTCAAAAATTTGTCAAAATATCAAGATACTTATTATTATCCATAGCTTTACTAAAAACATTGGCGTAACCAAAGGTAGTACGCATCTTTCCAGTCGACACAGTTGTGTAGCATTTATTTTTTGCTGATGATTACTGGTTGATTATAGCAACAAGCAACAACAATGATTAAGGAGTCCTAATTGTTTAGCCACACGTAAGATGGAGAGAAAAAAGAAAAAAAACCGGGAAAAAGAAGAAAAAGAAACCAGTTCCACTAGATTAAGAACTCGACTCGACGGCCCTCCCAAGAACTAGTATCTATTACTATATGTTAAAAGTAATTATAGAAACCCAACAATATATAGGGCGTCACAATACTTTGGCGCAGGACTATTAACGTGGACTTCTGAGGTGAAGAGAAATACATTGAAGTACGCAGAAGTTTACAAAAAAATATAATTTGTAATGTGCTGTTTCTCTCAAGGTGACACCAACGGCTAACGTAAAACCAGCAACACTGACCTACGACACCATTCATAAAAACCACAAGACATTCTTGTATAAAAATTGTCGCATTTGCAGGTGGTGAATTGTGGCCTATCCTATAAATACTTTTCTCCCTGGAGACTAGGTACCTGTCTGATAATTTAATTTTGTTTGCAATGTCATATTAGTTCTGATCGTACATCGTTGCGCGTTTTCTATTTTATGTGTGAAAGGATAGTGGAAAATTAATATGGCATACTTTAACATCAAGTGAATATTTGGACATGATATTAATGTACGGACGTTGCGACAATAATGTTGCCGTCACCGCACGGGCACGGGCATTAATATTTAATTGAACTAAACTGCTGGAACTTTGAAACGCATAGAGTAAATTTTTAGTATATATTTGAAGTTAAATATATCAGAAAATATGAAAAATATTTGAACGCGATTTGAAGCATATTAGGGCCTATTGTCCGGTCTTAGAGTAGATTGGTGTGTTTATTTTTGTAGGAACTTTAATTCTAAAATACAGGGTGGTAAATAAAACAATGCAAATTTTAACAAATTTCACTGCGCCACCATATCTTTCCAAATAAATGTTTTGTTTTTTTCTGGGTTTTAAAAGAAACAGTCGCTCAATTGTAAAAAACAATTTTAAGGGTTTTTAAGTAAAAGCCGTGGCTTTGAAGAAATTTGAGTTTAATCAAAAAACTTCACAATCGGATCTGTATCTCTATAGTGATTTTTCGGAATATGTTTTTTTCAATTTATTGTTAGTACAAAATTCTTGTTATTTTTCTTGATTTAGGAAAGATTTTATACAAGGAGAAAAAAGTATGCTTTCGATACTGCAAAAATAAAAACAATGATATAATAGTTAATAAAATTAAAATTAATATTTTGTTGGTCCCCTCTCAAACACATATTACTTCTGCCTAATGGTGGGACATGCTAACTACTAAATTACAAGAATTTTGTATTAACAATAAATTGAAAAAGCATGTTTCGAATAATCGCTATGATGAAATCAGAATGTGAAGTTTTTTGATTAAACACAAGTTTCTTCAAAACCACGACTGTTATTCAAAAACCCCCAAAACTGTTTTTTACAATTAAGCTACTGCTTCTTCAAAAACCAGAAAAAAACAAAAAATTTGTTTGGAAAGAAATGGTGGCGCAGCGAAATTTGTCAAAATTTGCATTGTTTTATTTACCACCCTGTATTTTAGAATTAAAGTTCCTACAAACTAAAACACATCGATCTACTCTAAGACCGGACAATAGGCTCTAATATGCTTCAAATCGCATCCAAATATATTTTATATTTTCTGAGATATTTAACTTCAAATGTATAAGTACTAAAAATTTACTTTATGCGTTTCAAAGTTCCAGCAGTTTATATCCTTGAAATAAAGTTTCTAAGCTCACGCCCATGTGCATTAATGGATTACAAAAATTATAAGTATACTGATCAAATTGCTTTAGTTTTGAATGTAAATCACATTTTACTAAAGACTCTAAAATAATAATTATAATAATCTATGCTGAATAAATCGGGAGTATATTGTAAAATTGTCCAGTGACAAACCTACGCCACTGCTTCAATATTTCAAGCAAATTAATTATAGTTGAGATATATCACATATCAATAATTACTTTAATTTTAATTATTAGAAAAGTCAAAAACTCACGCTACTGCTCCTTTATTTTAAGGGCAATTCATAAAACTTAAAATATAAATAACATGTTACTAATTACTTTAACTTTAATCATATTTACACCATTTGAAAAAAATGCTTAGTGAAATTTCACCTTATTGTATTATATTATTATGTAGAAAATATAACGACACGCACCTACACCTACAACGATAAGGACTTCAATACAAAGACATTGAAGGGCCGAACAGTCATCTTTGATTGTCCTGTATATACCATCATACCTTCTAACATTGGCTTCGAACTAGACTGTTGACTGATGAACGATAACATACACATACTCCTAAGGCCCTAAAAGGTACCCTTCAGGCATACAAATTTCGAATAGAAAGTCAGGGTATAAAACCGAAAAAAAAAAATTAGAATTCGCCGAGACCCGTCGATTTCTATTCTTGGGGGGAGCATATTTGACAGTCAAACCAACTTGATATGTTCATCCCTCTAACCCCTGCAACTCCAACTTTAAAATTTCAAATGGAACTACCTTACTTCTAACACATCATTTTAAAGCCCTTTCCATTGCGAATACACTGGTGCATCGCTTTTGGGAATCGGTTGAGATTTGACAGAGTTCTTGGCTAAAAACGAAAAGTTGACAAACCGAAATTCGCGTACTAATTTCTACAGAAATGATAAGCTTTTTATCTACTACACAACCACATTACTTTTTTTGATGTGTAGATCAGTTTACAAAATAAAAACAGTTTCAAATTTAAAAAGCTGAAGCAAAACAAAAACAAGTTTTATTTAATGTATTGCTCATAATGACCCCCGTTAACTTGCAAACAATAATACAGTCTGTTTTCAAATTCTGTTCGAACATTATTAAAGACATCTGGCGTTATTAATCGGAATTCTTCAACAATTCTCTGACGCAACACCTCTAACGTTTCAGGCTGCGAGGCGTACACTCGTGATTTTAAATGGCTCCACAGGGAAAAGTCCAAAGGGGATAGATCAGGTGATCTTGGTGGCCATTCGACGGGACCTCTTCTACCAATCCAATGACCTGGGAAATGGTCATCCAAAAATTGCAACACAGCAACAGCATAGTGACGGGGTGAGCCATCTTGTTGGAAAGTTATTTCATTTTCTATTAAATTGCGTCACTATCTAAAATTTCTGTTATCATAGGGTCAATCGTGTCTTCCATTAATTGTAATAGGTGTTCCCATCGAGATTTCCTTGAATAAATAACGGTCCAACAAGGTGGTTGCCCAAAATTCCGGCCCAAACTTTCAATTTTTGAGGACTCTGAGTATGAAATGCCTTGATTAAATGAGGATTAGCATCACTCCAATAGCGACAATTGTGTCTATTCACTTCGCCATTCAATATAAATGTACATTCGTCTAACAAACACGTATTGTAAAGAAGATTTGGGTTCAGTAGAAGTCGCTCACTAAAATATTCGCAAAATTGGGTACGACGATCAAAATCATCTTCATGCAACTCTTGAAGTAGCATCATCTTAAATGGAAGAAACTTGTATTTTTTCAAAATTCGATGAACACTTTAACTGGATACGCTAGAAGCTTGAGATCGACTGATTATTGTCCATCTGCGAATGACCCAAAACTGCCACTTCAACTGCTTCATTTCGAACTAGGCGATTTACTTCGTGTTTCTTGTTTAGAAGCGAACTCGTTGGAACAAACTTATCCATCAGTTTTGTTTAACGTCCGATGGCTTACATTTTTTTCTGGATGAATAGCATTAAAAATTCGTGCTGTAGCTTTGGCGCACTTGTGATTTCGATACCAAATTACAACAATTTCTACTCTTTCTGGGACAGAATAAACCATTTCGAAAACACGTTCACACTTTCAACAACAGACTAACGATTTGCTGGTAACAAGCAAAAAACATCACACATTTTTTTGTTGTTTAAAAAAAGATAAGGCTTGAATTTGCCAACATAGGACAATAATCTTTAGAATACACATAAAAAAAAGTAATGTGGTTGTGTAGTAGATAAAAAGCTTATTATTGGTGGGCATTTCTGTAGAAATTAGTACGCGAATGTTGGTTGGTTTGTCAACTTTTCGTTTTTAGCCAAGAACTCTGCCAAATCTCAACCGATTCCCAAAAACGATGCACCAGTGTATTCTCAATGGAAAGGGCTTTAAATGAAGAATAAGAATTAGGGTAGTTCCATTTGAAATTTTAAAGTTGGAGTTGCTAGAGGTTAGGGGGATGAACACATCAAGTTGGCTTGACTGTCAAAAGTGCTCCCCCCCAAGAACAGAAATCGATGGGTCTCGGCGAAGTCTATTTGTTTCGGATTTATAATTATAGGGGGGGGGAGGGGTCAAGTTTTCGTTGAAAGACCCTGCAGGTATATCTACCTACTTTAAAAAAATTTAATATTTCTTAAACATAATACAACAGTAAAATACAATATAAAAATATATTTCTTAACTAACTAAATATTATTTCTTAACACATACATTTATAATATCAATGGTTAAAACATACATATTACAAATCAAAAATATACATTATCTAAATACACTCTCACGATGTATGTACATTGTACAATTGATTCCTGAGATGATACTAAAAACTACCTAGTTTGTAACGAAGTGATTTTTCCAATCAAGGAATGTTCAATTTTGCTTTAAATATTACCGTCACTTGGGTACACCCTACCGCTGTTTTAGTAAGTAATTTCTGTTCTAGTTAAGTTATAAATGAGTTGTTAAAAAGTCCACTGGTAAACAAGCAGTCAAGTAATTAATTGATTAATTTTCGACAATCCCTCGTATAATTAAAATCCGAGAATTATTATAAATAATGACCGAGTCGGAAATAAAAATCATTCGTTACTAAAATTGTTAATCCTTGTCCGTTTTAATCCGTTTCTTTTTGCAACATTGTATAGAAATTACAAGTAACTCATTTCCGGTTATATACGTTCTGAGTTGATGCGCCTAGTTGCATAAGCCGCTGCACCTCTGCAGGTTACGCTGGGATGTGCATCCGAGTACGTCGTTTAAAGTCGGTGACCACCTCTCTTTTAACACGACAGATACGTCATAAAGTTTACAAAAAGGGGAAGAACAGTCACTTCGCTCTCATTCCGTGCTCATCCTCATTCCGAGAAAACCGGCAGCAGTTCACCTCATTCCGTGCTGATTGTCATTCCGTCCTAACTCCCGTTCCGAGAAAACCAGCAGTAGATTCATTCCGAAATAGTCCGCATCAGATCCGTTCGACCGCCAGCAATTGACGATCAAACCGAACCAGTAAATTTTTTTGTACCACCGCTACGAGTTTTAATAGTAAATTCCTCTGAATAGAAAATTGGTAAGAATTCAACGCAACCTGCTACCTTCTGCAGGTACTGCCTTCAGTTAAGTATAGATATTGAGAGATTTTATTGTCCGTGAGTATCGCCGTGTTTTGCTACCAAAGTAAACTAGAGCTACTTAGTAATACCTCCGTTGGTCTTTTGTTTGCTAATATGCATCGGTTGCTGAGATCTGTTCAATTGGGCCATCTCAAATACCCCAATGCATAATAGGTTACCGGAAAACCTACGCGAAACCACATAGTCATTATATGCATCAACTGTGTGTATCTGTTCAATTGGGCCATACGTACAGGGATCCGCATAGAACTGACTCGCAAAACTTACATTATTCAACATAATCATTTAACAAATAGCTCTACGTTTGTGGCAGTAGTTACCGCGTGTTTCAATATCTTGTTTAGCCTCAAATATCTATAGCTAACGGACTGCCCGCCGTTTATAATATTTCATAGCGGAAAGGTACGTTTGCTTGTCGTGCACAGTAAAAACATTAATTCAACGTCTCCGAAAATTCCGTCGCAAAATCGCGTAAAGACTTTTGCTTGCCAGCTTGACTTGTTATTTATTGTTTTGAAATATTTTTATATATACACGACTGTACAGTCGTGGAGGGTTTAGAATAAATTATTCTGTTTCCAAATACTGCTGAATAAATACGTTATTTTAAAGAGGTAAAATTCACGAGTTATTATTTCTGTCATTTTATTTCTGATTAACCCGTTTGAGCAGTATGATCGAATTCCATTAGATAGATCTCCAGCTCCGATCCCTGGCTATTCCGTATCACCCGCTGTTTCGCTACTCAGGGTTGTTTTCCCAATTAGGAGAGCCAAAAAGACAGTGTAGTTCTTCGCACTTAAAAATTGAAGGACTGGCGCCCGAGATTTCCGTAGAAATACAACGATTACGTAAGTATATAGTGACCGAAAGCAGCGCAAATAAAAATAGAAAGTTACGAGTTTCAAATTTCGAAGTTGCCGCTACTCATCAACATCGGCATTGTTTAGGTTTAGGGCATGAGAAGTAATAGCTTGATGCTTGACTTTGATGGGAACTTTAAAATATCAGGGGATAATTAAAATAATTAGGTAAATGAGTAGTTATCGTTTCCCAATGATATTAACTTGGTATTGTTCAAACGAGCATAATGTTGTGTTTGTGTTTGATATTTTGGTATGAACTGGATATTATAAAAGTCACTACAATTACTACAAAGGTTCTGATACACTCCAGGATTTATTGATGATTAAAAATAAGTAAGTAAAATAAAACACAAAAAGGGCAGGGCATTATGGCAACAGTGGGATGCATGTGCAAGTGCATCTACCATTAATTTTCATCCTACGACAAAAAAACTGTACACAATTAGATTAGAGAAAATAATGTAAATTATTACCTACTTTAACCTTCATTTTGATGTTCACAATTTACTTTTGTTATTTCTCCCGTTAACAATTTCTTGCCACCAAGCCGGTCTTTGCATGGCATAATGTGATCCATACATCGCAGACTGTAACCGTTTATAAACCTAAAAATTGAGAAAAACACATGATTTCATTATCCAACATTTATATACTCGTATTTTAAGTAAGCAACTAACGATCTATTTCTTGACTGTAAACATTGCTAAAACAAAATTCATCTATTTTCCCTATAAACACAAATCTTTGAGATGAACTAGCGTAGAACACAACTATATCACAAGGCAGAAAACCAATATAAATACTAGGATTCCACAATATTCACATTCAACAAAATAAAGATTTGTTGCTTCCTATGGTTTGAATTTTTACAGCATATTACCAATAAGCTTTAAGTAAATAAAAGTAGTAAATTACGTTCGCTAATCCATCCATTGGCAATCTATAGACACTTACCATTCCATCTGAAGCTCCTAATACCGAATTGAGGATGAAGTCGGGTTGTGCAACTGCATCGATCAACGAAACTGCATCATTTTTTAAATCGGCACATAATTTTAAAATTGAGTCTTGCACCAAAGTTGGAAGTCTAGATCCCTGCGCAAATTCACCTTGGTATAATGTTGGTATATGTTTTTCCAGCGACCATAATCCGTACAATGAAAATAACTTTGTCATGACATTTTTTATTGCAGGATCATCGGCTTCTGAAATTTTTATTAACATTCGTTGCAAAAAGAAGTGCTAGAACAAAAATTAAATGCATGTGTTACTGTCCTTTGTGTCCTTTACTGATTTAACAGAAAGATAAAAAATTATTAATTACTTCGTTTAACGTTCAACATCCAAAATAATCAACGTGGCAGAGAACGCGGTTACTGTTCTACAAAGACTTTCAAACAGTCTTGAATGATTTAATGGAAGCATATTATTTGATGAACATAATACAGACATAAACAATTATATTATAAAACGGAACCGAGAAAAAAATTATTGAGGGATACTGCGTTACATAATGAATATACTCAAACTCACCTGGATGAAAGCTATGGACATATTTCTTGCATAATAGACGTTACTGTCATTTTTGGCCTCGAAATTACTCTTCCCAGATTTTAGTTCGGTTTGCACCTTATTATAACTTATTTCTAATAAGTAACAAGTAAGCCATTGGTATATCGCTATAATATCTAAAAAATAAAATAATTACCAAAAATCCAAAATTGGATACCGACATAGTTGGTAAATACAACAAAAATTTTGTAGACACCATGAGTTACATAAAAAACATTTGGTGACGTGGAACGTGGAACTAACTTCTGCCCAGATTGGAGGAAATCTAATATTAACTTACTTTCCGGAATACACATTTCTTCAACACTGGTAGCAGTCAATTTTCCGTTCGCTAAAATATCAAGACCATTAGATAGGAAATCAGCCGATTTTAAAGGAGTTGATATTTTCTTTCTATTTAATATTAATGGCCACATTTTCAAAAGCCAATTGCTATTCTGTTGAATAAGGACGTGGTTTTCGCCTTCGTAAGTTAAATTTGCATCGTGATCATTTCTAATGTCGCCAATACCAGCCACTAAGACAAATAATTTTAATAACATTATTAAATTAGCAGATTTACAAAGTTAAATATCCGGTAAAGTTACTTATATTACCTTTGAGATAACCGTGTCCCCCGCATGCTTCTCTGCATTCTTGTATGGCATCTTTCATGATCCAGCCTGCCACTGGTTTACAAGCGGAAGATATAGCATGAATTTCCATGCCTAAATCAGGTAATTCATCTTTATTGTTCCCACTGATTGTGTCTAGTATAAACTGATTAAACACTTCAGCGAAATATGTACCAAATAATCTTATGACGTAAGCGGCAGCTAGGTACGGAAACAGACGATATTGCTAAAAATATTACATACACATCACTGAAATAACACTACCAAGGACACATTGTCGATAGCAACTATTACAAAAATTAGTGAAAGCATTTTTTTGTATATGAAATAATGAAAAAATGTATTTAAGAATTGAGAAAAAGATCAGTTTATTGTGTTGGAAATTTTTGTATGTTTATAAAAGTAGAACAAATGTTATTACTATATGGAATGATTGGACCAATACAAATATTAAAAACATTTGCTTTACAGTACAATAATAGACTCCACTCACATGGGTTTGATATTCCAGAATGGGAATTTCATCCTCTCCATCAGGACCAAACTGTCTTCGGACAGCAGCATATCTAATAGCTATCGTCAGAGCCTTAATGCCCATGGTCTCACATATAATGGTAATCCCTGTTCTTCCGGCAGATAGGCTACCTAGAGCTGCACCGTGTCTCTTATTTGGATCCTTAAAAGGAGTGATATATTTTCCATCTTCGGACACATCTCCAATCTTATTTAGCAGATTTTCACGAGGTATGGGGTAGTTATTAAAAACCATAAACCTATACGAGATTTTCCTAGTTGAGTGAAATTGGAATAAATATGCAAACTTTTTTGCATTTTATTGCAAACTGATGAATGTTAGAACATTTATAAATTGGTAAGCTATGGTACCAAAACTCTTCAATAGATTTCATTATACGCAGCATTATTAATTTTGCGCATTATTTTTCCAGAGAGCAATTAAATTTGTTTGACAAGCCACCGAAAGTAATGAAAAATGTGTACGTTAACGAATTATTTTAAATTGATATATAGGTTTATTGCATGGACCAAGAATTGTTCTTTTGATATATAATTTCAATAAAAAACGCAGCAAAACACCTGAAAAAAGTTAAGAGCTTTGATTTAAGCTGCTAAGATTTATATTTTCAACCAAAAATTCGAGAGAAACTTAAAATTCTTCATTGTTTTATTGAATGTTAAAGACTTACCCGTTATCAATACCATTTAGGCCCACTTTTTCTCCCATGTCACCTATTACTAATCCAGGATACGATAACAAAGTCTCTGGGTTGCGTATTGGGACTACGAAGGCGTGAAGACCGTAACTTTTGTCTTTGATTATGAGTTGCGCATAAACAACTGCATGCGTAGCGACTTGACCTAAACCACCTGCCCAACACTTGGCTGCCTCGAAATCGGGAGTATTCAAGTAAAAATTTTTCGTGCTCGCATCGTAAGTCGCGGTGGTTCGCATTCCTCTAGCATTGCTGCCATGCCCTATCTCAGTCAGACAGTAACAGCCAGATATCTATGGAAGAAGATTATTAGTAGAGAAATGTTGCTATAATTTCAAGATGGACTACATTAATGGTGTTCACTTCTATAACATTTTTTCTTTTGATAAAGGGTGGAACTTTCTTTAGCATTTAATATCAAATGGATTCTAACCTAACATAGTTAGAATTAAATCAAATTCTTGTTAAATGGCTGTCCAACCATTACTTAAACTATCAAGAATTTGTTAACTGTTTTCAAAATAGGGACTTCTTGGAGAATGGCCAATTGATTTATTGAATTAAAATCAAACGTCTGAGCAGGTTATGATAAAACTAAGATTCAACTATAGGTTTCAGATACTTTGCTTCCTTGATCGCCACATGAAACTGTGAATAGTCGTACATAACAACAAAGTATGCAGCTTCCTGAGGAACTACCACAGGTCGAAGAATCTCATGCACATAAGCTACTGTCCAAATAGAAAAAATCTCGATAGAAATGAAATCTGTCTTTCACTAATATGGATACCAGATCATACCATCACAATTTCGCTACTGTATCTGTGTGCTTCCTGTATACACTTTTCCACACCACTTTTGTTGTTTCTCTAAACTCTTACCCTTCATAAATCAGTGATTCATCTTGGAAGAAATCTATATCCCATTGTGCTTTGGACCAATTTTGGTGTTGTTCTGGCCAATACGACTAGTGAACATTGGGTTGTATAAACCTGTATATAACACTTTGTACCCTGAATCCGTTCTGTCCTGGAGTTGTTCTTCTCAATAGGTCCAAATACCGTTTACTCACATCTCCATCTACCCAGTCATTATACGCGAGATCATAGAGATGTACCCAGAACATGTGTTACATGGTAAGGAAAGATCTTTAGGCAAAAACCAGTACTGGTAATACATATACACGTTGAGTGAAGATTGTTTTTACTCAATGATACCATAAAATAATTATATGCTCTTCGAAAGTTAATAATTTACAAGTGGTGTGTGTGTTGGAGGAGATCAGATCAAGTATATTTATGATTATGTGACTGATGATAATTGTCTCACCTTTTCTTTGTGCAAATCGTCTAGAAAATGCAAGTGTCGCTTGGTGCCCATACTTATTACAGCTGTCCTGAATAATCTGTAACAGACACCGTATTTTACCGTTGACGCTGGAAAAAACGACATCATAATTCTTGAAGAGGCAGAAGGACGTAGCAAATTTCCCAAAGTTGTGTTTGATGATAATAAATGAATTTGTTTATAAGCTAATGCCTGTCTTGTTGCAATGCGTCTTATTTCGTCGAAACTTTGGTAAGATGAACTGTCGATGTTGTACTCGGGTTCTGCTTGCAACGCTTCGTAAATATCATTCTGAAAAACATATTTATCTATTAAATTTGATATTTAATGTAATGATAAAGTTAAATTAAGTAGAAGATTTTGCATCTTTCGAATTTGTTTTTCCTGTTAGAGTATTTTATTTTTTCTTAATTTTCTTGATCTACAATATTGTGTAGTAAGAGCTTTGTGGACTAATTAAAAATCGCTTCGAAAAGTTTTTCTAGAGACGAAATTATTACACTAGCTAACTCATCGGATTGAGATACATTCGTATTCGTATGTTAAATTATGAAAATTGGTCCAGACTTCAATTAAATTGTTGTTATTTAGGGAATAATATCCAGATTTACCTCTAATAAATCAAACAAAGTACTGTGGGCAAAATTGGGAGGCAAATTTGGGAAACGAACACTACAATTGGCCGGAGAAAATGACATTAGCCAATCTTTAGCAATGAAAATCCTTATGCACCAAAAATGACATCCATATAAGAGGTAAACGATTCTCGAAATGATTGAAGATGATCTTGATAGGAGACTACAATTTTATGAGCAAATAATGAGTTTCATTTGATAGAAATATATAGCAAACGTTGTCTGGACATGTAAATGGCCAGAATTGCCGCTGCTGGACAAATTGCAATTCACATTGGATAAAGGAAGTCCTCACTCAGTGATACGAGAAAGTCAATGTTTGGGCTAGGATTGTCCGCGATCGAGATATAGGGAGGAACAAAATTCTTCGACTATGATTCCACTAGGGATAGATATTTGGAATACCATCACGCATTTGCTTCGATTTTGGTTATTTTGATTACCAGCAAAAAACATACAAAATAAGAATATTTGGTTTTAACAAGAAGGATCGCCTTCCGCTTGCTTATTCGTACTCTCAACTAAATGTTACCGAGTAGGTGGACCGAAAGAAGAGAACCGCTGGAATGGCCAGCATGATTCAAGGATTACACTACGTTAGGTTTCCCAGAGGGGTTGCTTGAATAGAAGAGAGAAGTTTTTCCGGCAAAAAATAAAAAATTGAAAATTAGGGCCCGCTAAAACTAGTCTATAAAAATGCATATTATTGTTACAAAAATTATCGATAACGTCGCAGTTCTTTCATAGGTGACATCAAAAAGTTTTAGATAACCCAAAATATGACTTAAATAATTTTACGTGTCTAGTGTTTCTTCTAAAAAATGAGTCACAATCGTAAAGACAACAGTGTGGTTTGAAACAGTGTGAAAAATATATCGTTGCCCGTACGAGTATGATAATTTTAAACGATATTGTGGAAGCGACAGCTATGCTGGTTGCGTCTCTTTATAATTTTTCACTCAACGATTTAGTAACTGTGAGAGATAAGTACATCCCTCTGGTGGTCAGTTGCTACTACCAGTCAAGACATCGAAGATGTCTAGTGACCGATAGCGGCTTGCCAAGCAAGCACCAAGCGCGGCGACCTCTAGCCCTGATGGACTAAAACATGCTTAATAAATAGGATTATAGGAAACAACTACTGGACGGGCAAAGGCCCCGACTCCCATTGAATTATACCTATAAATCCAAAATTGGTAGCCAAATTTGTTATTTGTCTTTTCTCCACCAGACACAGACCGGTTTCGAACTCTTTATGTTCTCATCAGTGTGCCACAGGTAGCTGAAAAGACAAATAACAAAGGCAAACCAAACTGGTCTATGGCAGACCCAGCACATAGTAACTGTGAGAGATAAGTACATCCCTCTGGTGGTCAGTTGCTACTACCAGTCAAGACATCGAAGATGTCTAGTGACCGATAGCGGCTTGCCAAGCAAGCACCAAGAGCGGCGACCTCTAGCCCTGATGGACTAAAACATGCTTAATAAATAGGATTATAGGAAACAACTACTGGACGGGCAAAGGCCCCGACTCCCATTGAATTATACCTATAAATCCAAAATTGGTAGCCAAATTTGTTATTTGTCTTTTCTCCACCAGACACAGACCGGTTTCGAACTCTTTATGTTCTCATCAGTGTGCCACAGGTAGCTGAAAAGACAAATAACAAAGGCAAACCAAACTGGTCTATGGCAGACCCAGCACATAGTAACTGTGAGAGATAAGTACATCCCTCTGGTGGTCAGTTGCTACTACCAGTCAAGACATCGAAGATGTCTAGTGACCGATAGCGGCTTGCCAAGCAAGCACCAAGAGCGGCGACCTCTAGCCCTGATGGACTAAAACATGCTTAATAAATAGGATTATAGGAAACAACTACTGGACGGGCAAAGGCCCCGACTCCCATTGAATTATACCTATAAATCCAAAATTGGTAGCCAAATTTGTTATTTGTCTTTTCTCCACCAGACACAGACCGGTTTCGAACTCTTTATGTTCTCATCAGTGTGCCACAGGTAGCTGAAAAGACAAATAACAAAGGCAAACCAAACTGGTCTATGGCAGACCCAGCACATAGTAACTGTGAGAGATAAGTACATCCCTCTTGACTGGTAGTAGCAACTGACCACCAGAGGGATGTACTTATCTCTCACAGTTACTATGTGCTGGGTCTGCCATAGACCAGTTTGGTTTGCCTTTGTTATTTGTCTTTTCAGCTACCTGTGGCACACTGATGAGAACATAAAGAGTTCGAAACCGGTCTGTGTCTGGTGGAGAAAAGACAAATAACAAATTTGGCTACCAATTTTGGATTTATAGGTATAATTCAATGGGAGTCGGGGCCTTTGCCCGTCCAGTAGTTGTTTCCTATAATCCTATTTATTAAGCATGTTTTAGTCCATCAGGGCTAGAGGTCGCCGCTCTTGGTGCTTGCTTGGCAAGCCGCTATCGGTCACTAGACATCTTCGATGTCTTGACTGGTAGTAGCAACTGACCACCAGAGGGATGTACTTATCTCTCACAGTTACTATGTGCTGGGTCTGCCATAGACCAGTTTGGTTTGCCTTTGTTATTTGTCTTTTCAGCTACCTGTGGCACACTGATGAGAACATAAAGAGTTCGAAACCGGTCTGTGTCTGGTGGAGAAAAGACAAATAACAAATTTGGCTACCAATTTTGGATTTATAGGTATAATTCAATGGGAGTCGGGGCCTTTGCCCGTCCAGTAGTTGTTTCCTATAATCCTATTTATTAAGCATGTTTTAGTCCATCAGGGCTAGAGGTCGCCGCTCTTGGTGCTTGCTTGGCAAGCCGCTATCGGTCACTAGACATCTTCGATGTCTTGACTGGTAGTAGCAACTGACCACCAGAGGGATGTACTTATCTCTCACAGTTACTATGTGCTGGGTCTGCCATAGACCAGTTTGGTTTGCCTTTGTTATTTGTCTTTTCAGCTACCTGTGGCACACTGATGAGAACATAAAGAGTTCGAAACCGGTCTGTGTCTGGTGGAGAAAAGACAAATAACAAATTTGGCTACCAATTTTGGATTTATAGGTATAATTCAATGGGAGTCGGGGCCTTTGCCCGTCCAGTAGTTGTTTCCTATAATCCTATTTATTAAGCATGTTTTAGTCCATCAGGGCTAGAGGTCGCCGCTCTTGGTGCTTGCTTGGCAAGCCGCTATCGGTCACTAGACATCTTCGATGTCTTGACTGGTAGTAGCAACTGACCACCAGAGGGATGTACTTATCTCTCACAGTTACTATGTGCTGGGTCTGCCATAGACCAGTTTGGTTTGCCTTTGTTATTTGTCTTTTCAGCTACCTGTGGCACACTGATGAGAACATAAAGAGTTCGAAACCGGTCTGTGTCTGGTGGAGAAAAGACAAATAACAAATTTGGCTACCAATTTTGGATTTATAGGTATAATTCAATGGGAGTCGGGGCCTTTGCCCGTCCAGTAGTTGTTTCCTATAATCCTATTTATTAAGCATGTTTTAGTCCATCAGGGCTAGAGGTCGCCGCTCTTGGTGCTTGCTTGGCAAGCCGCTATCGGTCACTAGACATCTTCGATGTCTTGACTGGTAGTAGCAACTGACCACCAGAGGGATGTACTTATCTCTCACAGTTACTATGTGCTGGGTCTGCCATAGACCAGTTTGGTTTGCCTTTGTTATTTGTCTTTTCAGCTACCTGTGGCACACTGATGAGAACATAAAGAGTTCGAAACCGGTCTGTGTCTGGTGGAGAAAAGACAAATAACAAATTTGGCTACCAATTTTGGATTTATAGGTATAATTCAATGGGAGTCGGAGCCTTTGCCCGTCCAGTAGTTGTTTCCTATAATCCTATTTATTAAGCATGTTTTAGTCCATCAGGGCTAGAGGTCGCCGCTCTTGGTGCTTGCTTGGCAAGCCGCTATCGGTCACTAGACATCTTCGATGTCTTGACTGGTAGTAGCAACTGACCACCAGAGGGATGTACTTATCTCTCACAGTTACTATGTGCTGGGTCTGCCATAGACCAGTTTGGTTTGCCTTTGTTATTTGTCTTTTCAGCTACCTGTGGCACACTGATGAGAACATAAAGAGTTCGAAACCGGTCTGTGTCTGGTGGAGAAAAGACAAATAACAAATTTGGCTACCAATTTTGGATTTATAGGTATAATTCAATGGGAGTCGGGGCCTTTGCCCGTCCAGTAGTTGTTTCCTATAATCCTATTTATTACTCAACGATTTAATAAAAAATGGCTTTGTTCTCGCCTTATGCATTTTGCATTATAAATTCTTTTAAAATGGTGGAGTGACCGGCTGTGTATAAAATGTTTTAAAATATATTTGTTTTAAGTGGGTAGAGCAATATCTCTCGAATTATATTTGTGTGTTAACTTTAATATTTAGAAATGCAATAATAATATAGCTTATCAATAATTAAACTATATGTATAAACAAAACATTAATAACAATTTATTTATTTGAGGTTATATATTACGATTAGATATTAGGTGGACGGGTAATAAATAAATAAATATTTATAACTTCTATTATTACAGTAATGTACATTCCAACAAATCGTCACTTTACTTTTATTTCTTACCTGATATTTAATAATATCCTCCGTATCTAAGAATATCTTTAGCTTTTTCCAATCAAAAGTAGCCTTTTTTCTGTATAAATCTAAAGGACCTGATGGAAAATCTGGTAAAATATCATGCATTTTGTTCACAAATCTAAAAATTAATAAACCAGTGTTAATTTTATTTAAACCAGTGCACTCCGAATCACATACAATACAATCTGAATCTCATTGCAAATATTTGAGATAATGATTTAATTGGACTCTGGTCTGATCTCTCGCTATATTGTCTTTATCTTATCGCATCAAACTCAACAATTTTGTTAATATAACCAAGAGTACTAATCTGGAAAAAGGAGACCCTATAATAGTTTCAGGACAAAGTTTTGATTTTTACATATTGCGGAGGAGATTTCCCAAAATCACGTTTTATATGTTTTAATAATTATTCTACAGGGTGCGGCAGTGCGGCACTGCGGCGCAGAATGATATGCACTATTTGGGATGTCAATAAAAACCAAAGCACACAAAGTAAGGGAAAAAGTTTTTTTAATTTTGGAAATCACATATGCCATTTTGAAATGTCAAACGTTAGTACAGTCATTTTAGTCTCTATTTACGGAAATAGAAAAAAAAATGATACAAAGCTGGATTTTGGTACAAATGCTTATTTGAGCATGTAGTTTAACATACTAAAAGTCCTCAAAGATTCCACGTGAGCTTCGGCTACTGTGCGACATTACGCATGACCTCGCACCGCGCTACCAGTGCGACTTACTGTGCGGGCGTTCGACCTATTATAGGCCAGTAAAATTAAGTAAAATATACCGTAAATTCGGAACAAATTTGTAACAAGCTGTTTGTTGCGTTAAAATGTCGGGGAGGGGGTATTAAACATGTCAATAAAAATCGCAAAAATGAGTATCGGAACACACTAAAAAATCGTCCGCCATCTTGAAATTCGTGATAAGTCAAATAACTTTATTATCTTAGCCGTTATCAAAAATTATGAAAATAGGAAAATTCGAGAAAACTTCAAAATCTATAAAATGACGTAGAAATTTGTGATAGCTTAAAAATTAAAAAAGTTTAGAGCTTAAAAATTATAAGATATTAGTTGGAATTTTGTAATTTTTTTCTATAAGAGTTGATTATTCTGTTCTGGTGCCTTAATTTATATATACATGGTGAGTCAGGTTGTATGGTAAAAAATTAATACCTATGTGAATAGAGCATGAAAAAATAGTATTGACGTGTCTCGGGATTTTGCTATATAACCTTTAATTTTTTTTACAAGGTGTTAAAGTTGAAAATTTTTCGTTGAATTTTTTAAATAAGTATCCTTTGATTAAAAACAGTCGTATCAATGAAATTTGGTTGGTTTATATTTTTCACAGGGCGCTATCAACTGGCGATATTAGTTTTTCAAAACTAATCCAGTGGCGTGCGTTTACGCATTTTTTTCTGATAAGAATGCTGATAACTGTGCGATTTTTTGAAAACCCAATGCAAAAATAATAAAATACTCTAAGGAAACAAAATCTTCATTAACGAAAATTTAAAAACAACTGTGACTTAATTACTACCTATTTTTTTAAATAAATTTTCAAAATGAAGACCATTAACCTCAATGCACTTTCGTGCCCGCAAGGAAATTTCATTTTATATATTCCTGAGTTTATGCACATCTACCCTTAGTTGACATGAAAAATGTACTATTCGGTCAACTAGTACTTGTTGGTTGTTAATTGATTAATCTTTAGACTGCATTGAGGTTAATGTACTTCATTTTGAAAATTTATTGTCAACAGTAGTAATTAAGTCGCTGTTGTTTTTAAATTTTTGTTATTAAAGATTTTGTTTCCTTAGAGTATTTTATTATTATTACATTAGGTTTTCAACTAATAAATTGTATATAAAAATGCAGCGGCGCACAGTTATCGGCATTCTTATCAGAAAGAAATGTGTTAACGCACGCCACTGGATTAATTTTAAAAAACTGTTATCGCCAGTTGATAGCGCCCTATATAAACCAACCTAATTTCATTGATACGACTGTATTTACCCAAAATATATTAAAAAAATTCAACGAAACATTTACAACTTTGACACTTTGTATAAAAAAATTAAGGGTTATATAGCAAAACGTCAATACTGTTTTTTCATGCTCTATTCATATTAATTTTTTACCATACAACCTGACTTACCCTGTAAGTATATATAGGGTGTCCCGTAATAAAGTGCAAAACATTTAACTGGAGATTCCTCGTCGAAAATTAAGGTGGGTACTTCATATGAAATTTTCCAAAATAAGCTTTCCCTGTTCGGCTACACCCCCTTACAGGGGTGGGCTAAAAAATGGTTTTTAATTTCTATCTCAAAATAGCGTAATCGGAAATAGATGAAATTTGGCACATCTTGGTTACTAATCAAAAGGCATCTAACGAAATCATTTCATCCACCTAGCATGTACACGAAGGGGTGAAATTAACTACCCTTCTTGAAATTTTGTAAATATCTTTTTCTACTACCGTCTATATAAGTGAACTTTGTACCCCTAGCATCACGCATGATAACGAAAGTAAACATTCGAGTTACCTGGTTGCTAGCTACGAAAGTTAAACTTTCGCAGCCAGGACAGAAAAGTAAAAAAAAACTTCCGATCTTTCAAGGAAGTACGCCAACATTACATTTTCGCCGATTTCCGCATCATTTTTGTCGGCACACCATTTTAAAAACACAATCGATATTGGCAGCTTCTTATATCCCATTTTCATCACCACAAACATATTTGTTTATTTCAGTTTGACACTACCACAAATTAAAATGTTTGACATAAACCTCGATGACAGATAGCAATTGCTACGTTGCCATGGAAACAATTTTCATAGACAGCCTCCTAAGTCCTAAACTATAAAATGTATTAAAAACGTCATATTATAATTTCACGAAATAAATAGTTTTAAATTATGAAATACCATAATATCTTTCGGTAGTAGAAAAAATATAATACATTACACGATGCGAAAGCTCTTTCAGGTGCTCGGTGTTTTTTTGAAAGCTCTCGGCTTCGCCTCGACCTTTCAAAAATCACCTCGCACCTAACAGTAAACTTTCGCATCTAGTAATGTAAATAACTATTCTGCCTGCTAGCAAAAGCTATGAGCACGATTATTAGTGTAAAATTCTAAAAGGCTGGTGGCAAATTACGTGAGAAAACATTTTAAAGAGCATAGTGAAGAAAACTCACATGGTATCATTGAGGACTTTTAGTATATTAAACTGCATGCCCAATTGAGCATCTATACCAAAATCCAGCTTTGTATCATTTTTATTTTCTATTTTTCCTATATATACTGGCCTACGTCCAAATTTTGTGGCTGATGTTTAAACACTTGCGCTTTGAGGTATCCCCACAGAAAAAAAAATACAGTGATCTTGCTGTCCTTGGTCGGCCAGTAGACTTTCACTTAAGAGCAGAAGTTGTGTCACGGAAGTGTGAAACCCACCGACGAATAACTGTTCTCCCGTCAGGAATGGCACCATCGTCCATCATGACCAACATCAAACTGAATACGAAATGCACGCTGCGTCGCTATTACAGATTCACCATTTATTATGAACTTTTCAACTACAAAAGCGCGATGCACTCCGTTCCAAGCCATGGCGATAACTGATATAAGTATGACGTTTCAAACATGACGCTTCAAAATGGCATGATATGTGGTTTCCAAAAATAAAAAACTTTTGCCCTTACTTTGTGTGCTTTGGTTTTTATTGACATCCCAAATAGTGCATATCATTTTGCCGCACCCTGTATAATATAGATATTATTTTAATATATCAAAAATATGCATATTTCAGAAAAAATTTCCCAGAACATTTATTGAAGATATTACAAATACGAACGTGGCCCCTTTAATCAAGGGATAACCGGTTTCAGTAAGAAGGACCCTCGAATCTCGATGGCAATAATTTGATACTAATTATCGTAATGAGTTTGTTTAATTTCGATGATACAGTACTTGTGTAAAGAGAGACTACTGGCATTATGTAGAAGAGGCATTATGTAGAAGAAAGCGTGGTACTCGCAAAACAATTTTGGAGTTAACGAGGTAAGTAGGCCGAGATGGGAAGAAGGGGAAACATAAACTTTATATCCTTTGAAACAGTTCCATTCACCCAAAGTGTAGTAGAAATTTTATATTCACAAACGATAACAAGCCACAAATCATCCAACAGAAATGCCAATAACGTGTCACTATGACTAGAGAAAATTAGGCTTTGCAGGAATAAAAGGCATAGTAAATATCATAGTGAGATTTATTAATTTCAAACAGATTTTTATGATTTACCTTCCAGACAGCTGCAGCACTCTTACAAATCCAAATATATAAACGGTAAAACCATCATTGACTCATTAGTATTTCTTCATCTCCAGTATACGCTCACTAAAATTTGGCACAGGTTGTCGCTTATTTAACGTGTCAAGCAAATTCTTGTAAACACACAATAGAGTTGGTGAGGTAGATACAGATCATTTGTTGAACGGGTATTTAATAAAACACAGTTACACAACAACAAAAAAATATATTTAACACTATACTTATATAACATATTTAATCAGGATTTCTCTAGACTAATCTAGATTCTCTGTTTCCAGTTTACAAACATAAAACCTAAAGATATTTTATTAAAATGAAAATAGTGAACGTTTATTGATTTTACCACATACCTACTTGGATTTAAAATAACATTTCCTATCATCCATTTCTTTGAATTAATTTGTAAATACTGTAAACACCATGTATGCATGTATATTATATTATAAACAATGCCACATGATTTTTCCTAATGTACAATTGTACAATGTTATCATTTTGTTTGGTACACATTTTAATCAGAATTTGCGAGTTTATCGTAGAGATTAGAAAAAAATGTCTTATAGAAAAGTTGCAGGGTATTTACTAAATTTTTATTTGGCAGCAATAAAAAAACAATTGTATGCCGATTTTTTCAGATATGGACATAACCTCTGTTTTTTTAAATGCAACATCCTATATGTTTTTATCCAGTTAGATTTATATTTTTTTATCTGATTACGCACTGATATAGCATACTTGACAGTTTTCTAGGATGTTTTGAATTATCAATCAAAAATAAAAATATTGTAGGTAAATATTCCTATACTAGAGTTCAAACTTTTTGCGTAAGCAAAGAGGGCCGGGGATGAAAACAATATCAAAACAATAACAGTTTCTATTGTTTTCATCCACGGCCCTCTTTGCTAACGCAAAACGTTTACGGAAAGAGGTAAACTACAATGGATAGAAATTAATATTGGGCAGTAAATGAGTGGTAGAATAGGTTCGTATCTTTTTAATTTCCATAATTCAGGTGAAAATGGAGTGGTCACAGACATACCTGTTTTCATGAAGTTGGGTTAAAACTTAAGAATATAGATCTACCGCGTGGAATATTTTGAACACTTGACGTTTCGACTATCTTGTCATGAAGTCGTCTTCTGAAGCAAAGACCACTCTCACGATCACACTCGCTTCAATAGAAGACCACGACATTCGAAATAGTCAACGCGAAATAAAATCTAAAAACTCTTCTACAAATCAACAGCTTCCCGAGAATCGAAACAAAATAGGAGATCACTGGTAGAATTAAAAGAAGGATATACCTTATTTGAAACAGATATTACTTTGGATAAAATGTGTCAGTAGAACTCGTAGAAGTAATAACAATCCGCAACAAGTAGAGAAACTGCAAAACATATAAGGCAGTGTGTTACATAAAAAATTATTTTACATAGGTCCGTACTCCTTACTTTTTAATATCTAAATAATGAATTTTTAACAATTTTTTATTTCTGAGATTTTTGGAATGAATAATTACGTCAAAACACCTTGTATATTTAGCAAGAATAAAAATATTTCAAAAATATCCGATATTTCATAAAATACTCACAAGAATTCAATGCCTGCATTTCACAGCGATAATGTACGACTGTCTCTTTAATTCGTTGAGTGAACGAATTATTAAGAGGTCCAACGTCGTAATAATGCTGACTACGAAATATACGTGGTGCATATATCTGCAGCATTAGTTTGGAGATTAAAACTAGGTATTTTGCTTAATTATTTCAATCAACGGTATAATTACA
The DNA here is from genome assembly GCA_963680705.1 of Rhagium mordax. Lineage (NCBI taxonomy): Eukaryota > Metazoa > Arthropoda > Insecta > Coleoptera > Cerambycidae > Rhagium > Rhagium mordax. The sequence continues at coordinate 17,201,787 of OY796661.1, forward strand.
ATGTTGCTGTTGGCATTGACGTTGTTGTGACTGTTATGAGAGCATAGTGAACATAAATTTAAATATTTTTAAAATACTTAATTGGGCTATATAGGTACTATTTGATGATTAATAGTATTTGAATCATAATCTATTACTTAATAGATTAAAGTAAATATAAAATACAAAGTACATTACACCGTTGAGTGAACTTTTCAACGATTATACGCAATAACTCGTTCATGGTGTTCACGTGCATGTGCCATTTGTTCCTGCAAGACAGAAAAACACTTTAATAATTAGAGTACGATATTATATGTATAATATAATTGAATTAAAATAATCGCAGTTTTTTCCTTTTGTAGATGTTGGCCTTAGACACCGGATCATTAGTCATGTATACAGGATTATTCACATCCAAAACATTTTGTCAACTAATCCACTTATGTCAATAGGTCTATTTCAGCAACTTTATGGTTCGGAACGATTACAAATTTGATTTAATAGTGATAATTAATTGAAATTATGATTTGGTGCTGGTAAGCATAAATATCAATGAGTAAATATCTAAAGGAGGTAAACTATCGGTGGTGGGGGCAATAATTCGAACGAGGGAAGTTCTTAATCGGCCATATTTGAAAACCACTTTTTGCACGTCAGTTTTGTGTTTTCAAGCGTCACAAACCTAACCTGTCCGGTTTGTGGTGTCAGCATCTTATGCAAAACTTTTTGTTGAGTTTGGCTTTTGTGTTAAATGATTTACACGGTATTTATTCGTGTGTGCGTGTATTGTGCGGAATTAAGAGAATTTTGGACATATAAAACGGCTTTGTTATTTTTAGTTGCATATCGTGTGATTTATTGCATATTGCAAAGGAAAGTTGCATTAGTTCTGAAGTCCAGGATGAAATCGAACCACTGCATTGACCTAAACAACCAAGTAAGTATGTGTCAACGCATTTGCCCGATCTTGCCGAAGCAGACCTATTATTGTTTTTGTCATCCTTTAAGTACAATTCTTTAAATTACCAAATATCTTTAACAATTATGACAATATAACTGTTAGAATCACTATTTAGAATGCCAGGTGTCCACAACCAACTTGAATGGGAAACAGCGTGATGGACTCTTACCCCTATTTTGACGTTTACAATTTACTTGTATTATCTTTCACATTAATAATTTCTCGCCACCATTTGGGCCTCTCCAGTGCGTAAGGTGATCGATACATTGCTGATTGTAAATGTTTGTAAACCTTAAAACGGAAAGAATTCATTATTTAATTTAAATATTCATGTATATACATATAAGTACACCAAATCATTTGTTTTTGAAAAGTTACTTGTTAGACAGAAAAAGACATTAAGGTACTGAAAATGTAACTAATTAGAGACACGGTTCGTCAGTTCAGTACCTGCAAATAAGTTATTTATTACCTTAAAAGCAAATTTCATATCACCAAGATGTATCCCACAAGAGGTATTTATTATTTTCTTACCATTCCATCTGACGCTCCTAATACTGACTTAAGGATGAAGTCGGGCGGTGCAACTGCGTCCACCAAAGAAACTGCATCATTTTTTAAATCGGCACATAATTTCAAAATTGAATCTTGTACCAAAGTAGGAAGCCTAGGTCCTTGTGCGTATTGGCCTTGGTATAATGTTGGTATATGTTTTTCCAAGGACCACAACCCGTACAACGAAAATAATTTCGTCAGCACATTTTTTATCGCTGGATCTTCAGCGTCCGAAATTTTCAGTAGCATTCGTTGCAGAAAGAAGTGCTGTAAATATTAAAAATACGTTCCTTGTCTATATGACAATATTTGGTTAATATTATGATGTTTTGATTTAATAAACACGCACATACTCACCTGGATAAAAGCTATGGACAAATTTTTTGCGTAATACACATTACTGTCGTTTTTGGCCCAGAAATTGTTTTTTCCAGATTTTAGTTCACTTTCGACCTTGTTATAAGTTCTCTCTAATAAATAACAGGTGAGCCACTGGTATGCCGACAAAATAGCTAAAAAAATATTGAAAAATTTGATACGACTGGTACAATATTTCCTCAACATGTATAACATGTAGAACAAAACATTTCCCCCAGTATTTATACCATTTAATTTTAACTTACTATTTGGATCACACATTTCTTCAACATTAGCGGCGGTAAATTTACTTTTTGTCAATATATCCAGTCCATTTGATAGAAAATCAGCGGATCTTAAGGGAGTTAATATTTTCTTTTTATTTAATATTAAAGGCCACATTTTTAACAGCCAATTGCTATTCTGCTGAATAAGGACGTGATTTTCACCTTCATATGTCAAATTTGCGTCATGATCGTTCCTAATGTTCCCAATTCCAGCCACTAAAACAAATTGAATTTTTGAGTTTAACCTTCAACAGGTGCATTGACGATTGTCCATGGAATTTCTGTATTAACTCACATAGTAGTACATCACATAGCGACGTGCAAAGCAACCAAAGGTTGAATTCTATACACGGACTCACCTTTGAGATAACCGTGTCCCCCACATGCTTCTCTACACTCTTGTATCGCATCCTTCATGATCCAACCAGCCATTGCTTTGCAGGCTGAAGATATGGCATGAATTTCCATGCCCAAATCAGGTAATTCATCTTTATTGTTTCCCGTGATGGCGTTAATTGAAAATTGGACATGAACTTCAGAAAAATATGTATTAAATACTCTTAAAACGTACCCTGCTGCTAGATATGGTAACAGGCGGTATTGCTAAAAATACATCTGAATTAAGAAAAGTATAGTAGAAAGTGTGAGACGAAATGATACACGAAATGGGAATTTCCCAAACTAAAAGCTAATAATGATATTCTCCTAGGTCAGTTCTACTCACATGCGTTTGATATTCCAGAATGGGAAGTTCATCTTCTCCATCAGGCCCAAACTGTCTTCGAACCGCCGCATATCTAATGGCTATTGTCAGGGCTTTAATGCCCAACGCCTCGCAGATACAGGTGATATTCACCCTTCCGGCAGATAAAGAACCCAGAGCTGCACCATGTCTTTTATTTGGATCCTTGATAGGAGTAACATACCGACCATCTTCAGTTACGTCACCCAGTTTATTGAGCAGGTTTTCGCGAGGAATTGAGTAATTATTAAAAGCCACAAACCTACAAAGAATTCGATAATGTATCAGCACATCTGCTAAAATATTATTTTGAATGTTTCTCTTAACTTCCTTGCTTACCCGTTATCGATGCCATTTAGCCCTATTTTTTCACCCATATCTCCTACTACTAATCCAGGATATGGCAGAAAATTCTTTGGATCACGTATTGGAACCACAAAGGCATGAAGACCGTAACCGATACCCTTTAGCACAAGCTGTGCATAAACAACTGCATGAGTTGCGCCCTGACCTAAGCCACCTACCCAACACTTGGCAGCTTCGAAATCGGGAGAATTCAGAATAAAACTTTTCGTCGTCTGATCGTAAGTTGCGGTGGTTCTCATTCCCCTCGCATTGCTGCCATGCCCTATTTCAGTTAGACAATAACAACCAGATATCTAAAAAGGACTTAGTTATTATAAAAAAATTGGTAAATTAAGGACAGTGCCTGCACTGATATTTCCTAAAATATTTAAAATAAAAACTCGAAATCAAAAATTAGGAAATTAGGTGGTATGTTAAAATTTAAACTTTGGTGTATTGAAATATATTTTAAGTGAGGTACAATAGGAACTCCCTTGCATTTGAAAAAAAATTGAGGTGATAGTGCTTTACAGTAAAAGAACTGTTTATAATTCAACCTCAATTTTTTTCGGACCCTTTAACTCAATTCGTTCTAAAGCTAGAAGATGAAGGGGACCTTAGATGTATGTATCGAGGTCAAGAAGTTATAAAATAATATATACTGGTAATAAACCGATAATTATTATAATGTCGTTATTTTAGGCTTTATCTATTTCTTTCAACATTATTGTTTTTTAATATCATACAAACTACAATTATTTTAGAAAAAATAACTGCATATTGTTAATAATGTTCTTACCTTTTCCTCTTCAATATCATCTATAAAATGTACATGTCTATCAGTACCCATATTCATTATGGCGGAGGTGAATAATCTAAATGAAACACCAGATTTAATTGTGGAGTCTGGAAAAAATTGCATCAGAATTCTTGTAGATGCAGCATGGCGTTTGAAATTTCCAACAATGCTATTTAGCGATAACAATTCGATGTTTTTATAAGCCAATGACTGTCTTGCAGCCAGACGTCTTGTTTCATCAAAACTCCTCGAAGATAAATCGTCGACGTTGTAGTCAGGCTCTGCTTGAAGATTTTTGTAAACTTCATTCTAAAAACAATACAACAATTCAATTTAAAAGTGTAAAATTAGAGATAGATTAAAGTTGAGTTGAAGTGTTGACACTTATATTCGTAACTAATATTTGGCGCATTTGGCTTACAGCTGAATCTGTCTAGCGAAGTGGATTTGAGCTTCACTTAAAGTTTTTTTTTATTTTAAGTTTTTGCTTATTGATAAACTTTATTGGCTCTCTCTTTGAAGTTTTAAAATCTAGGAATTGTATTAGTAGAAGTTTGTTTGCGTTTTATACGTATACGAGTATTCCGGTATTAATAATATTAATAACGTAAGTAACAATCTAAACTTTATACGGTCTTAAAAGGTAGCTGCCACTGTATTTTCCTGCAGGATTGAGAGATGGCTTTCTACTGCAGAACTTTATTTGCTCTTTTGCTAAAGATAATGATGGTAATAATGAGAGTGATACAAATGAAATCACCCCAAAAAAAGTTAGGCCAGTTGATGCTTCTACAAGTAATCAACCCAGAACCAGTTACAAAAAAATTAGGAGGTATGATGAAAGTTATATGTCTTTAGGATTCATGAACCATAATCTTAAAATTCAAAACGTTTATGGATCAAACCACAAAAAGGGGAATGGAAAGGCAACTGAGGCTTCTTACTTAGTTAGCTCTTACACTCAATTGCGGAAAATCTTATTAAACCTTCTGCTATGAAGATGGTAAAATGTATGTTAGGTGAAAAATCAGCACAAGAAATAGCCAAGATCCCAGTTGGTACCTCAGCGCATCAGAGATTTAGCAGCCAATATAAAGAATGAATTTACTTTTCGTCTCCAATCATGCAAATTTTCGTTACAAATGGATTATTCTACCGATGTAGCTGGACTCGCAATATTAATTTGGCATCGTTAGGTATCAGCACGAAAACGTATTACTGGAGGATCTTCTCTTATACAAACCACTACCAACAAAGACTATGAGTAGGTATAATTAATGGGGCTGTACAGCTTATTAAAAATATGTAGCCAAAAACTGTTCTAGCAGCCACTGCATGATCCTTTGGCAAGCACTTGCTGTAAAAAATTATTCCCCAGTTGCTCTTGATGAAGTCGTCAAAATTATAAAGGGACTTCGGGACTTCATAAAATCTTTGTCACTAAATAATCTTTTATTCAAAATACTATGTGAGGACTGAGGACATGGGAAGTGTATCTTCTCTTACATGCTGAAGTCATATGATTATCTCGATGAAAGAATACCAAGCCGTATTTTTGACCTAAGGGACGAGGTGCGTGTTGTTTTAGAATAAAATTTCAAATTGAAAGGTCGATTATTTTATAGAAATTGGCTGCTTAAAATTGCATATTTAAGCGACATTTTTACAGAGATGTAAATGTATTTATTGCTCATGGAAAAATTTTTGTTTTTAAGAAAAAGATAGAATTGGACAATTTGTATGCGCTCCAACGAGTTTGATTGCTTCTCAATAGTAAAAGGCGTTACAGAAAAGGAAGGTGTTGAAAAAGGAAATACATTTATTGAAGACATTATTCAGCACCTGAAAGGTTTGGGTGAAGATTTTAATCAGTATTTTATAAATGAACCACGTTAAATATAAAAATTGTGGATTGTGCATTTAAAAACCCACAATGCACGACCTTCCACTGTATCGGCAGAGTCATACGAAACTCTTATTGAAATGACATCTGATTCATCGTTGCAAGAAAAATAAATAAATAAAATTAATGCCGTTAGTGGAATTCTGGTACAGTTTAAAAGATGGATATCCTCAATTGTCAAAAAAGGGCCGTGTTGATACTTTTACCATTTGCAACTACATATATAGGGCAGCGAGCGGAGGACTGACTTGACACACTTCGTATCGATACGGAAAGTTAAGCGACAGTTGCCGCGGTCAGTACGTGGATGGGTGACTATCGACGCGGTCTCGTTTCCCTACTTCTAGCGGCTTGTATATCAGCTATATTGCAGAAGCAATGTAGGCGAGAGGTGTATTGAGGATATGCAATCCTTCGGAGGGGATGTAAAGCAGTCAGTCCCTTGTTTATTAAATGTTAGGCAAGTATAAAATTCCTACTCTTAGTAAGATAAGAGGTTCGGCAAAATTTTCAGGTTGGGGGTTGCTCGTCTCCTGGCGTCGGTGATTGGCCCTGGTGCGGAAATAGGCCGACGTTAAATAAGTGATTAAAAAATAAAAATAAATAAACTACATATATGTATGTGCAAAACGGGGTTCTCAGCTTATGTGTCGACAAAAAATAAATGAAGAAACAGACTTGATGCCGAACCTGACATGAAATTTCAATGTTCATTCATAAGGCCTAATAAGTATATCTGCTATAATAAATAAAAAGCAGTACCACTCATCTCATTAAAATTAAAATTTATTTTTGAATAGGAATAGGATATTTTTATTTATTTCAGGAACTTTTGAACTTTTTTTGAGGCAAATATATAATATATCAAATAAATGTTATTTTTGTTGCAAATAATCCATTTACTTACAGAATGTTGCATTAAAACCATACTATTGAGCAAAGCAGGGGGTTCCACGAAAAAAGTGGACGTTAAAAAAGGTTCCACTTATCAAAAAGATTAAGAAACCAAGAAACTCTGCGTTTCTTTCACGCATACTTTGTATAAACTAGATTTCATAGAGTTGCTTGAAAGCCAATAAATAGATCATTTAAACAAACAAATCTTATAAAAAATTGGTTACGAAAGATAACACTAAATTATAGTTACATCGTATGCAACATCCTCGTCCCCTGCCGTGTTACATATTTGGAGCCACTAGCGTGGTGCACCTAACCTCAAGATACTATACTGTCAGGGCCGGTCCTGGGCACAGGCGAAGCAGGCAGTCGCCAAGGGCGCCAAATTCGATGGGGCGTTTACCGGTTACCTACCGTTAATAACGACTAAACGACATTATATAAAAAAATGAAATTGACCATTCGTGTGCCATACCAATTGCATGCGCGTAGCGAAGTAATAAAACGTACAAGGGGTATTCACGAGAGATTTTACCCCCCTTAACTTTCTTATTTTTTATCCTAGTAAAAAATGGTTAAGACAAAAGTTTCAGGAAATTTTCTTATCATCTGAATCGCAGAAACAAATGAAAATCGTATTTCGGAGATTCTGACCAAACTTATGATTTTTTTATGGAACACCTTGTATATTTTTAGATTTTTGAAATCAACGTCATCAATATAATAATATGGGGCGCATTTTAAATTTCTGCCTAGGGTGCTAAAGGGCTAGGGCCGGTCCTGTATACTGTGTTCGAACATACATACAAAATGGCAGAGCACAGGTTTAAGAACAAGCACCAGAGCTTTCTAAAAGTCTGGAAACGACGGGTTTGCTCGAAAACCCTCAGAAAAAACGGTTTCCTTTATTCGAGCAGTAGCAGGTTTTCAGTGGGTGAAAAGTTTTAAGGAGTTTCATGAAGATTAACTTATTTCTTAGAATGTGTTTCCTACTTTGGAATTTAAAATGCTATGAAATTCTGCCAAGGACCATTTTTCTCAAATTAATGTCGCAAACTTTTCAAAATATTTGAAACCAACTCTTATACAAAGGCCGGAGGCTGGTCCTGATTACGTCCATTTAATCTACGTGAGTCTCTATTTACTGTTGTTAAAACGTACTCCTCTTTCTAGTATCTCATCTTCTTTAATCTTGTGTTCAAAATTTAATTGTAAACAATGGGGTATTTTGTCCTTCAATATCTTTATTAGAACGGACAATAACTAGAAATTTAAATCTTGCAATGTAAATTGTTTATTTTTGAAGAAGAAGCCATGAGCTTTGATCCAAAATATTTTTCGTTATACCAAACGCAAATTAAAACTATAAAATCGCTGTAACCTAAAATATATTCCAGTGATTCCAATCCAATGTAATTAAATAAAATAGCATTTTGTAGACGATTAACAAAACTAATCGCCCTTAACTTGAAGAAGATAAGTTGTAACAGAAATAAGTTTTAGCGTTGATTGAAATATTATTTCAATCAACGGTTTTACTGTCGGCAAATCAGCGTTTACTATAATAAAGTCATCTTCACTTTGATGTATCTTCAATCTTCACCGACGGGCTAGGTACCGCAGTCTTTTGGCTTGCAATATACCGTGCTTTCAGATCTCACAGCTACATCGAGACACGACGATCGTACATATTCGAAGTAGAGGGGAGATCATGGCCGGTGCTGTGCAAGGCTTGTAGACGTATGTACAGGTTACATTAATGAGCAGCATTAGGGCGAGGAAAATGCGGGTTGAGGCAGGGCTGGCGACCGCGGTCTGTCATTTATTTTACATACTAAAAGGAGACATTAAACACTGCTCTGCTGTTGTAAAACAGAGACGGACGTACCGACGGTCGCCAAGTGACGTATGATATATTGAGATAGGTCAGGTTCAGATTGGGTAACCTTTAGAGTTTACCAGCCTTGGGTGCTGTGTAGCCTATTCGGATGGGGGTCTCAGTCGACGATGCATGACGGCTAATTCCCACTTTTGGCGTTCTGTAGCCCCACTCACTCACGAGCTTGACCGAATGCCCCCTTGTGTAGTATTGCGAGATGAAAGCACGGTATACTTATAAAGAAAGACATCGGTTTATTTCTTTCACCTAAAGAAATAGTGGAAGACCAAATTAAATACACTATAAATATTTAAGGCTGCTGGACTATCCTCGAGTAAACTTTAACTTGACGTGTGGATGAGTTGATATTGTGCGTATTTGTATTTTCTCTTGCACACAAAATTGAAGCAATGGCCCAAAACCATTGTTTACGTATAAACATACGTGAACAATGTTTTTGGGTTATTGCTTTAACTTTGTGTGGAAGAGAAAATGAAATAGTATTCACAATATCAACTCATCCACACGCCAAGTTAAAGTTTACTCGACTATATAACTGGCTCATTCCAGTCAACAAGAGAACTGATCTCCAAAAGATTAATCAATTTACACGTGAGGCAGCTCAGTTTTCATCCTTGATTTTATTTTGTTCTTCTGAAATTAGAAGAAAAATACAGACTTCTCTTATTAAAATTAATGATTAAGTTAAGATTCACGCCATTTTCAAATTTCAATGTATGAACAAGATTACCCCCGGCATAGCCATCTACAGGAAGGCTATGCCCCCGGTAAAATCAAAACAACTCGTTAACCATGCGAGCGATGATCTATACATTGCTATTTAAATTAATCCATGAGATAGCTAAAAAAGTGAAACTTTTAGTAATAAGATATAGTAATCACTAGAAGAATATAATTCTCAAATTAAATATTTGAATGTATTAGTATTTACATATATTTAGTTAAAGTTAAAGAAGTGATTGAAAAGTCACATCATTTATTATTTATATGTAATAAAAAATCGTCATATCACTGGAGAATCCAGTTATGAGGTTCAGATTTTGATTCTATTAGTTTGAATTAATATGAAAGAGAATAGAAAATCATGACTTGAACAAAGTATTCTTATTTTTCAAGATATTGAGACATTTCATACAGAAATTATTTTGGAGGTTTGAATTTTAGCAAACATGAAAAAGTTCTTATCGGGAATATGATAGATATATTGATTTATTTATTTCCAATATTGTAAAGCTGGTAGGTATACAACTTTTAATTCTCTCTACTCGATAAGTACAGTTTTGTAAAATATTCATTTAATTTTTTTAGCTCATTAATAATAATCAGATATTTTTCAAATTATACAATTAACCAGCAATCAATATATTATCACAATTCTCGTTTTATAACTTTTCTAGTAAAGTACATAGTAATTAATGTAATTAAATAAATGATTGCCAGAATCACAAAGGAAACACATCAGTGTCTATGCATATGAAACAACCAGTGACCATACAAATTTAATAATAGACCGAATATATAAATCAAATTGTTTAGGCATGTAAGGATTCTTATTCGCCCGAATAATTTTTATTGCAGTTCATTCCACTTATTTTTGATTGTACAAAAGCCGTTCGTGCTCAGTGGAATATATGCCATAAAACACTTTCAGAAAATTATAGAACAATTAATTAAGTCCTCATCATGGTTATTTATTTTGGATTTATTTTATATTATATCCTGTTTTTGAACTATTTCATTATCTCAACTAGTTTAAAAGTTATATACAGTCCGTTTTTTTTTCTATAATACACCTGTCAAAGTGTTACAAAGTTGGTAGAAATGTTGCTTAAACTGTATAGGAAATTCTGGTATTTACTGTTGGGAGGCCTATAAATTTTATAGATTGGATTTTCAAATGTTATTTACGTTGACATAAACTTAAATTCAATAAAAATTATTTAGGTATTGTGCAAGAACATTACTTAACCTTCCGGACTATTGCTTGTATAGTTTTTAATTTAGAAATGTAATATTTTAAAAATATATAACATTGACATTGACCATCAACGACTATACACTACCAGTCGTTGGACATTGAAAACATTTTGACATTAGATTTATTAATTTGACAATAATTTATCTAGTGTGAAGAAAGTAACCAAAAAACTCCTGAGCCAACATAATAATTGGAGTTGGGGACTTCCAGAAATGCAACTTTCCCCTAAAAATATGACCTTGAAGGTTTAAAAAGGGTCAAAATATAAAGGGACACCCGGTATGTTACTACAAATCTTACCCCAAACACTATACCAGTTTTTACAATTTTTTATGTAATATATTTAATTTTCCTTACTTACCTGATAATTAACAATATCTTCAGTTTCTAAAAAGATCTTTAACTTTTTCCAGTTAAAAGAAGCATTTTTTCTGTAGAAATCTAATGGACCTGGCGCAAAATCTGGTAAAATATCGCACATTTTGTTAATGATCCTTGACATCTAAATAAATTAACAATTTGTAATTTTAAATCAGCCCCACTGCGGATTGTAAAATACACAATAACATACTAACGTCACTAGCAACTGATACCTACCAAACTACTTATGATACCCAGCAATAAGAAAAAGTTACATGTTGATATTTGATGATGAGTGCTTGGACTTTAATCTGAACTTTCACCAGTTTGTTTATATACTTTTGAATTGTAATCAAAACTTGTTATGGCTAATAATATTAATTAGGCAACTTCATTCTAGGTACCTACTTGCAAAAATTTTTGTTTTTAAAATCTAAAATAATTCATTTAGGTGGTCATTGCCCCAATTTCCTTCGTTTCCTCTTCACTCACAATATGTTTCGTTTTCGTGCTGTTTAGAATTAATTGTCAAAATGTCATTGGCGGTGTTGCCACATTGTATCAGTGAAATTCGTTTTTTTGTGTTTTTCTTATGACCTGATCAGAAAATGCCTATTTCATTTAATTATCGCATTTTTTTTGAGATTACCAAAATTACCGAATGACTTTTAATATAAAATAGAACACCGCTATTGGTTTTGCGTATTTAGTAAAAAGTGATCAAAAAATAATTTGTTTCATCCTTATGATTACCCATAAAAGGTTTATTAAGGGCAATTTGAAAAACACGACGTACCTATAAGGATTTTTTCGCGAGATCTGCTATCACTTACGATTAAGGTCAAATCACTTGCAGTTTATAGTAGCTAGCTATATATACTAGGTACATATCTAGTTAACAATGGTTAATTAGGATTGCATCTTATTAGTATTACCATTGTTTATAAACTAGTATATTCAAGTTATTCAACCTCTTGTTAGTACCGGTGGATCATGGCGTGCTGGATGATGTGTGCCCATTATTACGACCGTAGCCCCCGGTGTCGTTTACGTTACGACCATTGTTTATTATAAACAATGCTACGAACGACGCATGCACGAATTTCGTACATCCGGTGCTATCCGGTGCATCTACGTCACATGACATTCTACGAGGAACTAATGTCATAGTCCATAGATCGAAACTCGACTGTAATTATTAATAATTTTTGACAGTTTGCCAATTTTTTATTTTTAAAATATTGGATTTTAGTAGTGTTTCTGCTCTCTGTGGCAGAAACATTTGTATATATTTCTTTGTTATATTTTGTTATTGACTATTACAATTTATAATGACGAATTGTGCTGTAGCTATGTGTAAAAATCATAATAAAAGTAAAAAAGGTATCAATATAAGATATTTCTACAGAAAAGACAAAATAAATTTGAGGAATGGCAAGTAAGTGTAGGAACATGATGTATTCTATTTAAAATCTAGTTTTTAGTGATCTGGATGTTCACCTAAAAATGTCATATATCACAAATACAGATATATAATATAAACACGTACCTCAAATAATTATTTCATCTTTTAATCAGCGTTTATGTAAAAATAATCAATCACCGAACGTTTAAATTTATTACAATAGCCCTAAAGCCGTCAAATGGATCATGTGCATCATATAGCATATAGGACTGACATAACCTCAAATTTAGAGTTTTTTTAAATTTATTTTCGATTTTAATTTTTGTAGTTTCAGCTCGAGTTTCAGCTTGAATCCATTATAATATGATTATAACATATAAAAATTATCTCAATAAAGTTTCAATATTATAGATTATTTAAAATAAACTGCTAATTATAGGTTGGATTTCCAGCCAACAAAAATCATTTTATTTTATTAAATTACGGCAATCAAAACTTCATTAGTAATGCACTGAACAAGATTTTAATTGATAGTACAGGAACCAAGCACAGATTTTGATAAAAGCAGCTTAATATGTGAAAATCTTTAAAAATGTATTTTTGTAAATGTATATCGAAATGGTGACTTTGCATATTTGTGCGCTGGTATTACTTTTTCAACTAAACGCGTCATTTGATGACGTGCAAATCATATTTTTGAGGTTAGTTGCGATGTCACGTTGTACACGACAGATCCATATTTTTCTCAAGCTCGACGTCACATCCGGCTGCGCAATGGCCGCAATGTGTAATGTATCGTGAAATGTATATTTTTTTTATGGTAAAATATTTTAAAAACAAAAGTCAAAAAACTGTAAACGTAGTCATAGAAACTGATGACTAGTATGTAAATTACTCACAAGTTGGCAGCACATACTTAGAAATCAGTTTGAATAACTATAATATTTTATAAACAATGGTATTACATATGATTCAAATTTTAAAAATTTTATTTGTAAATGCAGAATTCTGATGAAAACTCAAAAGGCCAACTGTATATATTTATCAGACCGCGTTCATGACTTTAATTCACCGACGATAATAATACAGGTAAACCGAATTTAAATAAACGGGATTCATTACTTACCAAACATTGTTCTATTAGAAAATGGTATCGTTTTCGCTGTTTACTATTCTCTCTATCTTTTCTCTTCATATTCAAATTCTGGTAATCTACGTTGTAAATGGCAAAAAACTAAGAAGTTGACGCCAAGGTGCAAAATGTGGCAACCCTGGTCTAAATGTACATTAAACATACAGTTCATAATTCATAATGAGTATTATATAAAACTATCATTAAAGAAAATTATGACAAAATGGACAAAACTTCACAGAAATGTTCACAGAATCACACAAAAGATCGTTGACTTTCCTCCGTCCTACCAATAATATTATATTATACTTGAAATTGCTCAAGCAGCACATACCAATTTACATAATTATTATTGTGAGACAGCTACTTATAACTTAATCCATTGAATTATAGATGTCGCCTAAATTCAAATATGTTACTTATACAAACTGCTTCTGAATAAATAAATTAAAGAGCTTGTAGAGAATACCAAAATCCAAAACCTTTATATAGTTTTATAGGAAAACGAAAATACAGGGTGTTATAATGTCGACTGACATATCAACTATATAGGTAGGTACCCCTAAAGAATAAACTGGGGAATTAAATTTTTGGTGAGCTGGTTAATTACCGATAGCTGGATAAGATTTTTAATTATTAATACAACGATTTTGTTAATAATAAAATTGAAGTTAGTCTTATTTTCAGATTCCCCCAGTCAAAATAGTGTTATTAAATATGTTTAGAGACCTTTATTAAATATTCTCGAATTAGTGGACATGCAGGTTCATAGTGTTTTGGTATTCTGATGTCTTATGCAGGCTTTAAATTCATGGTACCTACTCAATCATGTTTTATTTCAATAATCGGCAAAATAAAATAAATTATTAATACTCGAAGACAAATTAGTTAGGTACATACATCCTGGAAGCAATTAGGTAGTACCATCTAAAATTATGAAGTGTAATCTAAAAGGCTAGGTAATTAGAGACGAACTTCAGTCAAGCTACGTTGACTTTTAGCTCCTTTATTTAAATTTTTTACAGTTTACGGAAACGCAGTGTACCTAAACAAAACATGAGAAAATGCACGGCTCTAGTGAACATTCTAAAAACGTTGTGACTCAATTCCACCGTTTCTGTGTCTTAATTTTTTTTTTTAGCGAGAAAATAAGTTCGTTAGTATTTGGTATATAAACACTGCATGTCATTTCCTTGACTTGATCCATTGATAGAAGGACACATATTCATATTATACATTTTTTAAACACATTTAAAGCAACAACCAAATACACCGCTCAATGATTAATTTTACAATTTTTGGCCAGTGTCTTTTAGTCTTTAGAATTACAACTGAGAGCATATATGAGTAGAATAGAACATTTTTTACTTTTATGACCCTTGTGAACGAACAACTGTACAGGGTGTCCCAGTTTCGTTGTATTTGCCGGGTATCTCGTATCTCAGTTGATTATAAAAACGTTGGCTGAATTTTTGAAAATTTTAATGTTTTAGCTTAATATAGACAATAACTATACAGTGTGTTATATAATTTTGTAAACCCCATTACAATATGCATCCAACTAGTAAAAAACATACAGGGTGTCCCATAGAAAAAAACTGAGGTCACCACTGGATTTTACGTAAAAATATATACAAGGTACAGTTTTTACCTTTTCAATATCTTCAACCGTTCCCAAAATACGAGGTATGCAAAGTGCAAATTTTCATTTTCGTCTTGTATCTCAAAAGCGAAGGGGCTATGAAAAAACCGTTTACGGTATCTTTCATTTCACAAAAAAGTGGCATAACATGTCGTAAAAACGCATCTCTCTATCTCCACTATATAATAACTGAGATACCTCTTAAATATACAACGAAATTGGGACACCCTGTACTGTAATAGGGAAATTTGGCATCAAACTTACTAGTCATATTTCTCAAGAAAAAATCTTTCGTTTTAAAGAACTGAAATAAGAGCTCCAAAAAATAAGATTCAGAAACGTAGCCACTAAACCAAAACCTAAGAAGCAATACATTCTTTAGAATGTTATTGCAACTACGAACTTTTTTTTGAATATTCGACTTTTGTGTCAATATTGAACTGGTAGTTTTTGAACAAGAGCCATACATTTGCATACATTATTTCTATTTTTATTTTGCGATACTTACCTAATTAATTACTAGGGAAAGTATTATTCAATTAATTAATGTTTGTTTTCGGCGTCACTTTTTGATACTTACCTTCATTAAACTACATAGAAGTATAACAATAATAATACGGACGGCAACGGCAAGCAGAACACTCACTTCATCGAGTTAGAGAAATTTGTTGCTTTTTGGTAAAAATTGAAAGACTGAAAGTTGACCATCAGTAGAGTAGATACAGGAAACGTTTGTCGGCCGAGGCATATCCTGGAGCGTGAGAGGGAGGGTTTACCCTCGGGTTTACCCACCCTCGTTTCGGACTCAACTTTTATCTTATTTAGTTAATTAATGAAACCTTTTTCATTTAGTAGAACTCGATTAATAAAACAAAAAAAAAATTGGTCGGCCACATTATTTTGGTATCGCAGTCCGATCAAATACAGGAGCGGATTAAGAGGTCAACTTTTACCCCATCGAATTGGAGGGTAAATTTAACATCAAATTAAAGCTTAAACATTCTATTTTTAAAATTTCTTTGTCGGCCAGCTCGCAACCTGGTGGTTTTTGTCAGTCCGATCAATTTTATCTTTCAAAGAAATATCGGTCGACCTCCAGAAATAAATGTCTTTAAACAATATACATCTTTTTTATATTGCTGTAAATAATTATTAAATAATATTTTTTAACCAAATTATAATACTTTTTTATTATCATGTGGATTAATTACTGAATTAAGTAATTATTGTAAAAAGAGCGTAATGTAAAAATAAAGCATAAAGTAAAAATTACATTTCATAGACTACTTCGCTTCCATCGTAATTTATTCGGCCCTATCTTATTATATTATGTCGTTGTCCGTTGCTTTATCGGTTATGCTCTAAAAAATTATATTTCTTTTGGATTATCGTACTTAATTTCTTTTATTACAATAATTACTTAACTCAGTAACTAATCCATATGATCTGTAAGCAACGACACCAAGATCATTAAAATCAGTTAATAAACAAAAAAGTTATTGTCGATTATCACCGAAAATTTCAAAATGGCCGTTTTTTTAGAATGCAAGATGGCGGCCGCGTTTGAAAGTAGCCCTTTATATGAGCTATTCTTGAAGACTTTGGCCAATAACTTTTTTGTTTGTTTACAGATTTTTATTAGCTTAGTGTCGTAGGTTACAGAAAAGAATGGGGTATTGACATAAAATTCAAGATGGCGGCCGCGTTTGAAAATCGCCCTTTCATTGGTGGATCCTGAAGATCCTCCATTTTTATAAAATTTATTTTTAGCTAATTATCTACATGTATTTATAGGGAAATAACAATTAAAAAATTTTGACCCCTTGGATATGTCCATTTCTTGACGTTGCCACTGCTGCTGTCCTCGCTCTCCACTTTTGAACTTGGACCCACAAAGTGGCCATTCTTTCAAACTGATTACCATGTTATTATTCTTGTTATTGTTATTCTTGTGTGGACGGGAACACATAGCACATCCTAAAAACTTATGTGTAAATTAAAAATTCAGATTATTTAAATAATTATACTTACTTACAAAAAAAGTGCAATTTAAACTACAGCTTAAGATTGTCAAAAGGTCGCTTCGTTTGATTACGTATTGTATAGTTCCGCTTCCGAAGGATCGATTTTTTTCATCGAGGTCTTAAAATGTAGAGAAAGCAGGTTAATTTTATTGTTTTCTGTATTAGATGTGTCTTTTCAACAATTTTTCTTCAAAAAGAATGGGCCCAAAAAAAAAAACAATTTTAAAACTCGGCTGCCATCTTGCATTTTAAAAAAACGGCAATTTTGAAATTTTTCGTCGATAGTGCATTATTTTCTATAAGCAACGACACCAAGATCATTAAAATCGGTTAATAAACAAAAACGTTATTGGCCAATGAAACAAGTGCAATTTAAGTAATATTATACAACTTAGAATGACAATAAGACGCTTTGTATGATTACGTATAGCTCGAGCTCCCGATGGACCGATTTTTCTCATCGATATCTTATAATGTAGAGAAAGGTTCATTTTATTGTTTTTTTTTTCTATTGGATGTGTCATTTCGACATTTTTTCTTCAAAGAGGATTGGCCCAAACAAAGGGCTATTATAAAACGAGGCGGCCATCTTGCATTTAAAAAAAACCGGCCATTTTGAAACTTTTCGTCGATAGTCCATTCTTTTCTCTAACCAAAGACACCCAGCTGATTAAAATCGGTTAATAAACAAGAAAGTTATGGGCAAATGTAAAAAGTGCAAAATTTGTATATGCCCAGACCAGAACTATGTAATAAAGTATAAAACACATTTTAATTTTTCAATGTTCCAAACCACTTTTTCGTATTTATGTGAGACTTTACTATAGTACTGATAGTCTGGCCACGCAAAAATTACAATTCAATTGCACAAAAAACTCACGAGTTTGAAATTGAATAACAGTAAATTGATCTAGAATATGTAGTAATCAAGGTTTTATAACATTATAACAATTTTCTTATAATCGGGATTTTTAAGGTCATAAATAAAAGAATACAAAATGGAACTGGCATATCTAAATTCATTAATTAATATTATATAACCAAGTATACGCCAATCAATTCGCTGTGATTAATACTAATCACTAATCAGATTGTCTAAAAATATCAAAAATAATCGGTATACTAGATAAAAATTTGTAATACATTTAAATAATTCATGTAACAAGATACAGTAATGAGAGAGTGGGACTTTCAGATTGCAGTTAATAATTTCACACACAACATTAGTCTCGTGGTAGCCACGATTCGGTAAGGCATGTTAGAGCAGCCTTCACTCAATTAGAAAACGCGCTTACTTTGAAATAATCGTAATTTGTTTTGTTTTCCTGTTATCAGTGCCTGAGTGATGAACCAATTAAACATGTCAGGCAATGGTGAAAAGTGTTAAAGAATTGTGGGAGGAAATTACATACATTCTAAAATAATGGAGATCGACGGAGAGAACAAACCGCTCGGAGTTAATCTTCAGTTCAATGCTTCAAGCGACGATTTAGAAGAAACCGGTTTAATAATGAAAGATATTAAGCCCCAAGTACACTCCAGTATACCCGTCAAAAGAGTGAGCGCATTAAAGAGCGAAGTATTACCGTTAAATGAAGATAAAGAAAAAAATGTCTGTGATATTGATACTAAAGAGAAAAAAGAGAAAGTCGAGAATGAACTATTAATTAACCAAAGTAGTCTCTCACCGGCGGAATCCTTCAGAAAGTTGTCAAAAATAGGAAAACACACCGATGGACCGAATTACAGTATTAACTCTTTCGCCTCTCATCCTAGCAGTCCAAATTTTCGACGGGAAAACAGCGTTAGGTCTTTAAAAAATTATCACCATTTGATGAGCGAACTTCAGGCGAAACCGCCAGGCAGTGATGCGGGCAGTCACATTTCGAAACCTTACTCTGATGCTGCTTCGGTAAGGTCATGGGCATCTGTGGGGATGGGCTCGACAGATGGGAAAAAGATGATCGTTAGAAGAGTTCCTACATCGCCCGTGGAGTTATTCAACATCGTAAATCCCCCGACGTAAGTGTAGATAGACTAAACGTTTTGTATTATCTTATCATATTTATTTTTTCATTTATAAATCCTTCATATAAAATTAAATGTTATTAAATAAATAAGTTTATAAACAATACTAGCACTCGGTATTGTAAATAATTTGACGCTTTGTATTGGTCTAGAAACATCATTTCGCTACTTCTGAGCAGTTTATTTACTTGATATACTATTATTATTGCTACTGCAGTAATAAATTCTAACCAGGCGATTCGCAATATACAATTCCGATATTGTAACTGATTTTAAAATATTAGATAGAAGCCGCGAAAAGATGGATGGTCCAACATAAATGTTACGGGGAGGAAGACAATCATTACTCATCGGAATTCGGAGACTATTGTATTGTTACTGGTTCGGTACCTCTTCCAGTCCCAATGGTATTATTTAAAAGAGCGACAACATACTATTTATTTCCATTAGACAAGTTATTTACGCCATTGGCTTGGAGCCCAGTGGCGTAGTTGATTTTCTTCTCTTATTTTTATTTTAATTGAATGATTTTTTGTCTCACTGACTTGAATATAACTAATAATTTAAAATGGTAGTTTAGAAATCCATGTTACTCTTGCTTTAAGGAAACAAGAATAAATCCTATAAAAAAACTAACTTCATCTTCCATAGTAATAGTAAAGTTTATCTTCATATACAGGTTGTCAACTTCAATGGGATTGTATGGGTAACTCCTAAACCGTAAGCTTGTTAAGGTGCCTTTTACAGACTTTAAAAATGTTCAGTAGTTTCAAAAATATCCTGAAAACAGTGCAAATCGCTATTTTTAATTATTGCCAATAACACGCAAATTATAAGGTTTAGAAAAACAAAATTTAAATGAAAGTTGGCTGATGTTCAGTTGCCCATTTAAAAGTCTTAAATTTGTATTTTTATTCTTTCAACTGTAAGCGCCGCGACGCCCAATTTTTGTTTTTAATTTTTAAACTATTTTGCATTTAATTTATTTTATTATTGAATAATGTAACCAAGTCAATTTTTAAAAAAGACAATTTTACAGTTTTACTAGCGATGACACTTCTAAAACAGTTAATTGTTTATCATGGCCTACTTTGCTGTGCCTACGAATGAGTGATAATAACACTAGTGCAGACCCATCTACCAAAAAATATGGTTACACTTTTTAATGATGCCCAACCAATTTCCTTAGTCAGGCGTCCATAATAAAAACAATAGTTGGGCGTCGCGGCGCCCACAGTTGGGACAATAAAAATACAAATTTGAGAATTTTAAATAGGCAACTGAACACCATTCAACTTTTATCTAAAAAAGTTTTTTCTGAACCTTATCATTTGCGTGTTATTTGCAATAATCAAAAATCGCGATTTGCATTATTTTCAGGATATCTCTGAAACTATTGAACATTTTGCAAGTCTGAAAAAGGCACTTTAACGAGTTTTAAAATGCACAACTTTTCTTTAATTTAACCTATCTCTTAAGGTTTAGGAGTTACCCATACAATCCCATTGAAAAAATGGACATCCTGTATATCTTATAGAACATCTCGAGGACTATACATACAGGGTGGTTCGAATTGTACCTTCAATAATTTGAGAATCAATGGAAAATGTGAAATTAATGTGAGTTTTCTAAATAAATTTATATCGAAAACTTAACCGTTTCAGAAATACAGGACGTTGAAGTTAAATTTTTTTTGTATTTTCTTTATATTTCCTGAAGTAAATGGAATATTTTATTGAAATTTTGTGTGTACAGGGTGTCCAACCGAGAATTCCCCTATCATAATTCGCTTAGATCCCTTAGTTCTAATTTCAAAAACTGGATGAAAGTAGATCCCTTTTTTATCCTCAAAAGCAAGCCGAGATCTTTTTGACTTTTATAACAAAATTGACAAAAACAATTTGGTGACGACTGATTTTTTTTTAAATATCACCCTAATGGAATATTTGGATTATGCTAAATTTTCTGTTTTCCAAAAATGTAGGGTTTCATAGGTCTATTTGCTCTTAGTTTTCATGTTATTGAGCGGAGAAGATTTGAGATCATATAGATTCTCACATGTTAAAAATTTCAAGTAGGCTGTCACCTTAAAATAAAACTTTTTTATTACTTCCTTTTATTTATAAATAATAAAAAAGGTTTTGTTTTGAGGTGATAGTCTACTTGAAATTTTTACCATGTAAAAATCTATATGACAGCTTAATCTTCTTCGCTCAATAACATGAAAACTAAGAGCAAGAGACCTATGAAACCCTACATTTTTGAAAACAGAAAACTTAGTATAAACCGAATATTATATTATGTACAGGTTGTTACTTTAAAAAAAATCAGTCGCCGCCTTATTGTTTTTATCATAGAAGTCAAAAAGACCTCGGCTAGCGTCTGAGGATAAAAGAGGGATCTACTTTCATCCAGTTTTTGAAATTTTCAAATATGTCTATAACTAAGCGAGTTATGATAGGGGAATTCTCGGTTGGACACCCTGTACGTGTTCCTGAATAAGTACCACGTTTAATCACTATTTTCATTTTCCCACTTCAACCAGAGGCGTAACCACGGGGGTGTGAATCTCTATGTTTAAAGAAAAAGGGTACGCCAATGATCGAAATTGTATTTTTTTCCATATTTGAAATCTACAGTCAGTATACGAATAAAAAGTCCTCTTTTTAGTTTTCCGTAAAACGTAGGTATCGTTTTATAGTTAAATTAGAATTAGAATTCATTGCGTATATTCATTATCTTTATGTGTGCTCTCTGATTTTATTTTTAGATGGCTTTGATTCCATAATTCGAAAATCGGAAATGTATTGAAGTTGGTGGTGAGCATTTTGAACAGCTCCTCTAACGATTTTAGTTTATTTTGTGCAATATTTACGTTTAATTACGTTTTTTTAAATAATCCTTATTAATGTTTCAAATACTTTTATGGATAAACTAAGAGAGGACTTTTTATTTGTAAACTGATTGTAGATTTCAAAAATGGAAAAAAATCATTGGCGTATCCTTTTTCTTTAAACAAAGGTATTCAAAACCCAGTGGGAAGTGAGAAAATGAAAATAATGATTAAACGACATTAAACGTGGTACTTATTCAGGAACAAGTACACACAAAATTTCAATATTATATTCCATTTAATTCAGGAGATATAAAAAAAAATACAAAAAAAAATGTAAATTCAACCTCCTGTATTTCTGAAACGGTTAAGTTTTCGATATAAGTTTATTAAGAAAACTCACATTAATTTCACATTTTCTATTGATTTTCAAATTATCGAGGGTACAATTTGGACCACCGTGTATAATGTCCATATAAAACCTCCTCCTCCTTCTAAACTTTGAACGAATTGAGGTTGAATACGGAAAAAAATTATTCTTATTGATGGTATTTTTGAAAATACGAAACAGCACCAGATACATTTTTTTAAAGTCATCTTGCACCTCATTTGAAAGATATTTTAATTCCCTACACGCTTTTTTAAAAATGCAATTTCAATTATCAGTTCTCTAATAATTATTGAATAACTTGAATTTGAATAGTACGTCACATCAGATATCCCTATCGATCTGTACATGCAAAACCATTTTTGTCCGTAGCTAAGCAAACTCAAATACAGGTGTTTTTTGTCCTTTTGTTCATATCTCTTCCAACAACCACTTGAACAGTTTGCAATATTTTATTGTAAGCTTGTTGTTATCAGAGTTTTCCTAACCATTTATTCGCGGTTTTTATCTTTCTGGAATTTTGCCTTGAGGCACAATTCGACGCAGTTGCTATCTTTGAACGTCATAGGTCTTAACACATAACGGATCGTCAATGAGAGACATCTTGAACGTCCATCTGTGCAAAATATTTTCGAGGTTCTTGATTGGTTCCAATGACACTGAAACAAGGTCAGACCATCCCTTTCGGAAGATTGGATATTGATTTTGTGGTGGAAATGGCTGAGTCATGATCAGAGATAATAATACAAAGTCTCTGGTTACGAAATTATACGATATTCGTCCGCCGCCGTCTGTTTAATGAGTCCTAAAAAGTTCGACAAAGAGGAATGCAGTCCTGTAACTGTGACTGAAATTGACTGACACCATTAATTGAGGAGCATCTGCTTCAGTAATGGCTGCTCATTTTTTGGAACTGCCACAAAAAAATATGTGAGAAATTGGAGTGACCGGAATTCACACTGGTTTGGTGTAAGAAAAAACACAATTTCCTCAAAAATTAAATGTTTGTGTGAATACTCGGGGCACTACATCAAGCAAGCATTTTTTATTGGGGAAAACTTAAAACCTTAAAATTTTATCGAGTCTGAATGCACCCAAACAATCCAAAACAATACCAAGAAATTGAAATAACCTAACAGGGCGAGATTCATCGATATTATCACGAGTAAGTCATGAATCACCTGATAAGTGATACGAGCGTAGTAGTCCAATTGAATGGAAGTAATTCGTATTAATCCCAAAATATTCATTACGTAACCAGAGAGTGTTCTGGATGTACGAGAAAGAGTAATCGACAAAAGTGCTTCCTTCACCAAGGAAGCATTTTACAAAGTTCAGCAGGAAGTTTTCAATAGATTGCCAGAAGGTACAGGGTGATAATTTTCACTAGTAATCTCTAGTGCTTGAATTATTACCGGAAATTTTTCGAGTGCACAAATTTATTGAAAATTATTCCGAGTCGAAGGTTTTCTTAAAAAATTTGTGCACTAGTAAAATATCCGGTTATTAATTCCGTAGGGGATTCGGTAAGAAAATTCACCTAAATTAAATGAAAAAATAAATGAGGTTAAAAATTCGAAACGGGCAATTTTATGGTAGACGTCAAAATCACCACTTCCTCCTCCTGCTGCGAAAATCGCAGCGAGACCGTGCGATTCGCGATGCAGTTCCAAGTTGGACCCTCTACCTTGGATTTCTTGCCAGAACGGCGACGGCGATTTTTTGTTCGAAAATAGCGTTTAAAAAGCTAATGTAATTTCAATAATTTGACAGAAAAATTTCCACTTATTAATTTCGCTTAGGGTACCCTAGAGCATACAAATGTTCGGAATTTTTTTTGGGTTGCCATGGTAACGAAACCAAAAGCAAACTTCTGTGGGCTAACAATGCGACGTGTGAAATTTTCAACAAAATCTTTGAGAATTCCTGTCCAATGTTATTATTTCATTACAATGTTTAACGTGGCTGAATTTAATTCTCTTTTTGAACTTATTCTAGCAATGTTTATAATTGGAGAAGGACTGATGAAATAGTTTGTTAAAAATCAGTTTGTGGAGAAATCACATAAAATCGAAAATTTTTGGTTTTCAATTTGGAAACACTTGCAAATTTGAAATTTGAAACAAATTAGTTTGGAAGATTAAAATAGTTAAAATGCAAAAAAGGTTTTACTTGAAATTTTTTTAATACGATTTCAAGTGAGTAGTGTCACGGTGGTTGTTCCCAAAAGTGGAGCATGGCCTCGTACTTATTTCGAATAACTGTCAAGAATTACGTATATGCGTAAAGATATTCATATGGATTGTATGATCGAGGAAGATCAGATTAGACAAGCCTAACTTGAGATTATTTCCACAAAACTGCACCTGCCCAATGACAAGTATTGGAAAACCAGCTGTAATTTATGTTTGACATATATGTATACCTACCTACATACATTCTTTTTAGATTAGGTGATATCTTCATTTTTTTAATTATCCAGATATCAGATAATAATGATAATATGTAGGATACATGGATTCAGGGTCGGCATAAGAAGCGAAAGATGTGCACCGTACAAGGTCGACCGAATTAGGAAGAATTTATTAAACATATTTATATCGATTTTTTTACCATAATGAAGTCAGTTTATATTTCAAATTAAATGTTAATTCAACTGAGAGTAATCGAACCGCAATGGCACAGGGGTGACCAGAAGGCCGGTCTTACACGTTCCTTCATATTGTCGGTTTCGGTTGATTTTACAAAATAAGAAATTTATCCACGTGTTCCTTTACAACTTTCTTGAAATTTCTGCTGAAATTGCTCCAGTTGTCATTGGATTCTCGACGTCATTTGAGGATTCATACAATTTTATTTGTCGAACTGATGAGACATTTAAACGTGCATATCAGAGAGGTAATTCCTGATATTCGTAATCAAACGGTTAATGACACGAACGTATTTGACCAGGGCCGGATTTATGGCAGGGCATCCGGGGCGGGAGCCCCGGGGCCCCCACACATTGAAGGCCTCCACAAACCTTGGATTAAAAATTTAACAACAATAAACAAGCAGGTATACAGTTCATTACAAAAATTATTAATAAACTAGGTAAGTAGTTCTTTTGTCATAAAATTACATTAAGAGAGTTTGTTCCTTACTATGAATTTTCCGTTTTCAAATGGGTCACACTGTAAGTATATAGCAATTCAAAGTTAATTTTTTTTATAATAAAGTGCAAACTAGGTAAGACAGCAAAAATTTGTTAGTAATTATGGTGAACTGGTAATTTTGTTTATTCTGTTGTGTTTCTTATTTTAACATATTTTTGTATTTGTTTTAAAACATCTAAAAGGCACACAAAAGTGAAAATACATGTAGATGACTTTGCTGCGATGAAAAATGATGTACCTACAGTTAAATGTGAATTAGGTGATCAGACAAAATATATCATCATAACTGCAGATTATGAAATGCCATATTTGAATTTGAGAAAATTATTCTAATATTCCTTCAGCTTAATTAAAAAAAAAAGAGAAAAAAACATGTAAGTGTATCTTATTTATCTCTAGTATAGGTACATACTTGGATTTCAAATTAAACAGTAAACAGTATCAGGGCCGGATTTAAGGAGGAGCCAGTGGCCCCAGGCTTCCACCACTTGGGGGCCACCACCAACCGCAATAAAAATTGTGAGTCCTGTAGTGGTGGAAAAATGTTTCTTCATGAACAACTTTTTTAAAAACAAGGGAATAAGGCCCCCACCATCCCTTGGCCCCGGGCCTCCACACATGTAAATCCGGCCCTGTATTTGACAAACAACAAACAGACCAGTGAATTCTACTTTAGGCAATATTTTAGTTGCGAAAATAAAAAATTAAATTTATTTAAATAATTTAAATAAATAATTGATGAAAACAAGGTGTGAAGATATAAAACATGATTTAGTTCACTACGCCAGAAAATCTTAAATTTTTTACCACATCTGACATAAATGAAAAAAGCGTAAATCATAGTCAAAAATACAAAAAATAAATAAATAGATTATATGGAATGGTCTTCAAAAAACCCAATTTTTGGTGTCATTATTGTTAAATATTGATTATTTTTTTAAATACGTGACGTTTCGCCCAGTCTCTCTTTCGCTTCAGAGGAAGACGTTAAAAGATCGTCGAAATATGTTCTAAGCAGTCTACTCAACATTTAGATGATAGCCCATGGCTATGATGTGTTCGTGCAGGAATATTTATAAAATATACGTAATGTATTGTTTGGCCGATATTTTATGTGTAATTTACATAAATTCTTGACACCACAGTATATATTTTCTTGACACAAGCATTTTTACGCATTTTTCACGTAAGATAAGATAACATTATTACTCAGCGGAAATCCTATTTATGCAATAAAATAACTAAAATTACTTTATATTATGTCCCACAATTACATAAAATGCGGATGGGCCAAATTTGCTGACATTGTAGGGTTCAATTATATTAATAGCTATAGAAGACTAATATTGTTTGACATAATATGTACAAAATCTAAATTTATTTTTATTTTTTCTCCTTTATGTACAGAAACATTTATCTAAAAGTAATCATCTTGGCTGTCATTTAAAGCTGTTCAAAATTTTTCACTTCACATTTGCTGGCGGTATTAAATACTAAAATATTAATACTTTTAAGTTTTATCTATTTTTCAAACAGCTTATGCGAAAGTATCCAGCTCATTGATACTCGTATAAACTAACAACAGTATCCCCTATATTATTTGCCTTTTACTCTGAATTGGCACTATCAACGTCTCCTTTGAAGGAAACACATAGGTAGGTACCTAATCTGAATTCGAAATCTTATTTAATACAATATCTGTGTTGAAAGCTGGGAAAAATTGTCAATAAGTATGGAGTTACTATTGCTATACAAATGCAAATTTGTTATAGCTTCGATTTTAACCATATGTTCAAGTCTTTAACATTTTCGTAATGTTGGCAGTCTCAGTTTTCTCTCTCTTTATTTTCATGGAGACTGCTTAACAAAAGTTACGTCAAGATCGGTGGCACTTTACCAAATATTTTGTTTTCCACGAACAATAGAGCTACGGAATTCATTGACCAGTTATATGTCTCTCTCTGTTCTGCTAAGGTCAGAATAATTAATCTTTTTCAATCTATTGCACTCACGACATACATGTGATGTGGTGTAGGTACTTAAGAATCCAGTTTGTGCCAATCAATTAAAAATGTATTAATTAAAAAATGATAGATTTTTCTAGGTAATTGTTTTTGTCATTTGTTAAACCATTTTCCAGATAATTGTATTTGATAAGAATACTGGTGTGTATGTTATCATATTCACGTTTAATATCTAAAAATAGTGTGGCGATAATAATTATCGGTTAATCATCACTTACTAGTTAAGATAAGAAAATTATAACACCTTCTGTATTACAATTCTAGGATTTTGTTCGATGATTAGTTGCAAACTGGTCTATACAGCCTTTATCACAGTTTTAAGATATAAGAGTTTAAATACAAAAAGATTAGTTTGTGTGCTGGATTAAATTTTTGTAATGCATTTGGTGCTAAATGTCAATAATCTCCAGTTACATTTAATTAGCAACCAGTGATCATTCTGCATAACGAAATTATGGAAGTTAATTTGTATCCTGCTTCCATACTAGGAGTTTTCCAGTAATTCCAGTTATGCAATAAAAAAATTTTAGGGCAAGGAAGTTTATCTTAGTGGGTGTAATTGGATATTGGGTGTGTATTCCTTGTCTTAATCAACTTCTCGAACAAGCAGATTAGGGATATAAGGAACAGTTTTTTTTTTTTAATTTACTTTTAAAATTGCAAAATATCATTTGCATTATTTACTTTTATCTATAATTTAATGGAATTAAATAAAGAATTATATACAATTTGGGTATTACAATTACAATATTTTTAAACTGAAATAAAATAGTTCAATCTAAATAATCTTGTCTGACAGTTATCTCCCATGATAAAAAAATTAAAATGTTGAGTAAAAATAGAATATACCTAGTTTTTGGTTTTTTGAAATTGTTTGCATATTATGGGAATTGTCCAATTTATTTGATGTGTTATATATTTTTTTCTAGCTTTTTATTAACATTAAAAAATAAATATTAAATTATTTTCTAAGAAAGTATCGGATTATTGCTTTTGAAATATTTCACATTTTAAGTTCGACAATCGACCCTGTTCCTTTACATATTTGGCTAACTGAAAAATGACGTCATTCAGTCGTGACTTTTTAAATTGCTTTATTTTTATTATGCAAGACTATTGTTTCTGTTGTACCGATTCAAGTTTTGGTTGAAGCTACTTATTTAGTTAGTACCTAATAATGACACATTTATAATAATAAAGAACTTGTTAGTTATATTAGCGTATAGAAACACCGCCAAAATATTACAGCCAACAATTTATACAAAAAAATTTTTTTCCACTGTTATTTCACCCCATTCGAGCCCCCTGACAATTTGTTTATGTTATTCAACGGGTTAGAGATATATGAATACTCGACACAGGACAGTACTCGACATATTCTAGATTTTTTAATATGCATAGGTATTTTTCCATTTTTGTTGCTCCTAATTGACACATTTCAGAATGAATAATTACCTATATGTTAAAAAAACATATCCACGTTCGAAAACACCTATAACACTATATAGGATGTATTGTAATCGTGAAAAAAAATCGATAGTTTAATAAAATTGTTTCTCGGTCTTGCTGAATTCAAAACAGTGTTTTTGTCTGCATACTTGACAATTTATTCTGACATATTTGGATGGAAAGTCCGATATTTAAACATCATAATAAATAAAAAAGATCTTAAACATTCCCATAAGCAACACTGAAAAATATTAAAGCGTATTTTTGAGTTGTACATCATATTTTAAAGAAATCTTAATTAAATAATACCATATATTTAAAGCTCACTGTATAAGAGTTTTTGCTATTGTTGAATTTTACCGGAGATACTTCCGTAATAAAACCCGTAATTTATTAGTTCCATGAATGTCACCAAATATTTGTTTTCTCATAACAGATACCTCTACTTACATTTTTTTATTAGTAGCCAAAAATGAACTAAAGTAACAGGACAAAATTTTATATTTGCAAAACTTCTTGATTTTGTTTATTGAATAAAAGTGTCTGGTTCAAAAAAGTAAAGAATTATTTTTTACATGTAACATTTTTATTAAAAATTATATTACGATTGCTTTCCATATCCTTAATAATGGTTGGCCAAAATTTATCACAAAGTGTTCTTTTTCAATCTCAAACAGTTGGCTGTGTTGGAAAAGCGAATTATCGGTAAGTCACTATTTCTATTTTAGTATTTCTTTTTTAAATTAAATTAGTAATATCTAAATTTTCAATAAGAATTTTTAAAGAAGTTACTCTTATAAAATATAAAACCTATATACCGTTAAAATGTTCGATTTTTTTGCTTTCTCTAATAATTTTTACTGAACCTTTGAAGTGGCACTGCTCCTTATAGACACTGAAACACCGAACATTTAAAGTGCGTTTCGCCAACCAAGTTGGCCTTATAATAACTCTGCAATAAATGCTAATTTTTTTCATTTTTGTTCCAACATCAATTCTCTCGCCCACTTAATATAGACAACCTGTATACCTATTACTTTTAAATCACGAAATCCTCGCCAATGTATGTTTAATACTCAAGGTTCGTAGGGAATAGATTGCCTTGTACTTTCAACCAATGAGAGAATGTGATGTGATTGCGTAATTTACCTAATAACAATATAAAATATTCATGAATCTTTCAATTTTAAAATTTGCAGTAATATTGTTCGTTATTAATGATTTACGAACGTGAGGTTTCTTTAAAATTACAATTATAAATTCCCCCAATAGAACCGTAGTTTTATAAATTCAGTAACTATTTATAACCAGGTAGGTATCTACAATAATAGTATGTCTTTATTTACGTACAAAAATATATAAATATGTTATAATTGAAGACACTTACACTTCCTTAATGCCTTAATATCTTGGACCTTTATCCTTGAATGGATAAATTACAGGTTGGCATGGAACACGAGGAATACAAGGACAACTATTTTAGCTCGTCCTCAACAGGAAATGATCATTTTAGTTCTGCACGTCCGCTATAAAATTATTGCTTCATTCACGGACATCAAACTTAATCAAGACACATGACAAGTCTTTTTCATTCCTTCTTTCAGATAATGAGGACAATTTTCCAATTTATTACGGTTGTATTTTATAACCGTTTAGAGCATTTCAAGCTGCATATTTTTGCAAAAGACTCGAAATTATTACAACGATTATAAGCATCTCGAGTTTAGGGTTTAATTTCTTTGCCTTCTCCACTATTTAATTGGCC
Source organism: Rhagium mordax (assembly GCA_963680705.1). Lineage (NCBI taxonomy): Eukaryota > Metazoa > Arthropoda > Insecta > Coleoptera > Cerambycidae > Rhagium > Rhagium mordax. Next base: position 17,232,698 of record OY796661.1, read on the forward strand.
AAAAAAATGTTACATATTAATACTTAGACTGAAATGTCGTTTAGTCGACTTCCAGCTAGAGTGCCTATTTATTTACATATTTTAATTCAGAAATTACAGAAAGTTATGATCCAAAGTTTGTCACGGAAAGTATATAGGTATCCTAACCACCGCACCGGTGCCATATAAAACATTAAAGAGAGATTTTAAAATAAACCGCCTTAATCTTCCAATTGTTCAGCCCGAATTTTAGATTTTTCTCCAGAATCGCACTAGGGCGCAAAATTAAAAAATAAAACTCTAACTTCCAAAAGACTGGAAAAAACGTTTATGCACGTCTTCGCTATCAGAATGTCTACTTCTGAATATTTACTTTCTACAAAATGTTGTAGAAAAGACCTTTGGAAACTTTACAGTGCCTCTCCGTGAAAGGCTGTCTAATAAGAAGCACAAAGGCTCTGATTGATTCAGAAAGCGGTATTCCCTTACCTTCCTATTTTCCAGATCTGAATCCAGTTGATTCTTACCTATGAAGATTTAGAGTTAAATGTGTACGCAAGAAATACGTGACGTTACAAACCTTCATATTCTAGCTAAACTCTGTTATCATGTTTACTTAAATCATTGAAATATAAATTATTTAGGTCTATATCGTTCGATAGATTCAGTGGCAATGATATAATACGACGTCACAGCCGGTGTCTAATCTAAATAAAATTTAATTAATAGATTTGTTAATCATGACAAAGGCAATAAATAATTAGCACTTACATTTTGTCACATGAATCGTGTGACGCCTGTATTATTTTACATAATGTATAGTCAAATATTTACTACGTTTGTTAAAAATAAATTACTTTACATTCTCGTTATAATTTATTGTTCAAATTTAAACATTTAATAATGCCATATCTCTTATTGTAATAAACAGAAAAAAATATATTAAGACATCAATAATTATTCTCAATGTGATCTTAATTACTTAACACATTTTTAGTTCAAAGAGTTGTGTTAATTGTATGAAACATTATTGCAATGTTTTACAAAATGAAGGTACCTACATACATGTTGTAACATAAAATTTTAATATGGTCTAAAACACGATACCATTGAGTATAAAATAATAAAGAGGCGCAACTGTCAAGGTTTCGAGATTTTAGAATTGTATTTTTTTGCCAATAACTTCATAAGTGTCATCAATTTTTAGTGCTACGGGAAGGTATTTGTAATGTGGCTGTGTAGCCCTTAAAATTGAAGAAAATCATGAAGCTATTAGTAAAAAAATACAACACTAAAATCTCGAAACCTTGACAGTTGCATCTCTTTATCATTTTTTACTCAATGACGATACTTACTAATGACAGTGTCATTTTGATATCCTTATTACCTTATTTAAGGTTCTTCATGTTTCTTCAGTGATAAATTAATTATCAAATTGAAACAAATTTTTTTATAAGGTTTAGGCAAAATACTTTCCTTGATCAGCAGTCCTAATAATTATCCAATCTGGTAAATAGTGACAAATTTCACACTTTAGATGGCTTAAAAAGACTAAGACAAGTTCGATTGCATAACAAAATTTATCGGCGATTAATCTGTTAGTCTTTAATTAAATTTACATATACGTATATGAATTACAAGATAAATGTACAGTGTTATCATTTTGAATAAATGAATAGTGCCATATACCGTGAAAAAGAAACATGATGCAGCTACGGACACGTGTTTCGGAGCTATTGCTCCTCATCAGCAAAACGTAGCTTGAATAATGAATCCGTATGAATAGGATCAGAAACAATAACTAATAACGGTAAGAAAGTAGCAGCACACAGTACTCAATTTGTACTTTCGTGCACCATGTGCCAATTTATGGCCTCAAATGATAACAGTTAGCAAATTGGCACATGGTGCACGAAAGTACAAATTGAGTAGGTACCTACTGTGTGCTGCTACTTTCTTACCGTTATTAGTTATTGTTTCTGATCCTATTCATACGGATTCATTATTCAAGCTACGCTACGCTGATGAGGAGCAATAACTCCGAAACACGTGTCCGTAGCTGCATCATGTTTCTTTTTCAGGGTATATGGCACTATTCATTTATTCATTTTCTTGTATTATTGAACCCTGCTAAACATCACTTTGTTATCATTTTGTTTGGTAGGTACACATTTTAATTAGAATTTGTGAGGTTATTGTACAATTGAATGTCATTTTTCTTAGATATGGACATAACCATGTTTTTTTAAATGGAACACCCTATATGTTTTTATCCAGTTAGATTTCCTGATTACACTGATATATCGTACTTAATAGTTTTATTCAGGATGTTTTGAATTATTAATCAAAAACAAAAAGATTGTAGGTAAGTATTCCTACCTTTGAAACTAAAGAGGAAAGGAAGGAGTCAAACGCGAATTTTTACTGCTAGCAAATTTGCGACGGAACTATAACGTCATAGCCGCCATTTGCACCCACCATGTTTACTTGTCAGTCAAAAATCAACAAACATTTATACAGCAAATTCCGTATTTTTTAAATACTTATTATTTCATAAGAACAGTGATTACCACGTTTAATTAGTTTGGTGTTAATATTTTTTTTCACTTCTGTGAATTTATTATTATTATAACGAGCAGTTGTGTGGCGTTAGTTAGTTAAATTATGTTGATTTATTAAATTATATATAATTGTTAAGTTGTTTTTATATTAGTGCGAAGTTTGGAAGATATTCTACAACTTCCACGTAAAATATTTTTTTGTATATTCTAAAATAAACTGAAACTCACATTAAAATGTAAATTTATAGAACAGTTTCTATTATTTTCATCCACGGCCCTCTTTAAAGTTTAAATTCTAGTAGGAATACTTACCTACAAACTTTTTGTTTTTGATTAAATAATTCCGAGAATAATTCAAAACATCCTGAATAAAACCATCAAGTATGCTATATCAGTGTAATCAGAAGAAATAACCGAATCTAACTGGATAAAAACATATACGGTCTTCTATTTAAAAAACATAGGTTATGTCCATATCTAAAAAATTGACATTCATTTGGTTTTTTATTACTGCCAAATAAAAATTTAGGAAAAATATCCTGCAACTTTTGTATAAAACATTTTTTTCTAATTTCTACAATAAACTCACAAATTCAGATTAAAATATGTACCAAACAATATAATAACACCACCGTACATAAACTATGATAACACTGTACAATTTCTTAAAGAAAATTCGAAAAAATATCCCTGTTTATAACAATATTTTCTTATTACTGTAATAATTTCATTTTTCACCAATATAAAATAAAGCGTATAAAACGGAAGGAAGGGGTGATGCAAGCGGATACGTTAAATATTATCTTATTTACTATTTCCACAACTGAGTTATACATAGATATTGTTAAAAATATTATTCATAAGTCAAATAATATACAGTGTCACCGGTTTTACTCGGAAAAATTTAATAGGTGATAGATCTCGCAAAAATAAAAATAAAAGTTCATATGAACTATGAACTTGTATCTTTTAAAGCTTCGTTTTCGTTTTCGAGATGCTAAAGTTAATTAAAAAAAGCTTGGCACGTTTATAGCAATAAATAATTTAATGTAGTTAGATTTAATTTAACTATTCCAGGAGCGGCGCTGGGGCATCATAACTAGATATTTTAGAACAAAATTTGAGCAAGTCCCTGCTTTCTTATAAATTTGATATTATATTTAGATTGAGTAAATAAAAATACAATTTTTTGTCTCTTGAATTTTTTGTCTATCTTGCTTACTTTTCGAGAAAAAAAATTAAATTTGTTTATCCGCCCGCGCATAAAAAATAAATAAAAAATTCAAGAGACAAATAAGTGCATTTTAAATTACTCAATTTATACATCAAATTAAGCTCCTTATTTATTACTAGAAACGTGAAAAATTTTATCAAAATCGGCCAAATATTTGAAAAAATAAAGTTTTTTTACATTAATTTTAACACCCTGTATCTCGAAAACATACATAAGATCATATGATCTTTTCTTTTTATTTTCGCGAGATCTACCGCCTATTAATTCTTTCCGAGTAAAACCTGTACCTGTACAGGGTGTTCACGCGAGAATTGAACCCCCGCCTAGATCCCTCCACTTTGACACAATTTGAAAAATAAAAATTCGTTCCTATACGATTTTTTCCGTAGTTTTCAAATATGTCCATCATAATTTCCTATATCTCGTCATATACAGAGTGTTGCATATTTTTTTTCAACTTGTGTGACACCCTGTATGTATGTAATTATCGTAGTTGGTGCAGTTTTTCATTCTGAACACAAATAAAAGAAAAAATCTAACGGACTCAAGTCCGGACTTCGAGCTGGCCATGCTATAGAACCGCGGTTACCCATCCATTGACCATAGGTATTGTTTAAATAATTAACCACCGGTAAAGATTTTGTGGGGAGTGCTCCGTATTGTTGCCAGATTACGTTGCCATATCTTCTTGGAAAGCGAATATCTTGCAGTAACTGGTATATTTAATTTCTTAGAAAGTTAAAATAACGATGGCCTGTTAAAGCGCCATCGTAATATATTGGGCCGATTATTTGATTTGATCATTGATAATTCCGCACCATACGCTGAAAGACTGCCCCAGCTTTAACCAGTGACGTAGACGTTAAAACTGGGGCAGTCTCACTGGTTGAAGCTGGGCAGTCTTTCAGCGTATGGTACGGAATGATCAATTATCAAATAATCGGCCCAATATATTACGATGGCGCTTTAACAGGCCATCGTTATTTTAACTTTCTAAGAAATTAAATATATCAGTTACTGCAAGATATTCGCTTTCCAAGAAGATATGGCAACGTAATCTGGCAACAAGACGGAACACTCCCCACAAATCTTTACCGGTGGTTAATTATTTAATTAATACCTATGGTCAATGGATGGGTAACCGCGGTCCTATAGCATGGCCAGCTCGAAGTCCGGACTTGAGTCCGTCAGATTTTTTCTTTTATTTGTATTCAGAATGAAAAACTGCACCAACTACGATAATTAGATACAGGGTGTCACACAAGTTGAAAAAAATATGCAACACTCTGTATATGACGAGATATAGGAAATTATGATGGACATATATCAAAACTACGGAAAAAATCGTAGTATAGGAACGAATTTTTATTTTTCAAATTGTGTCAAAGGGGAAGGATCTAGGCGGAGGGTTCAATTCTCGCGTGAACACCCTGTACATATAACGAATGGTTGTGTCGGTAGTTGTAACCTTAGTTTCGGTTCTAACAGTTGATTTTTCATTTTTTGATTCGTAGGTGAACGACGCAAGGTGGCTGTCCTACCAGTTTTTTCCCGAAACTAAAAGAAATCTGATTTAAAATATAGGGAAGGGAAGTGGAAAGTGCTCAAAAAAATATGTTTGAAAAACTTTTACCAATTCTGGATAAACCAGAAGTCGAATGTGTCATCTAAAAATTAAAATGTACCTCAAATGAACTGTCCACTTTACATGGATCATCCTGTACGTAATTCAACTAAGGAAAATCAGTATTCAAAATCGCCAAAATCAGTGGTACTTATAACTTAAAATCACATCACTTATTGCCTTCAGGACAGCCTTAACTTTGAATTTGGGGGTTTATATTCATTTAAAAATGACATATTATTCAAAGGCAACGGATAGTTTTAAAACCAGTGTATAATATTGTTATTTTTTATTACGATAAGGTAATATATTTCCAAATAAGTAAATGATAGTTATTTTTTTATTGTCTAATAACTAGTAGGTATACAAAAAGTATGATTCACTTGTTGAATTCATAAGGTGTTTTTATAATTTAATTTTGTATTTTATTCGTATAATTTGCACTAGTCAATAATGAATTGAAATACTCGTAATTAATATTCATCGTCATATCTGTTCTGCGAATCTCTATACTCTATGACGCCGAGCAAACCAACAAATAGCGATAAACGTACAAATATTCCCATATTTGACCGCCAACCTGTCCAGCATCATCAAACGTTATATCCTTAAGCAGATTCCTAATCATAAGGCACTTTTTCTTTATCAAATTTTGGAATTTTCCATAAAACCAGGTTACTTTTATAATTTATACAAAAATTGTTTGGAACAATTTCCTACAATGTTTTCTTCTTTTTCTCAAAAAATCAACCGGGGGAATGTTTACGCATAAAACTTAAATAAAAAACGACAAAAATAATCAGCGTGAAATAATTTGGTAAAAAGGTACATAATCACAGCCGACCGACCGATGGTCTCATATTTTTCCACATTTGTTCTCTCGAAAGTTATTTTTTCATACAGAATAATTTCAATAACTAGTGCTAAAAGTTATGTAGATTTATTGTATTGCAAATATCCCTAAAATTTTAAACAGTTTTTATAAAGAAGTAAGTTGTTTCACGCCAGATTTTTTAATTAAAAATTAGTTTCAATGATGCTAACTGATGGTTGACGGAATCATTTTTATTAGTAGGAACTATTTCAATGTGAGTATAACATCATAGATTTATCATCTTTTTACTTTCTTAATGCTTCGTTTTTTTTAAGAATATGATTCTACCTCGCTAACACTTAAAGCTCAATTAAATTAAACTCACCTCCAGCCTCGCCCCATGTCAAAATTCAAATTTCACATTAATTCGGCCTTAAGTTAACATCTAAAGCTACGTATTTATTGCAGCATTATTGCCAAATTGCACTGACTTACACAAGCAAAATGGTTTATTGCAATTTGCATCAATTTTTGGCACTCGATGCAGATAAAGATACCACATTGAAAGAAATAACAAAATGTAAACACTAGCGAAAGATAACTGAGTTGGTGCTGAAAGTGTAAATAATGGAGGTGGAAGAAAAATACCTATTTTTGTCATATTTAGTCAAATTAATTCGTTCACATTGAGGTGCAACTATTCAAAATTGTTATTTAAATGTGTATGCCGCTAATTATCAATGTCAACATAAAATTGTAGACTAATGTTACTAATTTATTATAATGAGCAACTTATTAATGGGATATAAATAAGGCAACAGTTTACTATTATTAATACTTTAAAATTAATAATAGAGTTGTGTAGATGAGTGTTAAACAAGGTGTGGATTCCATTAAATCAAAATTGGAGAATAATGGATATTCTATAGTTAAATTGATGTAAGTACAAAATTGTGGTATTGGCGGTATTGCGTAGATAATAACAACAATAATTTATTTTGCCAAAATAGTGCACTTATTGAAAAGACTGACAGAACACATAAGTTGCGACAGAAATTCTCATTTTACGTATTAAAAATTGAGAAATTAGCAAAAATAAATTTATGTGGCGACCGCCCAAACGTCATAACTTCTAGCCCCACTGCCCGTGATTGCGTGATTATGCAAATGCAGTATTGGCTCCAAATTAATTGTCTACTTGAAGATTTTTTTCAGAAGTAACATTTTGTTGACAATTATTTTTTCTTGAGTTTTTGGGTCTCTTTCTTGTACGCGTATTAAAAATCGAGGTTTGGTTTGCGGATATTTAAAATACACCAAAGTGCCATTATAACAATACACAAATGTCCATAAAATCAGACTGGAGAACAAAAATAAAAAAATTAAAAATCGCACTTTAGTTAGAGTACATGGTACTTACAACATCTTGAACCCAAACCACCTTAGATATTTTTTCAGAGTTATGGAAATACCGGTGACCATCAATTACTTAGATTACCTATCTAATTATACTATCGATTCAACGCCTACACTTAATGTACTACTAATACAAAATACAATAAATACCGACCTATCCCCTTCCTATTTTTACATCAATTACATCCATAAACTATGTGAAATTAAAAAGTACAAAGCACATAATTCTGCCATTTGACGATATAATCCAGCTTTATTTTTTTAGATGAAATATCTCTATTGTGTATATTTTATATCAAATTAAAACAATAAGCAGATTATGCATGGATAAACACACATATAAATATGGTAAAGTTTACGTTAAATCAAGATAATCATTACCAATGAGAAAGTAACTTTACGAAATTTAGCACCATATACTCGTACATCATTTTTATGTAGGTATATGATCTACATTCAAATAGTGAAATCAAAACAGTTCTCGTTAAATATGAATGAGGTAATATGTATTACACAGTACTACACGTTACCTACCGTGAAAGCGGAAATAATTACAAGGTTTTATAAAACCTCATGAAACACATGCCCACTAAATTGATTGTCTATAATATTTTCCAATTTTATTACTGATATTGTACATATGAATTAAATTATACATTATGATCTTGAATTCAACTTTAGTCTTTTGGAACAATTTCATAATTATTATTAATAAATTACATGTAAAGTTTCTTGAAATATATTTCATATAGATACTTGTATGACCCTTGTGCATTTATACCATCTGGTGAATGAAAATTTATTATGCTCATACATTGAGTGTATATGAAAAGAATATAAATCATGCGAATCCACCGTATTATGTAATTACCAGGATTAAATACGTATTTACCACCAATGTATGCATCACCATTTCTCACATGAATTGAGTATTTGCAAAATTCAAGTTTTATAATTTTATACTACAAGCATAATAATAACAAAAATATCCAATTTGATATACAGGGTGTTCCGGGAAGAAAGGGAACTATTTTAAGGACGTATTCTATAGGTCAAAATAAGAAAAAAGTTCCCACAAGAGTATGAAAATGCTTCCTTTTCGAGATACAGGGCGTCAAAAAAATAATTAAAAATACGTTTTTCTGCAAGCAAATAACTGAACTGGAGCACAATAATTGAAGTGGATTTTGGAGAACGATAAAATTTAACATAAATATAAAGGCCTGGATAATCACCCTGTAGATAAAAGAAACAAAAAATTAATTATTTTACAGACGGTTTGAAATCGAAAACAAATATCAGTGACGCAGAAAAACAGTTTTTAATTATTACTCGAAAACGATTTGTCCTACCAGAAAAATTCAAGAGGCCTTTTCTTTTTAGAATTGGTTGCTGATTAAGAAACCAACGTTTTGAAAGAACGGTGGTGGTGAATTATTTTTTTGGAACTGATGGAATTGTCAAAACTCATTGAATCGAAAAAAAGTGTTTCCATGCTAACTAGTGTTAGTGCATGCCAAAACTCATTTTAATTTCTTAAATCGTTTTCGAGATATTTAATAAAAAAATTTTAATTATTTTTTTGACACCCTGTATCTCGAAAAGGAAGCATTTTCAGACTCTTATTTATAGGAATTTTTTTCTTATTTTGACATCTAGAATCCGTCCATAAAATAGTTCTCTTTCCTCCCAAAACACCCTGAATTTTATCTTCTACTTCTAAACATACAAATATAAACTTTGTTGGGCGTAAAAATCATTGAAGCCACTTTAAAACGCACCCATTGTCGAATCTATTAAAACAACTACATTGGGCGAATTCAAAGCGTCCAAAGTAAAACATATTGAAATTAAAAAATATTAAACTTAGGAATAAAATTCACTCATTTCAGCCGAAAGTAGTAGTAAGTAGCCACTTACCAAAAAACTATATCCCCAAGACTATAACATTCAAGAAAATGTACATGTCTTTTCATTCTAAAAGTTATTTGTGGCATTCTTTATTAATTTTTTTTCTTAATTTATTTGGGATTTATTACCAGATGAATATTTTGAAAATCCAGGTAATCTAAAAAATATATTGAAAAATAACCTCTACGTCTTTGCTTTATAATGGACAGGTTGATTTTTGACATAAAATACAAATCAAAATATTTTACACACCTTTCCTTTATAAATACTTAATTTCTCCCTTTGAAAGGAACTGCTCCTCTGATGCAGAGGCGTAGAGGTGATTTTTTTAAATAATCCAGATACGTTTTCGATCCTCGGGATAATCAAAATATACAAGAAAATGTGGTAAAAAATCCCAGATAAAGACAGAAAATGAATTGGTTATTTATCAATTTAATATACTGATGCGGTTGCGGTATATCATTTCCTCCTCATTCCAATACGTTATACTTTATTTCCACTGTAACAATAAGATTTTTTTGTATATGCTTTCTCTGCTGGCATACAAACGTTGGTAACTTCCACTTCAATCGTCTTATGAATATTAATAATTTTTATGATCAATTAATTATTTTGTAGTTTAATATGCAAGATTTTGAAATATAAAAGCATAAACAAAGTAAAAAATACTTTATAATGCTATAACTATATAAATATGAAAAATATTTATACCTACATATATCTTATGTGCGTTTATTGTTTTTGCAGGCCTCCAGAGGAATACGTATATGATGATGAAAGTGAGGAAGGAAGCGGTGATGATGAAGACAGCGAATATATTAAACCAAGGAGACAACACTGGGCAAATAAATTTCAGTTTGTACTTGCTTGTGTGGGGTACAGTGTAGGACTAGGTTCGATATGGAGGTTTCCATATTTGTGTTACAAAAGTGGAGGAGGTAAGGGGACCGTTTAAAATTTTTCAAATTTGTAGCTCTTAGCACATTTCTTCCTAATATATGAAATTAAAATAATTTTCTTCTATAACATATTTAAAGAATGTTGAAACATTTATATGATTTATATATACACCAGAAAAGGACTTTAAATGACCTTTTGCATCAAGTAACTGTGAGAGATAAGTACATCCCTCTGGTGGTCAGTTGCTACTACCAGTCAAGACATCGAAGATGTCTCGTGACCGATAGCGGCTTGCCAAGCAAGCACCAAGAGCGGCGACCTCTAGCCCTGATGGACTAAAACATGCTTAATAAATAGGATTATAGGAAACAACTACTGGACGAGCAAAGACCCCGACTCCCATTGAATTATACCTATAAATCCAAAATTGGTAGCCAAATTTGTTATTTGTCTTTTCTCCACCAGACACAGACCGGTTTCGAACTCTTTATGTTCTCATCAGTGTGCCACAGGTAGCTGAAAAGACAAATAACAAAGGCAAACCAAACTGGTCTATGGCAGACCCAGCACATAGTAACTGTGAGAGATAAGTACATCCCTCTGGTGGTCAGTTGCTACTACCAGTCAAGACATCGAAGATGTCTCGTGACCGATAGCGGCTTGCCAAGCAAGCACCAAGAGCGGCGACCTCTAGCCCTGATGGACTAAAACATGCTTAATAAATAGGATTATAGGAAACAACTACTGGACGAGCAAAGACCCCGACTCCCATTGAATTATACCTATAAATCCAAAATTGGTAGCCAAATTTGTTATTTGTCTTTTCTCCACCAGACACAGACCGGTTTCGAACTCTTTATGTTCTCATCAGTGTGCCACAGGTAGCTGAAAAGACAAATAACAAAGGCAAACCAAACTGGTCTATGGCAGACCCAGCACATAGTAACTGTGAGAGATAAGTACATCCCTCTGGTGGTCAGTTGCTACTACCAGTCAAGACATCGAAGATGTCTCGTGACCGATAGCGGCTTGCCAAGCAAGCACCAAGAGCGGCGACCTCTAGCCCTGATGGACTAAAACATGCTTAATAAATAGGATTATAGGAAACAACTACTGGACGAGCAAAGACCCCGACTCCCATTGAATTATACCTATAAATCCAAAATTGGTAGCCAAATTTGTTATTTGTCTTTTCTCCACCAGACACAGACCGGTTTCGAACTCTTTATGTTCTCATCAGTGTGCCACAGGTAGCTGAAAAGACAAATAACAAAGGCAAACCAAACTGGTCTATGGCAGACCCAGCACATAGTAACTGTGAGAGATAAGTACATCCCTCTGGTGGTCAGTTGCTACTACCAGTCAAGACATCGAAGATGTCTCGTGACCGATAGCGGCTTGCCAAGCAAGCACCAAGAGCGGCGACCTCTAGCCCTGATGGACTAAAACATGCTTAATAAATAGGATTATAGGAAACAACTACTGGACGAGCAAAGACCCCGACTCCCATTGAATTATACCTATAAATCCAAAATTGGTAGCCAAATTTGTTATTTGTCTTTTCTCCACCAGACACAGACCGGTTTCGAACTCTTTATGTTCTCATCAGTGTGCCACAGGTAGCTGAAAAGACAAATAACAAAGGCAAACCAAACTGGTCTATGGCAGACCCAGCACATAGTATAGTAGTTATCTCTCACAGTTACTATGTGCTGGGTCTGCCATAGACCAGTTTGGTTTGCCTTTGTTATTTGTCTTTTCAGCTACCTGTGGCACACTGATGAGAACATAAAGAGTTCGAAACCGGTCTGTGTCTGGTGGAGAAAAGACAAATAACAAATTTGGCTACCAATTTTGGATTTATAGGTATAATTCAATGGGAGTCGGGGTCTTTGCTCGTCCAGTAGTTGTTTCCTATAATCCTATTTATTAAGCATGTTTTAGTCCATCAGGGCTAGAGGTCGCCGCTCTTGGTGCTTGCTTGGCAAGCCGCTATCGGTCACGAGACATCTTCGATGTCTTGACTGGTAGTAGCAACTGACCACCAGAGGGATGTACTTATCTCTCACAGTTACTATGTGCTGGGTCTGCCATAGACCAGTTTGGTTTGCCTTTGTTATTTGTCTTTTCAGCTACCTGTGGCACACTGATGAGAACATAAAGAGTTCGAAACCGGTCTGTGTCTGGTGGAGAAAAGACAAATAACAAATTTGGCTACCAATTTTGGATTTATAGGTATAATTCAATGGGAGTCGGGGTCTTTGCTCGTCCAGTAGTTGTTTCCTATAATCCTATTTATTAAGCATGTTTTAGTCCATCAGGGCTAGAGGTCGCCGCTCTTGGTGCTTGCTTGACAAGCCGCTATCGGTCACGAGACATCTTCGATGTCTTGACTGGTAGTAGCAACTGACCACCAGAGGGATGTACTTATCTCTCACAGTTACTATGTGCTGGGTCTGCCATAGACCAGTTTGGTTTGCCTTTGTTATTTGTCTTTTCAGCTACCTGTGGCACACTGATGAGAACATAAAGAGTTCGAAACCGGTCTGTGTCTGGTGGAGAAAAGACAAATAACAAATTTGGCTACCAATTTTGGATTTATAGGTATAATTCAATGGGAGTCGGGGTCTTTGCTCGTCCAGTAGTTGTTTCCTATAATCCTATTTATTAAGCATGTTTTAGTCCATCAGGGCTAGAGGTCGCCGCTCTTGGTGCTTGCTTGGCAAGCCGCTATCGGTCACGAGACATCTTCGATGTCTTGACTGGTAGTAGCAACTGACCACCAGAGGGATGTACTTATCTCTCACAGTTACTATGTGCTGGGTCTGCCATAGACCAGTTTGGTTTGCCTTTGTTATTTGTCTTTTCAGCTACCTGTGGCACACTGATGAGAACATAAAGAGTTCGAAACCGGTCTGTGTCTGGTGGAGAAAAGACAAATAACAAATTTGGCTACCAATTTTGGATTTATAGGTATAATTCAATGGGAGTCGGGGTCTTTGCTCGTCCAGTAGTTGTTTCCTATAATCCTATTTATTAAACTTTTGCATCAAAATTAATCGTTTTCCTTTTCTTTTTTAAGTTAATCAAAATTTTGAGAAATTATATGCTGTTACATTAAACATATTGTATGATTAAGCGGAAAAGCTATTACTTTTATTAAGTGAATTTCGCTAAAAGCCATAATTATATATTACTTATTTTATATTTTTTTAGCACCTGTTGCTATGTACCGTTACGTACTACTTACATATAATTATGGTTAATAAAAATACATTAATATTATTGTTAATACAATCAGCTAGAGAATTTGAAAATTTATTTTTTCTGAAATATATGTTTTCCATAAAACAATAATATGTTTCAATCGAAATAATTTATGTTAATCTGTAGGTATTTCATAACAAAAAAGGTAAATTAAAATTCGCAGTAAGGGTATTAAATGATATTTACGGATATCGATTGTATATGATGCATTTAAATTCTATGAAACTGTGATTGTGATTGTTATAATGTATGACAAGAAAATATAATAAATTATAATAATTGGCTCTATAATTTTCTGCATATAAATACCTTTCATCAATAGCTATAATAATGAAACTCAGCAAAAACCAGTCATGAAATATTGTTAATTGTATCCAGTTTCTTTAGAAAGATTGCAAGATTGTTATGTATTTTCGATTTTCATGTTTGATATTACCAGATGCCTAATGGGAATTAAATTGCAGGAAGTAAATTTGGGAATAAATGCAATTATCAAAATTAAACAATATAAACCTTTGATGAAAAATAATTTTAAATAAACACATGAAAATTTCTGTGTGTACTTAGAGACTTGACAACCTTGTTGCCCTTTTCATATTTTTTATTTAGGTCAATTATTTATAACTAGAAGTAAAGAGAAAATTTGAAAACATTTACTAATAATAATAATTCTCAAAAGACTGTTGTATTTCCCGATATTTAAAAAAACACGATGTATTTATTTAGTATATTTATAATTAGAATGACACATCAATTAACATTTATTTTTAAGAAATTTAGTGTGTAATTGTGTAAATAATGTTTTAGCCGTTTTCCTGATACCATACGCCATCATAATGGTATTTATAGGTGGCCCAATGTTGTACATGGAATTAGCTGTAGGACAATTCACGGGTAGAGGACCCATAGGAGCGTTGGGTCATTTATGTCCTTTATTTAAAGGTAAATATATAAATATAAAATAAAAACAGGAATAATAGGATAAAACATATACCTATTGTAACAATTTGTTTTCTGATTTGAAAGTAAAAAAATATGAAATAATGTATATAAACGTATGACTAAAAATGCTTCCTAAAAAGAAATTAATCTATATCCGCAGAGTTATGAAATTTAGTATGCCATTTAGTAATATGTTAACACGTGTTATTATTTCATGATTATTACAAATAATAATTTAGCCACTGCTGCTGATTCTCTCAACATTATTTAAAAAACACCCCGTATTTACCAGACTACCAGGACAGCTGTAGGTACATTTTTAAAAGAGAGAAATCCATCCATATAAATAATTTATTTTTTATAATCATTCCCATTATTCATTCAATTTAATAATTTAAATAGTGTTTTTATTACAGGAACCGGTTTGGGCAGCGTGGTGATATCATTTTTAATGTCTACATACTACAGTGTTATAATAGCATACGGCGTTTATTATTTTTTCACCTCCTTCAGGGCGAAACAGCCATGGGAAGATTGCAGTCATAGGTGGAATACCAAACATTGTTGGATTCCTTCTCAATCTCACCAAAATCAAAGCAAACCACTTTTTAGTCAGTCGCCTGCCGAGGAGTTCTATGAGTAAGTAGGCAATTTGATTGTCTTATAACCTTTAGAGAACAGTAATTCTTTCGTAGTCGAAAAGTCCTTCAAATTGGAAGTGGAATTGAAGACACTTATATTCTTCGATGGGAACTAGTAGCATGCCTGATTTGCGCTTGGGTATTAATTTATTTTGCCATATGGAAGAGTATTAAGTCCTCTGCTAAGGTTCGCTATTTCACGTCAACTTTTCCTTTCGTTATTATAATAATTCTGCTTATTAAATCGCTGACGCTAGAAGGAGCCGACATGGGCATGAGATACTTTTTTAAACCTAAATTTGAATTACTTCTAGATGCCAAGGTAGGTTTATAAGATGTTCATATTTTCGTCTGTCTTTAATTAATATGTAACAATGATATGTGCATGCTTATTGAAGAGATTCTGAACTAATATTGCAGGTTTGGGTAAGTGCAGCTTGTCAGACTTTTAATTCAATGGGATGTGCATTTGGATCAATGATTTGTTTTGCTAGTTACAACAAGTACAACAACAATATTTTGCACGATACAATCGCAGTTTGGTTGGTTAATGGTATTACCAGTCTTATTGTAGGGATATTTGCATTTGCTACAATTGGAAATATTGCCACAGAACAAGGGACATCGATAGAAGACGTAATTGATGATGGTAAGTATAAAAAGCAAAATATATTATGCATATTATATTGCCTTTCATCATTATTATCATGCTTGAAATATTAAGGATCATACAATTTCAAATTATCTAAAAAACAACAAATACCAATTTGTTATGAATATTTCTCCTCATTATCGTAAGGATAGTTGTTTCTTCTACCCGCACATAAATTAATTGTTCTATTATCTAAACCAAAGCATATTCGTATGTAACATTTGCTTATCCATCTCTTACATAAATTATAATTATTAGTATTAATAGGTGATAATACTTTAAATTTTAGGTCCCGGTTTGATTTTTGTGGTATACCCTCAAGCCATGGCCAAGATGCCGGCCTCTCAGCTGTGGGCTGTATTCTTCTTTTTCATGCTAATCTGTTTGGCACTAAACAGCCAAGTAATAACATATTTGTATTAATAATGTGGTGTAATATAATCTCATTCAGATTTTTTCAGTTTGCCATTGTAGAAGTTGTGGTGACCTCTATTCAAGATGGATTCCCAACGTGGATAAAAAAAAATCTGATGTGCCACGAAGTTTTAGTGCTGATTATATGTGTCATATCGTTCCTTTGTGGAATACCTAACGTGACACAGGCAAGTACTTAAAATATTATTAGTTACTTTGTTATTTATCAGTCTTCTTATAAAAAGCTTAAAAAAACGGTGAAACGGGTTGCCACTTTTATCTCTCCGAAAGTGTTGGAGATAACTATCAAATATTTCTTAGTCCTAAATTAAGGTAGATGCCTAAATATAGAATGATATGTGTCTGGAAATTTCCAGATACACAGAATATCATATTTTTAAGATTAAGTAGAAGCCATGATTTAGATATATGACCATGTTCACAATAACAAATTTTATTGATATATATACAGAGTGTAACATCGTCTATGTCTATATTTGTCATATAATTTTTAATACTATGCAAGACTGGATTTCTAAAAAAAAAAAAACTCACTGTAATTAGTACCAGAGCATTAAACTGTCTGTGAAAAAGGAAATTTGGTTTTATCACATCAAATGCACTAACTTTAAAATCACTGATTTGTACTCGGTACTCAATGTTGGTAATGCAAGTATATCACCGATCATTATTGTGTTTAGTGAATATAGTTTCTAGCTTCCGCTCATGGTAATAAATATTTTAATACACTATTACAGATTAATTTATATCATTGGCATGATGGCATGGCATCATAATATCTTTATAAATAAAGATTATATAATCTTAATACTATATTAATCTACCAGATTTATAAAAGATTTTGCTAAAACTCTGGAATGGGACAGGTAGAATTTCTAAGAAAATATGTGTAAAAAATATTTTTCAATTGCTAGATGAGAAAAATATCTAATTCAATATTCATCGTATTTGAAGTATATTTTTTTTGTTATCCAACAATTGAAAAGAAAAATTTGCATTAAAATAACAACTCCAGTTGTTTTAGTTCACACAAAATAAAATTTGTTTATTAATATCTGGTGTTAATGAGAAAAAGGTTAAATTATATCTTGTGCTTCTGTAAAGATCACATAAACAAAAAGCAGTAGACAATTTTTGAATCCACAATTGCGTAAGAATAATTTAAAATGTTTAGTTTTCTCTTTCTTGGTATAATTTTCACTATTGTAAAATGACACTCTGCTTATAATAACCACTAAATAAGTCAGTTTCACACACTTCTATAAAATATGCCATTAAAAATACAATTTACAAAATAAAACTTTATTTTTAGGGAGGAATATACTTTTTTCAATTGATTGATCACTATGCAGCTTCTATATCAATTATGTATTTGGCATTTTTCGAAGTAATTGCTGTAACATGGTTCTATGGCGCGTGGAGGCTGAGCAAAAATGTAAAAACAATGACAGGGCGACATCCTGGATTTTTCATAAAGTTCTGCTGGATGATAGCCACACCTTTAATGATCTTTGCTCTCTGGGTATTTTTAATTATCGATTATGAACCACCGACTTACAATAATGGTGTATATCATTATCCGGGATGGGCTATCGCCATTGGCTGGATTATTTCAGCTTTATCAATACTGTGTATTCCAA
The DNA here is from genome assembly GCA_963680705.1 of Rhagium mordax. Classification (NCBI taxonomy): domain Eukaryota; kingdom Metazoa; phylum Arthropoda; class Insecta; order Coleoptera; family Cerambycidae; genus Rhagium; species Rhagium mordax. The sequence continues at coordinate 17,250,717 of OY796661.1, forward strand.
TTTATATGATAGTCGTTTTTGTTAATTCTGCAGGGTCTACTTTCTTGGAGGTAAGTTTCAGATAATTATAGAAATTAAATATATTTGCATTATAATACATATCACATAAAATTACATACATTTATTGCAGTTTTTTATGCAATATTTAATTTTACTTTTAAAAATAAATAAACATTCAAACGCAGTTCGTCTGCGATTTATTTGCATGTTTTTGGGTTTTTGCTTCGCAGGAATCGCATGTATATAAGCGCACTACGTACTCAAAAAGCAAAAGTCCCAGTTGGCATTTGCTGACTCGCTGAGCTGGCCAGACCGCCACTGCATTTGTGCTTAATTGGAAATAATCGCTAGTTATATACTTAAAATTGTATCATTGTATCATCTTTATTGCATGAACTAAAATAGTATTTAATGAAACAATAGTTTCCAATAAAAACAAGATTTTTTGTACAAAATATGAAACTTAAAAATATTGAAATAAATGGTGTTAATTGTTTTAAAAATGCTTAAATGTCGTCAGAAAAATAAATTGTCACTTTATTGAAATTTCCGACAGATTTCTCTGAATTTAGATTGTTTTTTGCAACATTATTTTTTATGTAAACAAAATATTATGATAAAAATTGTACTTAAGACCTAAGCAAATATTAATTATCTAGATAAAAATCTGTGAATTAATTTCTTAATGAAAATATTTAATATTTATCAAGTTGATTCAGTACAATACGAGTACACAAATACACAGTTACATTCTTTATATTTGGAGAAAATCAATAACCTGATATTTTAATTATTAAGTAAATTCCCACATAATTTTAAATTTCAAAAAAAATTTGAAATGATGAGATGGTGCCTTGAAATGTTATTAAACTTAATTGTTTCTTGTTGGAAAGCACTTAGTATTAGCCATCATTGTTGTACATTTAACATAAAAACAATTTTACAACCCAAAAATTCATCTATATTTTAAGGTGGGCTTAAGCATAGAATAAAGAGGTTTTTTACATATTTCTGTGGCATCCAGTGATATCGAACTTTTCTAAATGTGAAGAGCATAAAATTACTTAACTCATTCATGTCCTTTTGTTTTACGAAAATTAAAAGTATGCCGATCGATTGTACTTATATTATGTAGGGTTAAATATATAACTACAACTACAGATTGAAGACTCACTTTTTATATTTGAATTTAATCTATAATACAATTATTCATTTTCAGAAATTTAAGAATTCCATAAAGTCTGATTTGCTGGAAAAGTGCCCTAAATGCGACGAAATGGATTGCGAGTGTATATTAAACGATGAAGACGTGGGACCTATGCTTGTTATGCATCCGTCAGATATTAAACAGGATGAAAATATACCTGCAATGCCTTTTTATACTTCAGTTAGAAGTTCCCCCTTTTTACAAAGAGGTGACAACATGTCATATCCAAACAGCGTAACTAGCCCAAGTGATACATTAAGCCAGTACGATAATGTAAATAATATACAGCCAAACACTAAAGAATCTAAGTAATTTGGTATATCGAGTCACAGTGCAATACTTTAATTTATAATTTAATTCTTTTAATCTTGAAACTCCTCATTATGAATTGCTATTTTAAATCAAATCGACACAACCTATTGACGAGTTAATTGTAATAATGAGGTAAAGCAACATTCAGCTGTTTTATTTGACTGAAAACTTGTTTTTGTAATTGATAAAGAAACTAGAACGGCTTATAATTCTGTAAACTCATTTTCGACTTTACACAGTGAGGACTAGTTGCTTTAAAAAGAAAAAATACAAAAGATTATTGTTATCAAAACTGCCATTTTTCGTCAATTAAATTTTTTTTGTTAATATCGGTCTCGCAATGATAAATGTTTTAAAGTTAACTTAATTTGGAAATATTATTTTTTAACAATTTCATAAATTAGTTATTTATATTACAATGTGATCATAGTATGCATCATATGGGAAACCTTTTATTTTTTATATATTTATTTTTGATAAAAGTTGGTGCTTCCCCAAAAACTAAAAACGCACCAAGTAAGTCTTGAAAACTATTATTATATGCAAGGGAGGAGCAAAACTATGAATTTAGTTTCTGAGTAAGTAGGTAGGCTAATTTTTTAAAATTGGGGAAAATTTAATTTAAGTAAATTTTTTAATAAAATGATTAAAAACAATGCTCTGTCATAAACAAATTACATTTCTCTAAGTTTTTTTAATAAAACTGAAAAAAAAAAATTGTCATAGGTGGCACTAATTTCATATTTAACACGTTGACTGTCCCCATAAGAACTTTTTTACTTGCTCATGCGCTCATATGGTTTTTTTTTTAATATTTAATATTTTAGCGCCCCATGAGTCATATGTGGTGCAATACAATTTTCAAGCCTTTAGTCAGACGTCCACATAATATAACATCCCGCCTTGCAGGGTCCAAAAGCTAGGTGAGTATATCTACGGGTAAGCAAGTGAATCAAATATATCTCATGAACGTCACAGAGATAGCGCGCATGCCTCACGTGTGATGCATGGGACAGTCAACGTGTTAAGTATAATATTGACTTGTTATTTGAAGATTAGTTTCTGAGTTCTCTTTAATATTGATTATTTTAAATTCTGGAAGTTTCGGTCATTCTGTTGTGGTTTTTTCCTGAAGCAAAAGCAACTCTTCAGAAGAACACGTATCGGATAAAGGTGATCCAAACACCAATAATTTAAAAAATAATCATTGCAGAAGAAAACTCGGAAACTCTTCTAGAAATAATTAGTTCAGTGAAATCCTTACAATAAAAATGTTGGGGTTATTTTCATGTGTTTCATATCGTCCCCGAAAATTCCTTCTCCAGTACTCAGTATTCTCCATACATATTTTATAATATTTAATTAAGAAAAATTAACACTAAATATCACTTGCAATTTAGAAACCATCAAACTTTATTATAAGAATATCAAAAACCAGAAAATAAGTAAAAAAAGATGACAATAAACCTACTTCTTCAGAATATTATTTTGATATGTATATAATGTTTTTAAAATGACATTTATTTATTAAATAATCTACAGAATTAAAAACAAATTAATAAAAAAATGTTATATCATGGCGCAAAATTTCATTTTTAGTATCAACTTTATTGAAACTAAATGTTTGATTCGACCAACATTTATTTGATATTATTGACATCTCACCACTGATTATCTTAGGAAAAGGCAATAATATAATCCAGATATGTAAGATCACTTTATTTATGCATACAAACCCTAGAGTAGTAGAATTTTTATTAAGTACTAAAAAGATTCTAGTTAGAAAAATAACGTAATATTAATTCTTTGTGATAATGTCGTATATCTTCATTCAAACTGTTAATTATAAATAAAAACTTTTAAATAACTGTACATTCGTTTCATTTATAACAATACAAATAATTTGTAATTGTAATTCAAGCTAATGATTACAATAGTATAATAATAGAAGATCTTTTCTATTTATTATATAATATTTCTCAGAAAACGAATATTTTCAAAAACTGGTTGGATATGAGGAAGTTGCAAACCAATTAAACTGAAATGAAATTATCGCAAATAAACCAAGTTTCTAAACTAATCTTGGTTAAATATTAATAATAATGCATCCCTTTTGTTAAAGATTTTCTCTAACTGGAAGAATTTTGAATTTGTTTAGAAATTATCTTGATACACTGCTATAAAATAAATATTTGCCAACAAAGAAAATGGTGAAACGTTAGAAACAAATTAAGTATTTAGAAACTAGAGTAATTCACAGTAGTGTCACAGTTTTGAATTAAATGAGTAAAAGTAAAAAGTATATGACTTATTCACTGCAACAGGCAAACTTTATTTAAAAAAACGTTCAGTTTTGCAGTGAAAACTACCTTATTTTTGACGTTAGATTTTACCTAATAAATAATAGCATATCACTATACTTATAACAGTTATAACCAAGATGACTAAAAAGAAGATCACTCTCTGGTTTTCAAGTGTAACACAGCGGTTCCGTACAATGCAGCCACTGAGGGTGCTGCGATTCGCCATGGGAGAAGTATAGTGCGTCACTGCCTTTTTGCCTGTATATGTGCATGCAAGAAGGCACACATAATGTGCACTTGAACTCGAGGAGAGAGAACGGCTTGAGACTATTTACAGCTCTATCAGGTAGTCAATTATCGATACGTTACACTTCCAGCAAATGATGTCGCCTTCTCTCTAGTCTTCTTACTTATAACTGTCAAACATCCGTTATAGAACCGGAAGACGAGTGCAATATCAGTTGAAATTTATTATAAGAACAGGTTTAATACTTAAAACACTGTCTACTTATAATTCAAAATCACGCAAGTAAAACTTTCCTAAAACATCTTTTTGAATAATTTCTTTATAATCAATATAAATAAATGCAGTTTAAACTCACTCAAATATACAGCACTTAAAAATTTAACCTTTGATAACAGCAATTGGACGTAGCTTAATACATTTCTTAGATATACCTGCAGCGTGGCAAGTATTAACTACATCTGTAACATTCTTATATGATTCTGGTGCCTCTTCCATAACTAGTTTGGGAGAAGCCACACGGATGGATATGCCCATGTATTCTAATTTTCTTAAAACATCTTGGTAATCTAAATTACGCCTAGATTTTGCTCTAGATAATGCTCTACCCTAAAAATAAAACAATAATTATTACAATTATGTCTAATCGACTTAGAAAATAATTTTCCTCATAGTTATGTTGGAAGAGATCGGAAATATTACTAAATAACTTGATCGTGCCAATATTAAAAGAAAGGACAAGTAAAAATATAGTCACAAACGGCTTTTGAACAGCGAGGACATGTATGATTAGCTCCAATGTATCAACAATTGGAGTAAATTTTAAAATTATACAGTATGGTGCCCCTGGAATGGTAGCTGGTTGCCTAACTCCTCGTGGAAGTGAAATTGTATAACAAAAGTATCTTTCCCCATTATGATTAGTTCTTCCAATATAGTTGTGATGTAAAGAATTTAAAGGTGGATTTTTTATTAATATATCAACTATTCTAGAAGACAAATAAACATACAGTATTATACATTCCCCATTCTACAAGTATATAATTTTATACCAACCCATATTTATTTGATAAAACCTTTGATTTGCTTTAATGGTTTTAAAAATGTCAATATAACTTACAGCGCCATGACAGGTGGAGCCGAAAGTTTCTAACATGCCTTGTTCAGTGCCAGTTAAAACATAACTGCATGTTCCCATTGTACCGCCAATTAGAACAGGCTGGCCCGTTAGCTGGTAATCTACTGGAATCAGGGGATGATGTGGTGGGAATGCTCTAGTTGATCCCTAAAAAAGAGTATATTAAATATTGAAAACTATATACGTTGGTTCACTCAAAAATACCTTTCTATGCACCAGAAGCGTTTTAGGTTTACCATCAACTATGTGTTCTTCAACTTTGGCTATATTATGGGATACATCATATATAACATGCATGTCCAGATCATCAGGAGTGACAAGAAATTGTTTGGCAAATGCCTGCAACAATAAGAACATATAAATTTAAATTAGTTTTCACCAACGATTGTTAGTAGCAAATTATAATTGTCAGGAAATAATTTTTAATATTGTACTAAATGTATGAAATGGGGATGATCACTACTAGAATGATCCACTGCTCCCTTTCGTTGGAATAAATTTAAGGGATTATGTAATATATTTATAAGGATAATAACTCTCGTAATAAATTTGATAACAATAATAATGAAGTGAAAAGAAAAATTTAGGACCATATTTTAAAGTTTCTGGATCCTAATTACAATATCATTCTGTATCTTTACTGTTTTTATGTCATCGATAAAAGCTCATATGTACCTATCAAATTTTCATAATTAATACCTACTTCACCTAAATAGCCGCCACCAATATAGACTAAATTAATTATAGGTATATTAATCACAATTTCACCTGTCTAGTTAAAAAGGTCATCGAGCTTCTATTGACCCAAGCAAAGTTTGCTGCCGCAGCCATTGATTTCAAGTAGTCCTGTCCTTCAGCAGAATTAATGCGGGCACAAGCTAACTGTCTATCATTAGTTTCGATATTATCACGTTTCATAGCTTTTTCCATTTGAACCAAGGCATCTGTGGCAACCTGGTGACCGAATCCCCTGCTACCTGAATGAATCATAACACATATCTGCCCTTTTTCTTCAATACCCATTTTGCAGGCAGCCCATTTATCATAAATTTCATCCACCACCTGAATTTCTGCATAATGGTTTCCAGCTCCTAATGTGCCCAACTGAAATACATAAAACAATAGCCAGTAACAAGTAGAACTAAGTAGAAATCAATAAAACGAAAATCAATGTATATTACCTGAGGTAATCCTCTTTTCTTTGCTCGCATGCTAACTTTAGATGGATCTGCATTTAACATCCTACCATATTCTTCACAATGTTCCTTATCCTCAGCCCAAATATATCCTTCGCGAAGTGACCAGTCCATACCCATTTCCAATGCCTCTTCCAAATCTTTGGCATTCATGGGAATTATTCCTATAATAAACGAAATTGGTTAATATTCAATACAAATACGATTTCTCTGCAACTGTTACAAAATACAAAATTTAGGAATGTTTAATTTATAATATTTGTAAGAAGCTTTTTACACAGACAGATATAGTTTTGTTCCATTTTATATGTATATTTATTTCGATATCCCCTCGAATATACCATAGTTAGATTATACAATATTTCATCATAATGATATGTAAATGTCTAAACAAGCATGAACTTCTATTAGAATTTACCTTTTGAACCGACTCCAACTGGGATATGATCGAACAGACCTTGGGCTAACTGTTCTTTTACTGGCTGAACATCTTCTTCAAAGAGATTGGTTCTTAACAATCTCACTCCGCAATTAATATCAAAACCTACACCTCCTGGTGATACTATGGACTCAGGATTGCCGGTATCAAATGCAGCCATATTTCCTATAGCAAAGCCATAGCCAGAGTGAACGTCGGGTAAACCAACAGATTTACCAACAATGCCAGGTAAAGCAGCAACGTTGGCTATTTGTTTAACTCCAGGTAGAAACCCGCCAACCATTCCTGGTCTGCAGGCATTTCTCAATTCATCCAACATTAACTTTTCTAACGTGCTGTTTACGTAAAAAATACCTTCAACATTCATATTAGGTTGGAATCCCTTTTTTATTCTCCATGAGTAAGGGGTTATTTTTTCCAAGTATTCTAGTTCCTGTTGATATTGCCTTACTACCATATTGAAAACAGTAATTATTTTTACTAATTAATGATGTCAGTAAATAAATTAAAACTTTTGTTTAACCGGCACGAATATGACACAACACAAAACACAACCACAAACTCGACAAAACATAAAATTTGACAATTGACATTTCACATTCAGCAAGATCAAAGATTTCATATTACTACATAGAAGTATAAGCTGCTTTCGTTCGTGCTAATCATACGTGAACAAGGTAATAGGCATTTACGATAATTGGAGCGCGTAATGTGTCCAGGGCTTGGATCCTGTACGCTCGCTACGAATTGTTACGATACGATAAAAGAGATGCTAAGCGCATTTTTCACCAAACTAAACAAAGACAGATAGATCGCTACCGATCGCTATGAGTTACAGAGTCCCGGCCCTGGTACATTACGGTAATCAACTGCTTTATGTCAGTACATCTACCGAGCTAAGAATTACCGAACGCAAAATTTCACAAACCTAACCTAAACCATCACTTGACTAATTAATAAATAATTGAAAATTGAAATACCCACAACAAATAAGTTCCTAATACTTAAGTACCTAATTAAATGTTATACGCTTATGTACCTAAGTAACGTATGTATTGTATATTTAGTATTATTTAAATATACCTACTTAATTGATGTAGATGTTCCCATCCTCATCGAAAATTACTTCCTTATTTTCGGTCGTGACTGGTTGACGGGTTTCATTTTATCGAATAAATAGGGCGAGTTGCTTTATTCACCGGTGGATCCATCAGATGTGTTTTATCTCGTTCTATCTTCGAGGTTAGAACGAGACAAAACACATCTGGTGGATCAACCGGTGAGAAAAGCAACTCGCTCATACTCACAAAAATAAATGCTAAACGTCGAAGTGTCAAAAACATCTACTTATAACCTCGAAATTATTTGTCAGTTATCAGTCAAAGCCGGTAAAGTAAAAATGAATGATTCCAGACAAGAAGTAGAGCTTGTACATCCTACTGATATGGTACTAAATTTAATGTGTTCTTAACAGAATGCCATAAAATACAGATTTTCTGTGTTTTGTATCATGCACCATGATGATTGTGGTTATGTTTTTGTTTTGTATTTGGATCGTGAACGTAACTTTTGTAGGGACGCGTTCGATTGTTGACACTGTCTTAATCCAAGAAAACATAGGGCATTTACGATAATTGGAGCGCTACATACCGCAATGTATCAGAGCGTTCGATAATAAGAACATATCTACCGAACCGCGTTCGGTAAATGTATCGAATGTATTCGCTACATCTACCCGATCCAAAATTTATGGATCGACTACATCGGTTGGTAAATGCGGTACAACCTTAAAATATGATTAAAAAAACTTAATTTTTGACATTTTGTGAGTATTTGAGAAACATGAAACCCATCACTGACGAAAATAATGAAGTAATTTTAGATGAGGACGGAAACATTTATGTATATGTATAATGAATTAAGTAAGTAATACCTAAATATGCAATACATATAAATGTTTTTTTACTTTCCATTTTGACATGGCGAGCAGTATGGACTTATGAATAAGCATAAAATAAAAACGTAATTCAATTTTCAATTATTTATTAATTAGTCAAGTGATGCTTTAGGTTACATTTGAAATTTTGCGTTCGGTAATTCTTAGCTCGGTAGATGTATCGACATAAAACAGCTGATTACCGCAATGTACCAGGATACATTACCCGCTCCAATTATCGTAAATGCCTATTGATTAGCTACTTTCGTTCGTGTATGAAAAGTAAATCACTGTTCACGTGAACATAATCTATATGTTTTCTTAATCATGGATTACGATAGTGTCAACAATCGAACGCGCCCCTACATAAAGTTACGTTCACGATCCAAATACAAAACAAAAACATAACCACAATCATCATGGTGCATGATACAAGACACAGAAAATCTGTATTTTATGGCATTTAAGAACACATTAAATTTAGTACCAATGGGGTATTTTCCATCAATCGAAATGAAAGTGGAAATTTGCATTTTTCTAAAATATACATATTAGAGTTTACAAACCAAAAATTATTGAAAACCAATCGGTAAATTTTTTTAAATTTAATTTTGAAATTTTTATGTATATTCGTGACGTCATTAAGCGAAAATTAGGGAATTATTGTCTCAAATGTTACCGCAGATAGCAACACTAAGTCAACACTGATCTGCCTATGGCTAAGTTCATGTTTGTTTGACATATTTGTTTTGTTGGATAAGAGGTGGTTGTTGATTGTTTTCATTGTAATAACAACGTAAATAGAATTCAACAAAGAACTTTTGCCAAAGTCAAACACAAACAAAAGTGAAGTATGAAACGAGCGTTGACATATTTTTAGCAGCGACACAACTACACGAGTAGAAAGATCCTAGAAATTACTAGAAACTGGCGCGTTTTTTGAATTTTCGCTTAATGACGTCACATACATATGACACACTTTAAATAATTAATTTTTGGGTTAAAATAAACTCAAAATGAAAATTCCAGAGACACGTGTCTCATCTTTTTCTCTCTAATTTCCATATCTGACTTTAAAAAAAAGTAGGAAAATACCCCATTGGTAGGATTTACAAGCTCTACTTCTTGTCTGGAATCAATCATTTTTACTTTACCGGCTTTGACTGACAAATGACAAATAATTTCGAGGATATAAGTAGATGAAAACAGGATTACTTAAAAATGAACACGAAAAATCCATGATTCGAAGGGGCAAGGTGATTGTTGAACATGATTCTAAAAACAAGAGAGGGAGAAAACAAATCAGAACAAACGAACATGTAAATATGAATCATGATTACCTTGTTCACGTATGATTAGCATGAACGAAAGCAGCTAGAGTCAAATTCTTTTCGGCTGCCCATCTTTACAAGTGCGTGCAGTTGTTTAGTTAGGGTAGTAGGAGGTGGTAAAATACGTCATTTTGACGTCACAAAAAGTGCCAAATTCAAAGTATTCTATTCAACGAATTAGTACTAATTCGTTGATTCTATTCATCTGCCCGAGTGCCCGATGCCATTAATTTCAAGATTAATATTTTTGGTTTTATTTTGTTTTTAATAAAATTTATAACCTATAACGTAACCTGTACTATAATTTCATATTAGCTTATTGTTATCATTAAATTGCCAAGCATAGAAGTTGACCCATGGTATAAGGAGAATGGTATGCCCGCGCGCAGGCACGGTGACGTCACTCAGTTTAAAAAGTGGCAGGGGCACAGAATTAATAACAATCAGAACCCAAACTCAAAGTTTTCACCATGTATCATTTGCAGCCAGATTCGGTGACCTTCAATATACATCGGCCATATTCTTAGTCAAAACGTTCAGGGCCGTACTCGAATAATTTGCAGCTCTTTCATAAACCAGTCTTATATAATTGTATCATTTCCTCCGTTTAGCATTATTTTTTTTCATAGGCACTTCAATTCAACTCATACACAATAGATATCAGGGTTTTGCTATTTAGGAAACACTATTACCGATGAAAAATATTTTCCTAAAATTAATTTATAGTCGAATTGGTTCATTCTACCACCACTTTTATTACACCAAACACTTAAAATAACTGATTATAGATTGACGAAATTGTCTAGAGACTTGCGAACACTAGTTGTATAAAAATTATACTAGCGGCGTACTGCTAATACTGGCCTGGCACATTCTCTTCTTAAGAACATGGCGGACTAACGTGCGCGAAGACAGTGCGCGAACTTTTCCCGCCAATAGGAGTTAGTATTCTGATTGTTATTAATTCTGTGGCAGGGGTGACAACACAATTAACCTCAAAAATATGTATTTTCTAAAATTTTCGAATAATATGACAGTTTTATTAAAATTTCTACTTGATTTCTGTAGTATCAACTAAAATCTTGTTCGGTGCATTATTAATAAAGTTTTAATTGGCTTAATCTAATAAAATAAGATGCTTTTTGTTAGTTGGAATTCTAACCTAAAATTAGTAAGTAGTCTATGTTTAATATTTTTTCCACTCTAAGCGATCTATCACAATTTATTTTCCTTTTACGACAGTCAAGAAACAGCCCCAGACATGGTACGTAAGCTTCCCAGTAAACACATGATGTGTGGCATTCTGTTGGCCCAGTAGAGTTATTGATGGTTTTGTGATGTTGCTGGTTAAGCATTAATGGTCCATTACAAGTTGTGTACAGTCCTACCAGTAGTTTATGAATGACGTTTTGCCATTTTAGTACCAATAATGGTTTACTGAGTTTCTGCCAGTATTTTATATATATTGCATTATTGCCATTTCAGTACCAATAATGGTTCATTGCCGGCGCAATCTACTTGAGTCTGCGCTTGCGCGTCACATTCCGTACCACCACTATCATTCGCCATTTTAACCTGTGGTGGCGTCAGTCGTCAATGTCGTTAGTAAAGAAAAGTGTTTAAGCAGTTGTTAGTGTAAAGTGTTTGAAATATGGATAATAGGTACTGACAAACGTGTAATTTAGAAGTAAAAATTAAAACCGTCATATCTTTTCCTGCCGCCTCCTTCATTACAAATATCTCTCAAAAAAGTTACGAAACATCAAGAAAACAGGGTTATTAACCGACAAACCCGAACAATTAGTTTCTCTAGTAAGTGAAGTGAAACAACGAAAAAAAAAATAATTTTTGTGATAATCCTTTGTTACAGGTAACGTACGTCAGCTGAACTTTTTGAGTGGATATCGATTTGTGTCTTTTGGTATAGATAAACCCTATAACTGTGATAGGCCGCTCCTAATCTACCCAAACACCGGTTACCTGCACTTTTTGGCAAAAACTAGTTCTTATCTTAGCTTAGGTAGATTTAGGTAAGCAATAAACTAAAAATCATATGTATATGTAATTATATGTACCTATATTGATGTTCACCTTGGAAAAACGTTTTTTGTTATAGTTTTAATGATACAAATTGTTTTTATTTGTTTTACAATAAATATGTTAATATATAAATATACTGCCTTTCATTGAAAAAGTAACATTTGTATTTAAATGCTATATATTTTTATTTAATATGTTCATATACTAAAATGTGAATAGCATGTCAGTGGCGGCTTTGAAAAATGGGATCTATTTAATTTGTAAATGGTTTGTAAAATATGTGCTGTTGGCTATTTAGTGTGCTAATATAGGTACAGTGTGCTCAGTGGCGACTGATGAAATTTAGTTTGTAATTTCTACTTATTGTAGCGTGGGTCAAGCGATATTTTAAATAACTACCAAGACTAAATAAAGAACAAAATTGAGCTTAAAATTTGCGAAAACAGTTGCCCAAAAATGGGATTGCCTTCCCTGATAATAAATGTTGTGGATAATTTGAAAAATGTTTGCAAAACATTTTTTTCAGATATCAGATTGTAAATTTTGTTTTTGATTAAATTTTTATACTTATCGTATTTTTAAATGTCAACTTAATAAAATATTAATACAAATTGAAATCCGTAGATAAATTTGACATCTGAATCTGAACGAAAGCTTGGCAAACATTTTTCAAATTATATCTACAAAATTATCAGGGGCAGCAAACCCATTTTTGGCAACTGTTTTCGCATATTTCAAGTTCAATTCTGTTCTGCAGACTTCTTCATTCAGTCTTAGTAGGTAGTTAATTTAAAGTGTCGCTTGACCCTCGCTCCAATACGAAGAAATGACAAATTAAATTTCACCAGTCGCCACTGATAGCACTGTACCTACATTGGCACACGAAATGGCCAATAGCACAGACAGTACTGGTTAGACACTGGTAACAGATTATTGGTCTTGGAGTGGCTGAATAATGGCTGAATTGTGGTCTAATAATGGCCCAATATTAATTAAATGAAGTACCACTGGAGGCTAAGCAGTGGCGACACATTACTGGTTAAATGATGGCAAAATCTCTGATGGCCGGTGGGACATATTTTTTCCGGTCCAGCACAGTCCAGTACTAAGCAGCCATCGAAGTACCATTGATGAGTTAGATGGCAGTTTGTGATTTACCATTATTGGGCCACGTATGTTGTGTTTATTGGGGTGTATCGTGGCCCCAGACATATTAACAGTTGGAACTAAATCAGATCTTCAATTTCTACTCTTTCTGGGGGGAATATAACAACATCTGCTGTATTAAAGAAATTTCAAAATCTGTTGATTCTGTTGGGTTGAAATCAATGGAAGAAATACGTGCTATAAACAGACAATAGGCAATGAAAAGGATAAACCGGCGAAATTAAAAATTAACCTGCTATTTTTCGAATTAATTTTATCGTTCATCCATATACTTGCGCGAGCTTTTCAACGCGGAGAAATGTAAAATACTTGAAGTCAGTACCTTTTTATCATCGTGCAATAATTGTTACACCCAGCCACAGCACAAGCAAGCATAGTGCTATTCGTTAACACTATTAAAAATATAAGCTTTGTTCAAAAACTATTACACTAGTGTGTAGTGCAGTGGTACATAGTGTAGTGTAGTGTAATTTTATTTTGGTGTGACACTACACCAGTGTAGTGCAGTTTGTAAATAGTGTAAATTGTTCAAATTTAACCTTACTTTTATGTTTTGAGTGATGGTTCTGGTGTTGTGCTTATTTTTTTTTTTTTTTGAAGCATTAAAGTAAATTGGTACTAACAGATAATAGATATCTAATGGAGAGAATAGATTAGTTTTATCAGAATTTTTATCATCTGATGATGATTTCTTGTTCTCAAATCTCCACATTTCTACACTACACTTTTGCACTCCTTTCAAGTTCGTGTAAAAGTGTAACACATTTCTGCACTACACTGGAATATTTGAACGCCAAATATTTTTGACATATGCCAGATGACATCTACACTAGAGTTTGTGAACACAGTGCGTGTTCGGTAATGACATAAATATCCTTGCGTTCTTTTTTACACCAGTATGATGTGGTGGATTTAAACATTGGTTGTAGTTGACGTCACAATTTGGTTGAAAATTGCGTATTGGATAAAAGTCCCCCACTCTTTACCTTGCTAAATCCACCAACTCACCGAGCATTGCAGCCGGTGACTAGTGGTTCCATCAGGTTAATTCCAACAATACTTTAAGAACGCTTACAATTAATTTAACCAAGCAATTTAAGAACAGTTTTGGTGACACCGGTTACACCAGGTGGATCCACCGGTGTAAAAAAGAACGCAAGGCAACCTCAAAGTTGTCCCGATGCGTTCGGTTATTGGAGATTTAGACGAAAAAAATAAATCTGCCCCGTTCGAATATTCTAGAGGAGACCTGATAGATGTCCTCGATTTGCTCGGATATTTTAGACCGAGGAAACTGACAAATATTTCAAAATGCGTGAATTCTTGTTTTGACAGATAAATATAACCACAAAAGCTAACGTGTGATAAAAACTTCATCTTTCAACGGCAATTTGTTAAAAATGAAAAAACGAAATTACTTATATTTGCGAGGTGTCTAAATATTCAAATAGAAACGAGGATGTAATGAAAGCACTTATAATTGCATGAGTTTCCTCGTAAGTGTGTAGAATAACAATTTCTTACAAAATATCATTTTCGAACGATATTTATCGGTAATAATAAATTCTCATTCATAGTTGAATTATTTAGGGTTAAGTTAAGTAAAGCGTAGCATACCGGTGTGTAAGTGTGGTTAGGTTAATTATGACATATAGGTTTGACACCAAATACTAATTCCGTTCGTTTATTTTCCAAGCATCGGAGCAATTTTCCATCACGTGACTAAAAATCTATTGCATTTTACTCGGATCTGCGATGTAATTACCGAACACGCACACAGAATAATGGATCCAGTGTAAAAATTTTGCACTAGTGCAGCTAGTGCAGGGTTTTTGAACAAAGCTATTAAAATAAAGATTAAATGTGCGAAATTACAACTGACTTTCGACGTTTTTAAACTGAGTGACGTAATGCGCAGTAGATACACAAATTGGACGGCAACCTGACATACCATTATCCTTAGGCCGACCCTAGACGCTACTGTGCACTTGTACGGTATGCTTGCGCAAGTGAATCGTTACCAGCAGAACTGAGCGTGTAGAAGAATAGTTTGCGCAGTTATGCAGTTCAAAAACAGTTGGCGCAAGTGACTTGTGCACAAACTATTCTTCTACACGCTCAGTTCTGCCGGTAACGATTCACTTGCGCAAGCATACCCGTACAAGTGCACAGTAGCGTCTAGGGTCGGCCTTATACTATGAGTTGACCCAAGCATACCCAACTACAGAGCTGGTTAAGCTTGGGAAGGTAGGGGAGGTAACCCAGGTGAAGCATTACGTCACTAGGGCAGTCAAAAGAATGCAAAAATTGGTGCCCTGGGCACCGGGGCAGCTGAAAAGAATATGACTTAGGATTACTTAAAAATGAACACGAAAAATCCATGATTCGGAGGGGCAAGGGGATTGCTGAACATGATTCTAAAAACAAGAGAGGGAGAAAACAAATCAGAACAAACGAACATGTAAATATGAATCATGATTACCTTGTTCACGTATGATTAACACGAACGAAAGCAGCTATTATGTTCACGTGAACAGTGATTTACTTTTCATACACGAACGAAAGCAGCTACATATACAATAACACAGATTAACTATATCAGATGCGAATGCTTCGCGCGGTGCCTTTCATGTCCGCGACACACGTACAAAGGCCCGTCGGCTACTCGTAACGTTGCATGCTTTTTTGCACCACAAGACTTTAATATTTATTTTTGTGGATGCGACTGATGTGAGTAGTTACACCACTTGAGCGCTTGAGAAAAACAATAAAAATATACTCCTGAAGAGGGGTTGGAACCTTTGGTGTAGAACTTACACTTGGAGTAGTTTTCCACACACACCAAAACACTTTGCACACACTCGACGCGCGTTTCGCCAACCAAGTTGGCATCATCAGGAGATGATTAAAACTAAGCTTAACCTAACAATGGGACATATTTATACCTAAAAATGCGTTACGCTTCGACGAACAATTACCGCGATAGTAACAAAAAGGCGGGTAAAATATTTAGCTTCGTTGAAGCGTTAACGCTTGACTAACATAAAAAGCGGGCTATTTGGAATGGGCCCTCTGTCACTATTCATACTATGTTTACATTTGTTAATTTCCAAGCTTTCGAATGCATCTAGTTGTCTAGATGTTTGTTACATTTCTAATCAACCTTAAATTATTAATATCTATTTTATGATTGTTATCAAAAGCATGTTGGGCAACGCTAGACTTCTCTATTCTTCAGTATTTTAGATGAGCCATATGCTCCTTAAACCTCGTCTGAATAGTCTTGTTTATCCAACATACTTTTGGTTGCAGTCCTTACAGCTAATTTCGTATCATCTCCCGATGATGCCAACTTGGTTGGCGAAACGCGCGTCGAGTGTGTGCAAAAGTGTTTTGGTGTGTGTGGAAAACTACTCCAAGTGTAATAAAAATATATTATAAAATATTTTTTATTAAAACAAATATGAAATTGTATGTTTACAAATGGGATAATATTGTAAGTTTTCTATTTGTTTTATCTGGTTTTTTTTTTATGTTTTTAGATCTCTATTTGTATACACCAACAAACTCGTATGACACTATTTTGACATTTAAAATCCGAACGCTCGGACTAACAATATATCGCCGTAAACTCTACTACACGCTGTCACGATAATGCTCTCGTACTAAACCCTCCGCATATATGAGGATGGAAGTAGTGGGGACCGTTGGACAGGCCGCCACGCTTACATTCGCATCTGGTATAGTTAATCTGTGCAATAAGATCGCCGAATAGGATGTACAGGGTGTCACCGTATATTTTGCACCACCACTGGAGCCTTTATATAGGGTGAATACCAATAACTTATTTTAATTTTAAGGGATGGTAGGTCCCTTAATGGTAGCCATATACCAAAAATAAAAAATATATACCTTGTAGTTTTCGAGAAAGGAAATAAATTAAAATACGTCAACATTTTCAGAACTTCGTAACTTTCCTATCTCAACAGAAAATAAATCAGGATAGATCTTTGCCTCTGGCATTCACCTTGTTTTTTGCAATCATAAATTCACTAGTTTTTGCTGTCACTGTCAATTAACTTGTCTCCGACCGCAAATTTATAACATTAGAACAGTGTCGGCCTGTTGCATTTATGATTTTTTTCCCTGTGTAATTTGCAGGTGGTCGAATATAAAACACCGTCGAACGGCGGCTTAACTTTATTCGACGTTTTTTGTCACGTTTTTCAGGTTAGAACTTGGAGTCTGTGACTTGGATACAAGGCGGGCATTTTTCAATATTCACCGGTGAGTCCGGTCCAACCGGTTTCTCACCGAGCCGTTTCAGAATTGACCAATTAGCGAAAATGAGGTGCTTCTAAATTTACCGGTTAGGCACCGCATCCACCAGGTTCTTGAGTTGGAATTCGGTTGAAATCTCGGTGGTTTTATTAATAACCTCACTTTAATTTTAATAATTTTGTTTTTTGTGTCATTTTGTGAAGCCTGAAAATTGTACATGTGTTTATTAAAATGGAGTCCTGGAAACCCGTATTCAACCGTATTCAATTTATTTAAAAAAAGTTCAATATAAGTAATTTTTTTGATTAAGCAGTTGAACTGATCAAATTTTGTCCTGCTTATCCGGAAATGTTTTTGAAAATCAGAAGGTGTATAATTTAAACCAATATTTTCAATAAAATTTTTAATCTTATCATGTTTTTTGAGTTCAATCTTGTTGGCAATTTTCTCTAACAATTCCTCATCAGAAGAAGACTCGTTAGAACTGCTGCCATTATTATGTTTTTTTCATCTTCTGCAATATTACCATACTGACTGCTTTATTGGCCATGTTGCAATAATACAAATATGTGAAAAGGCAACGAAATTCTGATAAAAAACAGAAAGCACAACGAAACTTTCCGAGCACAAAATGTTATTTTAAATGTTTTGTATATGGTTGACTTCAGATTTGTAAGACACGTAAAAAACCGGCGGCTTAATTGTTTGATGCCGATAAAAACTTCAAACAATCGGGTTTTATGTGCTCAACAGATATGAACTGAACTATACAAACAAATGTCAAAGTTGTCAACAGAGCCGTGTATTCCACTGGAGCACCGTACAGTTCGGTACATATACCGGTTACATTCCACTCTTCGGTGCACATGTACGACGGGACGGTAACTACTCCTGAAGTGTACCTAAAAACTTGGCCGGACACTTCGAGGACAGTTAGGAAATGACAGATGATTTGTAATCAAACCTCAAAAATTCATAATATTTAATCAAGATCTGTGTCTGTCTATGTCTGTGCGTTGGGTGATTTTCAAATATTTCAATTCTCAAATGTCTCGAGAGGACCGAGCGGTGATTAATTTTCATGAGGTTTTTCTAAAATATATTTTAGACGTTTTTTTTTTCTGTTTTGGGAAGGTAAGAATTAAGTAACAAAGAAACGTCAATTTCACTGTCAAATGACTCAGATGTCAAATACCTATACCAATGGTGCACCACACATTTCACCAAATCTGTACATAAACTGTACCTAAACTGTACTGTACATGTACTACGGTGCTCCGGTGGAATACGGCTCAGGAAACAGGAACCGAGAACTTTTAACCGAAGCGTTTCAAAATTATTAACCAAACACACGCTACACCGGACATTCACCGGAAAAAAATATTCTAAACCGGTTCCTTAACCGGTAAATGTGACGGTGAAAAATGCCCCAAATGTTGTTTACCCCATAAGTGGGTCAGTAGAGAGACGAAGCGGTACTCAAAAGTTTACCAGAATTTTACGTAGGGTAGGTCAGTTTTTCAACTTTCCTTTTTATATTTATTTATTGGTAATTTGTGTTAAATATCAACAAAAACCCCCTCTTAAAATTAAAATGAGTTATTGGTATTCACCCTGTATTTGGAGCTACAAAAAAACTTTTTGTACAAAAGTTGCAGAATTTTTCCTAAACCATCAGAATATATTGTCTGTTGTCGGGTAAAACAAATAAACATCGCAAAGTTAGGAAAAAAGACAAACTCATGTTTTCTTAATGGAATTCCCTGTATATCATCGGTTTTTCTAATTTACGCTTTACAATACGGAATATTAATTGGGAAAACGGATGGAGAAAGAAAACATATAGGTAACATATTTATATCACGGAAAGCGTAAATTAAAAAAAAAACATAAAATACAGGGCATTCCATTAAAAAACATAAGTTTGTCTTTGTTCCTATAACTTTGTGATGTTTATTTGTTTTATCCGACATCCGACAACATACTCTGATGGTTAGGAAAATCCAGTGGTAGTGGTAGTGCAATATAATACAGGAACACCCTGGACCTTATATTTCACATTTAACATTTTAAAACCAAAATAATCAATGTAGCGACATCTATTCTATCTACGATATATTTGAGACAGGCACGGTCGATGGGAACCTGAATAACCAGTAAACAATCATCAAATTATAGGTTCTATCGGTTTCAGGATATTAATCCTGTATACAAAAGTAGGCTGGTAAGTAAGTCATAACTAAAGTTGTACAGTAATATTTATTGCCATGCAGCTTGTACGGTAAATTACTACAATACAGATCTGTCAACAACTTGTCAACAGATGAAATAATAAATAACGAAACTATAGGGCTATTTATTAATAAAAACAGAAAGACAACTCCAAACAATAATAATTAAATACTGAAATGTATCACTACTGCTCCTGCTTCTTATAATATATCTATTAATAATGTCTTTATTTTCTGAAACCGATAAACTCTTTAACAAATCACAACAGCCTTAGATGTCTTAAAATCCAGGGGTGGTCACTGTATACTACACGCTACCCTTATCCTCCACCTTTGTTCATATACCGTTCAAATTCCAATTAAAACACGCGCCGGCTAACGTCTGTACGAGGAAACCAAAAGAAGGGTTAGTTGTTGACTGTTTGGGAGTGCGCAATGGTAAAAACTATTTTGAGTATCATATTCCGGGTTCAGCACCCTCGAAAAAGGGGGAAAAGTTGGTTTGGCGACTTTAGCAAAATGTTGTCATTTTTCACTAAAATCCCCACTCTGATGACCTCCACTAACCTATAGAATATAAATATAGATGACAATGATTGAGAAAATATAGGTATGCACTTCAAGATAACTCCTCTGAAGCTTAACCCCCTTTAGCTCGTGTGACAAAGACGACACTGCATAAAGTTGCAGCTTGCATCTTGCATTGCACTTTTACTAAAGTGCCACACATTGCTGATTCCTGTTCCAATAAGTACCTACGTGGTGCTAAATAAACTTCACCCAATCATTTTTAATGAAGAGTGGTGAATAAGGTGTTACTATTGTTACTTCCGACTGGCCCCATGTGAGATTGCTAAACAATCACGCCTAAAATGTGGGTTTCATTCACAATTCGTATACAGTAGAACCCCGATTATCCGGAATTAGGTGGACCGGCACGAGTGCGGATAACCGCAATTTCCGGAAAATCGAAAGTAAGTATTTAAAATGTAGGTAGGTTAAAATAAAAACACAATATTTTTATATTTAAAATTTTTATTTAGACTTTATTTTTATATTTTAAAATTTTATTTAGACTTTACATGTTATTATAAGTTTACAAAAATCAGTTAAAAACTGTTATTTCCCTATAAAACGGAGCGCGACAAAGTGCGATTGCGAATAAAACGGACATTCTAAAAACCTAATCTGTTTCGGATAATACGCACGGATAATCGGGGTTCTACTGGTTTCAAAATTTTATCATGAAAAATAAAACATTTTTGACGGGTCTGTTTTCTATTATCACCCGAGACGAGGCTTATTGCAAATTTATAGAATTCTATAACGATCTCTTTGAACAACAAAATATTGCTATTTTAGATTTAATAGAATGTACGAAATAGATGATAAATAAACTAATCAATAAACATTAAACAATTTAATTGTTAATGATTAATAATGACCTAATTTCAACCTTTTGGTGAACGGTGAACGGATTGTTGACTTTTAAAGAGCCTCCACGTGCGTTTTCCTTCAAAATCTAAAGTGGAAAAGTGGTTCAAGGGTAAAATTCATCATGGTTTAATTTAAAACGAACAAAATGCATTTTAACGAATACAGTTCAGCTCGTCAATAATATAATAAATAATGTCATATAAACTGACACAAAAAGTATATATTTTTTATTATTTATATTGTCTTGCTGAGATTCTTTCAACATTTTCGGTCACACGCGTTTAAAACAGAAAATTTGCGGTCTAACTATTATTCGTAGTGGTGGAAAATATCTACAAATTCTATGCTACCTTCATTATAATTACAGAAATTAACTGTGACAGTATAAACAGCACCACAGCAATTCAATTTGCCATATAAAAACAGTTACTCTTTTTGCAATAATTTGTCGTCAATGGCATAGGTAAGGTAAACGTTTTATTTGTATAAAGTATATAAGTTATTTATTCATCACGTACCAAATTTTTAAAGAGAAATTTATTTTTAATGTACGTATAACTATTGAACTATTGCTGTTTTAACATTAGAAGAACGAGGTCAGTTGTAATAATGCATTAATCCAGTAAATCATATGTCTATAATGTGGTACCACTTGTGCTGTATAATTTTTTTTAAATAGTTTATATACCTATATAAAAGAATTAAAGTAATAAGTGTTACAAATCCAAGGCAAATATTTTTATCTTAAAATTTTCAAAAACATTCTTTGTAATTCTAAACATTTATGTGATAAAACATGGGTAAGTACCTAATAATTATTATGATATATTTAATATAGTTTACCTAGGTATATTATTGAATATAGGAGAAATCACGTTATTTCCATTTCCAAAATTATTCGCCTATCGCATAGGTAACGGGTTAACGGATCTACAATAAAGTAAAAGTTACATATGCTATAATGAATGAACTTTGTGTATCCATTTCTAGTGTACCAACGTAAAATAAGTATGAATATTATTAGGTATCTTAAATATAAAGGGTTTTCCAACGAGCTACCAGATTTTATTATTAAATAAAATAGATATTAAATTTCAATATCTTTTTTTTAATATGTAGTACAATAGACTACAATCATACGTGGAAAACAGTATCTGCCAAATGTCCAGCGCGGCTCCTCTGCCACAAGGAAACCTCTTTTGGAACAATTTTTGATCACTTCTGAGCACATTTGCGGTTGAACATCTCGATGGTAAACCACTTTGTAATGTAATTTCAATCACTAATTTCAAATCCAGGAGATTACCAATTACCACACTACGTCGTTAAAAATCCTCACGAGCTGGGGCAAATCTGCTACCGGATTCGGGTTTAATGGAATAGATATGTTGGTCAAATCCTGTTCAGTCAGTAGTAGCTAGTTTTTTTTTTAAGTGCCTGTGTTATTGGAGTCTTAAGCTAGCTCATGAAGTATTCATTCAACAGTTTTAGGCTTTAGGAATCAGCCGCATCATAATAGTTTTTTAAATTGGTTTCTTCAAAAATTTTATGGAATTGTGTATAATTTATTTATTAGTCCACGTACTGATTATACAAGTTAAATTAAATGACTATGGAACGAATATGCTTAAAACCTAAAAAATGTTTATGAAGTAGTTTGCACAAGTAGATTCGAGATATTAAATTCAAATCACGACCGTGCAAGGGCGTCGCCGCCAAAATTTTCAGAGGGGGGGGGGCAGAGCAAATTTTTTTTTAGAAATGTTTTAGTGCTTTTATTGGAAAAGAAGATACCGAATTGTTACCTAAATAAAGAATTTTATTGTAGGTACCTTTTATACATGATGGACGATTGAAAAATTGCAATAAAATTTATTTGTGAATATTGATTTAGCCAATTTTAACACTATCCGCCCATGTGACCGTGTAATATTCAACTATAATGTAACAGGTGAACAAAATATTTCTGTACATTTTTTCAAGGACTCAATGACATGTATTTAAATCCATACTCAGAGTTTAAATGACATGACTGCTATAGCAAACTCGAAAATGTATTGATGAACGACTTAAATTCCCCGAAAAAAACATTCAATTTTAGCACATTTATTTGACGCCTGTATTATTGTTAACACACATTGTTGTTCAATGAAAATTCGATAGGTAGTAAACATTTTCATTATACTTCACAGATTAAAATCTGATTTTTCTTCACACTACTGCATGAATGTAAATTTGAGGTGAAGTTTTCTTTTGAATTGCTCCACTATCTAACACTCTTATCATCTGCATTTACTACTAACAATGTGCCTCATCACGTGAGACTACCAGAAGGAAGCGGTCTTTCATAAGGATGTGGAACTCATGACTAGCCCCACGATGTAGGTAGAACATAACCACGCCTACTGAAATCTAACCACGTGATAGCTCTGATGCATACAATTTCTAAACAAAACCACGCCTCCTACTAAACAAATAAAAAAGCATAGGGCAACTGAGGTAATCTAGAGCTCTCGTCAGAAGAAGACTGCGATGAACGGTCGATGAACGCTGCAAATTGAGTTAAGCGGAGAGAAAATTCGTTATAATGTACAAATGTGCATTGATGATGATTTGAATGTAAATTAATTAAATAACCCAATTACAGCACAGAAAATACAGAATATTAAGTTATTTTTCGTTTGTTATAGATTTTGCTTTGTGAAAACGTTCATAATAATTTTATACTTTGATACGAGAGGAAGGCAACTTTAGAAATGGTTCTTCCAGTGTTTAAAGGTAAATATTTAAGAATTAAGGGCTACGGCCACGGTTTTAATTAAAATAGAAATTGAAATTGTGTGCTGTTTTTAAATAACTAGGTAGGAGGTATATACTTAGTTTATCAAGCATAGCTTAATTAATCGTTGAGCATTGAGCAACGCAAACGGCGTTTATTATTTTTATTATTATTATTATTAAGATTTATAATTTTCGCGAGTATATATTGGTTATGTTTTGAAAAAATAAAATTCTAAGTTATTCTCAGAATAAACTTTTTATTATTCCGTACGTTTCAAAAGCGTCGTTTAATATGGAAACCTGGAAATATAAATTTCCCTCGTAGTTTGCGAAAAAAAATCTTCGAACAGATCAATTTTTATTTCCTTTTGCGATCATTTTGACATGTCATGTCAATTTGTTCCGCCATATTTAAGCGAGTTGTGACGTTGTCATTTTTTTTTAAATGGCGACCACCAATTTATTTTTTTGGCAAATTTCGATAGAGGATCCAATTTTGAAAATGGCAGAAGTATGACC
This sequence comes from Rhagium mordax, assembly GCA_963680705.1. Taxonomy (NCBI): domain Eukaryota; kingdom Metazoa; phylum Arthropoda; class Insecta; order Coleoptera; family Cerambycidae; genus Rhagium; species Rhagium mordax. The sequence continues at coordinate 17,275,279 of OY796661.1, forward strand.
TAGGATAGTTTCCGCGATAAGCGTCGCTTCGGACTAGAGAAATGTCAAAAAACCATAGCTAACTAGCAGATTTAATAAATTATCCTAACACCTAATTTCTCTGTTGTTATTGTAATAATGTTTAATTATGTTATTTTGTTAAATTTCATGATTTATAAGTTTCTGTGATATATTTTAAAAATACAATTATCAGTTTCGTTGCGAGCACTCTATTCTAATTTCATTGATGTTGATGATATGATTGATAATCCTATATTTTTTGTATTCCGAAGACGTTTATCTCGGAAACTATCAATTCCTAGGTTATACTACATTCCTAGGGTATGTTACATTGCCATTTCAGAATTGAATCCACTATCCAAATTTGCTACAAAATTTGGGGGTAGCAATTTAAAAAAAATGGCGGTGACGTCACACCTCGTTCAAATATGGCGGAATGTATTGACGGGACATGACAAAATGTGCGCAAAAGGAAACAAAAATTGACCTGTCCAGTGTCCAAGGATTATTTTCGCGAACAACTAGGGTAATTTATATTTTCAGGTTTCCACATTAAACGACCGCACTGTATACGTATATTTTATGACTTATCCTATATTATTTGTTATTTGTAATAATCTATTGCAATAAATTAAATTATTAATTTAACTTCCGTATCTAAATAAAAGCAATATAAATTTGTTCTAAGCTCGCCCCATTATTAAAATTATATATGGGTAAATTTTAATTAAAAATATAAAAATGTAAATAGTGAATTTCTAAGATGATCCTTTTGCGTAAGTTAATTTCATTGTCATTCTAAATTTGCTAATGTTAAAAGCAAATATTCATTTTTTTTACAATTTTACAATGTCCTGTTTTCTGTTTTTTAGGAGTATTCCCTACTAGGGCGGTAATATGGTTAATGTTATTCACTTGTACCTTTTTCTTATATATGATTAGAATAAATTTATCAATTATAATTCTGGCAATGGTGGAACCAAGTAGAAGTACCAACAATACCCTATTTAAACCTGAATGCGCAAGGATAGTAGATATAAATTATACAAGTTCCAGTGAGGAGATCTTCGAAGGAGTTCCAGATGTAAGTAAGTTTTCTTTAAAAATTAAATATTATCGCTCGCAAATATGTTAAAACCGTGGAGCGAAGGAATCATAAGCATAACTTCATAATATGCTAGCTGGCATCCAGATATAGGTGGCGCTGCTGCAACGTTCATTTCGAGATTTTAAATGTGGTTTAAATCGTTGTCCTTACGTGTGTGACAATTTTAACAACGTTCAAACTCTCTGAACCAGCTGGTGCGGAAACGCTACCTATATCCGGTTCCGAACCAGCGGTTATATAATCCTTTCACATAGTGTTAAAAGGAAACATTATGTTAATCTATAATTAACTGAAGTTTTCCATTTTTGACATACACTCTTTTCAATAATTCAATCGAAAATTGCATAGTTATATCCAAATAAGGCGATAGATTTTAATTAAATAAGGGTCTAAATTGTTTCGTTTGTTGGTGACTTCTACATTAAAAATATCAAATATTGTAGCAAATCGGGGGTATAAATTTTATAAAAGAAGGGAAATAGCTATTAATAATGTAAAAATTAATTTTAATTTGTGCCACGGGGTATATAAGAAGTAATTGATTGAGTCTTGTTATGTCTGCCGCAACGGAAATCATGTTTAGATAAATTTATCTTATCGCCGGGAGTTAAGAAATTTCGATGGGAGAGGACCATACGAATAGGTTCCCAAGGAAATCGCTGGGTAGACGATATTGAGTGAGTGGACTCGCCTGAACGGATATTGGGAGAAATCGAGGTGCAAAAGGGCCGATTCAGCGGTTCATCGGGAGGGTACCGTTGAGACGAACCACTAATGTGGAGCGACAGAGACAGTTCGTCCGAGCCGCGAAGTCACACAGTTCGGCCGAGCCGCGAAGTCGATCGGGCAGCACAGTAGTAGTAAGCGATTAGGGTAGCGACGCTTGGAGACGGGCACCAGGTGAACCCAAAAAGAGGACTCAAGTGACAAGAGGGAGTCACAGTTCGACGGAACCGCAGAGTTGATCGGGCAGCGCAGTGTCGGGACGTCGCGATACAGAGACGGAGCTAGAGTTTTGACCGGCCAACGTCAGGGACGTCGTCGCGGTAATAAAATTGTGAACTACCTAGGGGCTAGTTAACCGCCGCGAAGTGCGAAAGTGATACAAAGACCGCGCATCGGTGGGCGGGTTTAAAATTGATAGAGTTCGACGTATAATTTTAGTGAAGGTAATTGTCAATTAGGATTGTTGTATATTTAGAGGCTTGTAGGTAAGTCATTTTGAGTTTACTAACCCCATAGCGCCGGTATTTCAATGTTGAGTTAACTCTAACTAAAGGATAATATCCAAGGAGACCATTGTTACAATAATTGTTTCCATCGATATTATCCTCTAGTTAGAGTTAACTCAACATTGAAAAACTGGGTCTTATACGTTTCGTTTTGTGAGTCAACCTAAAATAGGGTCTCTGGTTTTAGAAAATACCTAATTGATATTGGCACTAAATGTAAAATGGTGGCTTACATATAATATATTTATATAGAGAGACCCAGATAGGGTACGTAAGATTTCTTTGCTAACAATTTTAGAGGTCCTAAAGCGCGCATTATCGGTGGGTGATAGCCCGCACTGTTTTGTAATAACTAAATTAAGTACTGTAATTTTGTTCGTAACATCTTATTCGTTTTGGAAGTGAATTACTATAGTTTTGAGCGTAATAATTTGTTTTATTATGTAGTAATTAAATTACTGTAATTTTGTATGTAATAATAACTTGTTTTGCTTATTTTGGAAAATATTTACTGTAGGTAATTTTGTACTTGTGGATAAAGTACCAATGAGTCTAAAATTTTACCATTCATTTTTTTTTTGTTTTGCCTTGTTTTGATTTTATAATTTTGAGTAATATATTCGCTTTTATTTTTCTTAATTGATAGTCTTTTATTCCCACCACTATTCACCTCTGCCAAAAGACCACGCATATAAGCCGTGGCCGGACCCTAGCCTTTGGAGGGTCTTCTTTTACCAGTGGCCTATCAGCTGATTTTGCTTCATAGGTGCTTTCTAGTGTTTCTCTGATCGGGGAGAAATTAAAATAATTCCCGGTCTGGTGGCAGCGACACGCTACCTCTTATTAAGTAACGCACCCTCGATATCATAGGTATCACCAGTAAGTAAAGTATTTTTTTTTTTTGATATACGGGGTGTGCGCGTTACAATATATTGATCTTCCTAAAAGGGATTTCATGTTATATTAAATGTTTATGTTATAAGATATGTAACAGAAAGTTTCTTTTATTTTATACATGGAGAAAAATTCGACTATGAAATGACGACCTGCAATTCCGGTCCTACTTAACAAGAGGACGATAAATATTAACCTGTATGAGCATTTAAGCAATATATATATTTTCTCATTTTTAGTATGGAGTGAGATATAATTGGGACAATAAACTGCAAGGGCTCATCCTAGGAGCATATTTTTGGGGTTTCACGATAACTGGCATCCCGGGAGGTGCATTAGCAGAACGATTTGGACCAGCCAAATTAATTTCATTATCCTTTTTACTTTCTGGAATACTGACACTGGTTGGACCATGGGCTGCCTCACTAAATGCATTCGTATTAATAGCTTCAAGATTCTTAATTGGTTTACTTGGCGTAAGTAATCAGTTTAAATATAAATACCTAACTCAGAAAGTACAAATTACTTCCTGAATATACTGAAATGTAATTATTAAAAGTGTTTTGACATTGGAGGAGGACTAAATATGATATATATAGGTATATACCAGTGGCGGCTGCTACCGGAAGACGCAAACATACAAAAAATATCTAAATAACCTATAGGTGCTTAACATGAAGTATCAAACGCCCTACTTCAATTATACATTGTAGGTACATCTTTTAGTAGTAGTAGTAGTAGTAAAAGTTCTTTATTGATTATTATATATATAAGTATAACAACAATCAAACGGCTATCGACCTAGGTCCTTCAGCCTGTAGTTTAATTTTAATTGATTATACAATTCTAAATATAGAAGAATAATGTATGATTACAATAATATATGGGAGAAAAAAAAAAAAAAAAAATTATGGTTCTTCTGCCATTTCGAGCAAAATCCTATGGATAGACTTTTCTGGATAAGAACATCTGGGAGGAGCATTATTTCTGGATATTAATAAAGGTTGCAGTATTTCCATATTGTGTGTACGTTGTGCCAACTTTTTCATGAGGACTTTCAATCTATCATCTATTGGTTGAATCTTTGTTTTTTTATATAATAGTGCATTTGATGGGTTATGTAATGGGTTTAGCGGATGCCGTAGTTTCGTGATGGTCCGTAACGATGATGTTTCAGCCACTTTAAGGTTTTTCCGAGCTGGGTTCCTACAGTTAATAAATATAGGATGGCCATATTCCAATAGAGGTCTACATATTGATTTATATATTTTCGACGCAGTGGCAGTGTTAATGCCTTTGTTCTTAAAAGTTAAGGATCTGAAATGCTTTGCTCTAGAACAAGTTTTACGTTTTAGCATTTTGGTATGATAGTTGAAATTTAGTTTGTTATCTAGGTTTACCCCTAAATATTTCTCAGTAGTTACAGGTTGAATGTGATGATTGTTGATTGTAATGGATGGAGAGGTAATGGAAGGAACATGATTGAAAATAACATATTGAGATTTTAAAGGATTAATTTGTAGTCTCCATTTGTTAAGCCACGTTTGGATGTCGTTCATCATTATTTGGAGTTTTTCGTTTGCCTTATGTACAGTTTTTTCATGTGCGACAAGGACAGTATCATCAGCATATTGAAGGAGGTAGGGGTGTTGATCTGGTGCGTCTTCATTATGGAATATGTCATAACAGTAAATATTGTATAGCAATGGTGAGAGGACAGACCCTTGTGGAACACCTTGCTGGGCTATAAACTCTTCTGATGAGGCATTATTAATTTTAACAAAATTTCTTCTTTGCTCTAGGTAGTCTTTCAAAAGATATATAATCCAATCGGGGGCATCAATTTCCTTTAGTTTGAACAGCAATCCATTGTGCCAAATGCTATCGAATGCCTTTTTTATGTCTAAGAATAGCGTAGCCGATTTGTAACCATTTAGTTTGGCAGTTTGTATGTTGGAAGTTAAAATAATGAGTGGGTGAAGCGTGGAGGATTTTTCTTTAAAACCGAACTGGTGCACTGGAATTTTATTTTTAACAATTATTTCTATTCTGTTTTTGAGGATCTTTTCTAGAAGTTTTCCAAGTACCGGTAGTAATGTAATTGGTCTGTAATTGTTGGTTCTTGAGTGATCGGTGTTTGGTTTGGGGATAACTATAATTTATGACCTGTTTTCCAAATGTCAGGGAAGCAATGATGTGTAACACAGTAGTTAAATAGTTTGAATATGTAAACGTGAATATCGTAATCCAGTTTTTTCACAATAGACCAAGGAATATTGTCGAAACCTGGGGCGGAATTTTTCTGATTTGACAAAATTCGGAAGTATTCATCTTCTAACACTTCTTCTATGGCATTAGATGGAGTTATGACATTACTGAAATAGTTTTCGCACCACACAGATATTGTGTTGAAATTTTCATTGCCAAAATTGAGGTGTTGGGTTGCTGCATAGTTTTTACATTTTTTATTTTTATAAAAATAACAAGATAGGGAACAATATATACGGAGCAAAAACTATGTGTCTACTATATGACATAGCCAGAAATATCTATCAGCACCGAGAGTAGATAAGCCACAAATATCTTGAATTTTTTATCAGTTTTGAGAAGGGAGCAAGTACATTTAAGGGGTCGAGTTTATTAAAGTTGGTAAGTCGAAAGTAGCAAATCATGCGTTCCTTTGATATTTTTGGAATGCATATTTCGAAATGTCTACAATTTTAGAGAAAGTATAAAAAAACTAGGCGAGCCGCCACTGGCTACTAACATTCACGTTGGTTTCACCATCTACCTTGGATTTGTAAATATATACTAGTTACCTAACTTATTGCGACATTATTAATTATGCTAGTTATTTTGGACTTGATTGATAAATAATTTGGAAGTTCTGAATTTGAAATTTCCCCAGTTCAGAGTTGACCTTGGAAACCGACAATTTTTAAATAAGTAGTTATAATCATTATTGAACGCATGCAACTAAACTACTGTTATGAAATCAAACAATGTATGCTAGTTGTAAACAGTGGCGTAGCTGAAAATCTCTCAAGAGCTGGCCCGTCCGCCACTGGTTGTAAATTTATTTGCATTTGTATTTACATAATTTGTCTTTATAATTTTTGATTTGCCTAAACTTGCAAACGCAAAAAAATTAATTTTTTGGTAAATAAGAATATAATAATTAAGTAATATTTCCTCAGTAGGTACTTGACGGTAACTGTATTTAGTTTGAATACTTTATGTATGTTATGTTGTAATTTGCCAATTATTTATTTAGGGCGTCGTGTTCCCAAGCTTACATTGTTTAGTTGCACGCTGGGCGCCTCCGGCAGAAAAAGGAAAATTTATCGGGGCCCTACTTGGAGGGTCCTTGGGGACTGTGGTAACTTGGCCAATGCTAGGTGCAATTATAGAAAATTTTGGTTGGATTTGGGCATTTATTATCTGCGGTGGCTTGGTTCTACTTTGGACTATTTTATGGATCTTTCTTGTATCCGACTCTCCTGATGCACATCCCAGGATATCGGATGCAGAAAAAACGTACATAATTAATAGTTTATCAGGATCGATATCAAAGACAAAAGTAAGTACCTACCTAGTTCTTTATTACTGCACTAATGGACAATTAAAAACAAATCTTTTAATAAGTATATGATTATATGAGTAGGAGTAGGTGCTATAAATTGTGAGATAGTTGTGTATGACGATATATCGATATATCGACTATATCGATAAATTTTAGATATCGATATTTTCGATATTTTTTTTCAATATCGCCCACCCCTAGTCCCTAATGTCACAGTTAACATCACGCAATGTTTCTTATGCGCCCTTGAAAAATGTAATTGACCTCGGAATGCCTTGTAAATTTTTTGATGAGTTAATACGTTTTGCACTAGAAACTTTCTCTTTTAAACTTTTCTCTTTTAAACTGTTACTAAAATTTTGCAATTAAACAAAAATCTTTTATAATATAATCCATTATATTTTATTATTTCAGAGATTTCCTCCATATAAAGACATGGTTCTCTCTTTTCCATTTTGGGCGCTATTAATTTTGCATTTTGGAAACTTATGGGGACTATTTTTCTTAATGACAGCAGGGCCTAATTTTATGTCCTCTGTTCTTGGTTTTAATCTAGGCCACACTGGGATATTAGCAGCTCTACCTTACCTAGCCAGGCTGATATTTGGTTTTCTTTTTGGATTGCTGGGGGATTTGATAACAAAAAAACAATGGATGAAAAAAACGACTATAAGGAAGAGTTTCGTCTTAACATGTAAGTCAGTTCTTGAATACGGGTTCTTTTTAGCACTGGATAGTACCTACTTATAATAAAATAAGCCGTTCCAAAAATTTAATTATAAAAAAATACAGCGTTGCTTTATCAAATATATACTTATCAAATTTTTATATTTTGCAGCTCATATTTTACCGGGACTACTTCTATTTTTACAAACATTGACAGGATGTGACGTAAACTGGGCAATAGTATTAATTACTATGTCGTTAGGATTAAATGGATCATCCACTTTAACAAATCTACAAAACTCACAGGATCTAGCTCCTAATTTTGCAGGAACTTTGTATGGCATTGCCAATTGTATAGGAAGTACTACAGGATTCATATCACCTCTTATTGTAGGATATATAACAGCTAAACACGTAAGTAAGGTTGCAGGTTTCATCATTTATACAGTTCATGTATTTCTTTTTTTAACAACGCTCCTACCCGTCGACGCTTATGGCAAACATGCAATAATTTTATGTTGTGTCCGATTCCTTCAAAACATAAGTTGTCGCTTTTTAAAATTCATTTTAGAAAAATCTATTGAAAAAATGGTTGTCTTATTTTAGCGATAAAACGATAGTCTTCCTTTGTTTTTGGTTAATTAATACATTTTAAAATACTTACTATAAAATATAATTAATAAATGCATAGGTGGAAATTTTAATTAAAACTCGATTACAGATTTCCAAGAAAAACTGTTTTCATTATTAAAAGTGATAACAACAAAAATTGATAATTATTTTAATAATAATTGTGAAAAACCTTGAATTATAGTGCAGTTAAAACACGAACATATTTAGTTGGTAGCTTTAGATAAAAAGTAGTTCCTGGGCACGTATATTTAATCGCATTTGTATACTTTTATTTATTTATTTTTTGATATCTCTATAAATAACTAAAATAGAAATTTAAATGTATGAAGAGGTTATTTGCATATTTTACCATAGGCGCCGTTTGAAAATAATTTGGAGGGGTCTAAAATAAACAACCCATATAAATTGATCGTGATAAGAACCTTCTGCATTTTCACATAAAAGATACAAATTATACGGATAGTATATAGTAATTTATTAATAGTTAATTAACTATGTATGTTTGTCTTTTAGTTATATTTATGCATATTACGATTTATAAGTGACTGGTTAAAGGAACACCTGCCCTGCCTTGCCCTTTTAAACGGCATCTATGTTTGAAGAGTCGGTACACAATTTTTTATCACTATGCATGGGCGAATTAATAAGTACTTAGTAGATACATTATTAAAAAGTGAATTAATACTTAATTATTAAATACACAAAGGTACTCAGTGAAATAATTGACATAACTGCCCATAGGCCGCCATAGGGTATTATTATTTTTTAAATACGTCTGTCGTCCATATTATACGCCCCCCCCCCCATCATTTGATTTTAAAGGACTAAATAGTACACATTAAGTAATTTCGGTAACAAATACAACAATATCTTATTTTGTATTTTTAGAACGGTTTGTCCGAATGGCACTTAATATTCTATATTGGTGCGTCAGTTTACATTGGATGTGGGCTCATCTTCTGCATACTTGGGAGTGGTGAAATTCAGCCGTGGAATTATATAGAAAACAAAACAAAAGAAGGTATTGAGAATATTGCATTTGATGATGTAAGAAAAACTAAAGAGGACGTGGAAAATACGTGATATTGGATTGCTTTGTTCGATTTTTTATACCTATATAGGTTGTGATTATTAGTAATTATTATTTTATTGTTATTAGACTATGACTTGTTTAAATGCCTGATTTTTATTTACTTCCATTCTCTTTATTTTTTCATGGGGGTAAGCACTTAATTATGTACTTGAACTTCTTAGTTCTGTGATATGTGACAAAAAACTATATAATGACAATTTTAATAGAAAGGGTGTGGTGTGTGGTGTGGAATTTGTTGGATCCGGGAAACTTGACGCTTTCTTTAGAAGAGAGGTAAACTACCCTCGACGGGTTTATAAGTCATTTTGTTTGTATGCCTTCCGCCCAATAGTAGGTACACTACACACACATAATAGATTTGTTGCAGCCACTATAATCGTGGTCTTATAATAATAATCAACCTGCACGAGGTGCAATAAAGAAAATCCTGATAAGCGGATTTGAAGCAACAGGTGTGTTTTTTCATTAAATGCCCACAAAGTTCTCACAAAGCTACTAGATAGAAATCTGGATAATGCATGTTGATGAAGCCGGGAATAATACCTACATTAACAACATTTCTCCGATCTGAAAGGAAAACTGGACAATCAACTTTTAAAGAAAGGCGGATAGAAATTAAGAAGCTACGTGTGGAATCGAGAAAAAGTATTGCTATTCTACCAACAGCTCGAGTCATGTCTGAGGACTCTGAGGCAGACAAAAGTGAGGAAGAACTGGAAGAAGGGAAACCAAGTGATCAAGTCGAACTCCATCAGCTTCAATAAAAACGAGAATATTGATGTTAAACAATATGCTCCCTACCTCAAATTCAAGGAAGTAGGAAAACGATCTACAGTCTGTAATAATAATAATAATAATTTATTTCCATAAAGACTTTTACAAGTTTGTATTTGGATAATGTCAGAAATATTATAAAATTAATAAAATAAATGTTTTAGATTGTGTATGTGTGTTTCATTAATAAAATGCTTCCCTTCGACAAAATGGGGGATAAGGAACAAAATCCTTCAACAGTCTTTCATAAAAAATGCGGTACAGAGATTTAAAGTTGTGTAAAGAACAACTTATATAGGTATATCTGTAAATCTGTAAGTGCATGCATGGCTCGGTGCATGGTTTCGAAAAACGATATATCGGGTGGTCCAAAAAAAACCGGAATTTTCATTTTACCTTACAACTTCTTTATTTTTTCACCGATTTTCAACTTTTTGGATTCATTTGAGAGCTAAATTTTCCAGCTATTTAATTCTCTATCAAAAACTGACATTATCATCATAAGTGTCAAGGCAGACATATTTAAACTGAACAATTTTTAATAACTGCTGGAATTTTGTTGAAATGCCGCATTTACAAACGGTTTGTTTTATCATCATGACTGCCAATATTTTGGTGGGTAGTTTTAAAAAATCGGTCAAGGAACTAAGGAGCTGTACCAAAAAAATGTAGAAGCGTGTTCTAAACGTCTCGGCGGCAATGGTAAGAACCGGAATTTTTATTATCCTTTATAACTTTTTTGATTCTTTGTCGATTTTAATTTTTCTTGGGTCATTTAAAACCCAAAACCTTCCACTACAATATTAAATCTCAGAAATTGACATGAATCATAAATCCAATATGGTGGAAGTGGTTAAATTTACCTAATATTTAAAAGACGCTAGAATTTTTTTAAAATGGCGAATTAAATGGCATTCTTTTATCTTGAAGTCTTGTCTTCTAAGAACATTGGAACGCACAGATCACGAAAATCGGTTAAGAACTTACAAAGATATGAATAATAAAGGAAATATAATTAAATAACGGGCTGAACCAGAAACATAATTTAACTAAATAACAATAACTTATTGTCAAAATTAATGCTTAAATAATGGAATATGACCTCCATTAGCGTTCACAATGAGCCGAACCTGCCTATGCCATAACCGTCTATTGCTTTTTTAATAATCTGCTGGTCAGTTTCTTCCCAACCCAGGCAACACATTTCACTTGAAAAAACGTTTTTTTTATGTAGATCATAAAGTATGGATACGGTTTAGTATTAACATATATAATATGGAAGAATGTCAGTCTAAAAAACGTTTACTATTTAACATTTAAAAAACGTGTATGATAAATGTAGGATGTGTATAGCGAAAACATATTTATTATGTAGATTGTAAACATATATTGTACGTATTTATATTAAAATTAAAATACGTGTGGCGGAAACAAATATATTACGTAGATTATAGACGTATGTTATATGTATTTATATTAGAATTAAAATACGTATAGCGAAAGCATATTAAATACGTAGAATATAGACATATATTATACGTATTTATATTAAAATATTAAAAACGTATATCAAAAATACATTTACCTCGTAGGCCACATACAATTGAATAAGATAAGTTCAAAATAAGTTCAGCATAGACGTATTTATTAAGATTAGGTAAATATTTTAAATTAAAGTTAATTCTATACATATCGACATCCTGTTTATTTTTATTTACTTAGTAGTTAATATGGAAATAAATTTAGGTTTAAAATACAGAAATAAGTAAACTTATAGTCAATCGGATTTAGTATCGAATGTGAAGTAAATACTTGCTTACATAACAATAAAATTAATGCAGCAAAAGTTGTAAAATACTAAACATAAATGTTCAGAATTATTGTAAGAAGTAGGCAATAAAAAATATTTAAAACAAATAATTATCCTTTATTTAAATAAGTAACTATTTCCACCAACACTACACAATAGCAACACGCAAGACAGTCATAGAGAAACTAAACACTAAACTAGGAGTAGAACTCACTAGAAGTACACAGGGTTCGTGCGGTCTACACTGCGTCAGTATGTCACGTGTGTACGCGGGAATGAAGAGGGGGGACAGCCTATATTAAACGTATTTTATACTTTATGTATGTACATACGTATATTACAAACTAAGATATAGGTAGGTATTACACCATAATTCAACCAAGTCGATTTCTATCACGTTTATTAAACGTATTTTATACTTTAGTTTATAATATGTTTACATAGAACGTCTATACAAAAATAATTAAAAAACGAATACAATATTACAAACTAAGACACTTATATTACACCATAATACAACCAATTGCTGATTTATGTTATGTTTATTAAACGTATTTTATACTTTAGTGTACAATAGGTTTACGAAAAACGTATATACAAAAGTAATTTAAAAAACGAATACAATATTATAAATTAAGAAACTTATATCACACCATATTTCAACCAAGTCTGATTTCTATCACGTTTATTAAACGTATTTTATACTTTAGTTTATAATATGTTTACGAAAAACGTCTATTCACACATAATTTAAAAAACGAATATAATATTATAAACTAAGAAACTAATATTATACCATAATTCAACCAAGCCTGATTTCTGTCACGTTTATTAAACGTATTTTATACGTTTGTTTTATTTTTTGTTTACGAACAACGTATATTTATTATACTAGACCAACTTTTATACCATTTTATATGTATATAAACGTATTTTAAACCAAACTGTGTTGCCTGGGAACAGTCTAAAATTCTTTGTCGCAATTCGCCTAAATTATTGAAATGACGAACATTTTTATATATCCGTTCTTGTAAATGTAAAAGTAATAGTCACAGGGATTAAGATCTGGACTATTAGGAGGCCAGAATTCTGATTCAATAAAATTTGCTGCATGTTCTCTTAAAAATCCAAGTGTATAGTTACTTGTGTGACATCTAGTTCCGTCCTAAAATTTCATTGCAGTTACCAAGACCGACTAATTTGCATGAGTATGAAATCACTAATTTGAGGTAACATTTGACTCGGAACAACTTCGCAATACCGTTGAGAATTAAGACGACAATAATTTTAAAATTGTTATGGGGCACATGACTACGTTATCAACTACACCTTTGTAAGTTCTTAACCGATTTTCGTGTTCTGCTTCACAATGTTCTTAGAAGAGGCTTCAAGATAAAAAAAGCCATTTAATTTGCCATTTTAAAAAATTCCTACTGCTTTTAAATATTAGGTAAATTTGACCACTTCCGCCATATTGGATTTATAATTCATGTCAATTTCTCACATTTATGATTGTATTGGAAGGCTTTGGGTTTTAAATGACCCAAAAAAAATTAAAATCGGTAAAGGAACAAAAAAATTATGAAGGAAAATAAAAATTCCGATTTTTACTATGGCTGCCGAGACGTTTACAACACGTCTCTACATTTTTTGGTACAGCTCCGTAGTTCCT